>JABFEY010000047.1:290050-332723 GCA_013618495.1 Fusarium longipes | reverse complement strand
TGGTGGTGGTGGTTGCGGCGGTGGGGGTGGAGGCTCTTAAGATATAAGTCCCTCATGATTTATAATACTGCACCTTTTGTTTTAATGTCATGCTGCTGTTACCTTATATGAATGTGCCTCCACAACCGCCGTTCAAGGGAGAACGGGTCGATGCATGCTTACGTACCAAGTCAAACGCGGGGTTTCTTTAGTGCATGGCTAGCAAAATTTTACAACTAATATATCTCAACATATCTCAGTTTTGACAAAGCCTCTTCATACTAGAGACAATCTCTGTGCACTCAGAAGCCTCAAAGGCTCGCGCTCAAGCATCAGAGAAGTTGCCAACATGCCTGCCGAGTTTGTCATCTTCGATTTTGATGGAACCCTATTCGACACTCATCAAGCCATATCTCACAGCATCAAACTCACGTTCGACACCCTGCTTCCTGAATCGACACCCTTGGAATCCGAGGTTCAGAAACTCATTGGAGGAGGATGGGGTCTTCAAAATGTCCTAAGAACACTACACCCTTCTCCCTCTTCCTTTAACGAGGATGTATGGGTGTCTACATACCGTCGCATCTATAACGATCACGGCCAGAAGCTCGTCTCTCCATTCGCTGGTGCAAAAGAACTATTGGAAAACCTCAGTAGTCGGGGTATTCCTATTGCTATAATCAGCAACAAAGGTGTAGCAGCAGTCGAAGCAGCACTCAAAAACAACTCCCTTGAAAACTTTATCCCAAGAGATTTGATCATTGGGGACAACACGCCCGGAGCAACCAGAAAACCCGACCCCGGAAGCTTTGCAAACGTTCTTAAGCCAGCCCTGTCAGCACGTGGATTTCCCACAGATTTGGACATGTCCAAAGTTTTGGTTGTGGGCGACACTGAGGCTGATCTGAAATTCGCTTCTAACATTGGTGGTGCAAAGTCTATTTGGTGCAGATTTGGGTATGGAGATAAGGAAAAGTGTGAAAATTTGGGGCCTGGCTTTAAGATTGATGAGCTGAGTGAAGTCGAAAAGATCGTCAATGTCTTGTAACTTCACGATTTGGCATGAAAGATGGCTAGCCTATGTAGGCTGACCACGTCTGAGACTGACAAAGTTCACACAAACTGAAAAATCCAGGATGTCACGCGAAATTCCTTTTCTGAAAGCCTAATATGGAAGCTTTGATATACTTCAAGATTGCAGGTATAAAATGCCGAGGTGTGGGTCAATTGCGAGCCTCATGGGGCTGAGTCCGGGCCTCCGGGGAATTGCACTCCAAGTTGGGGGTAGATCCGTGGACTTTTGTTCTCCATTAGCGAGAGAAATGCAAGAGGCCTGGCCACTGTAAAAAATCTGTCAACTCTTTTCTTGGTAACCGAATATTCTCGGACTGCTTACAGTCTAGATAGAAACTGCCTCATTTGAAGCTCATCATCTAAGAGAGACCAGGGTAGATGCCGGTCAGCTTGCTACTTTTGGCCTGTCCCTCCTTTTCCTACTATACGGTAAGCATAGAATCCAATAGTCAAAAATCTAGAACCATTCGATTAGAGTCATCCAACAGGGAACTTTTGACATGAATCCTTCGTTTTGAATCTCTCGGTCTGGAAAATTGTATGAACAGTCATAGAATTTTGTCGACTCAGCAGCTTTTGCAGGTATTCTGGTGGAGTGACTATTAGGCAGAATCGAATGCCAAGTTGTAGAGTCCCTGGGGTCAACGCCGTGAGATCCGGTCGAGCTATGAGGCTTAGTCCAAGGGTCTAACTTCGACTACAATACTCGAGATCGAAGAAGATAGACATATACTGGCACGAGTATAAGAATGGCACACACGAGACCTTCCCTCTCATCCGACACAACCATCAACAACCAGCCTTCTTGATCTTATCAGGCATCTCTAAATACCACCATCAATTTTACAATGCGCTTCGCAATCACTGCCATTTCCGCTATTCTCGTTGGCGCAGCATCCGCTGCAGTAGCCAACTATGAAGCTGGGACTGAAGTGCAAGGCTTCAAACTCCCAAAAGGCCTGACTGACGGATTCTACGTCGCGTATTTCGATGACGCAGGCAATGAGGTAAGACAATGCACGATCAACGTTCGGGAAAGCCTTAGAAACTCAATGCTAACTCCTGAACCCCAAGGTCCATGAGATGGTCAACGCCCCCATTTCTAACAGCGCCATGTCCGGGCTGCCTCTTTCAACCTCTACCACAGGCAATGACGAAGGCAAGTTGCATGCTAGGGCAGCTGAGCTCTATTGCGGCTGCGGCTTCAAGATGAACACTCGTGATTGCGATGCCGCTGTCGAGGATCTCAAGGTGCAGTCCGACCGCTGTTACGCCGACAAGAAAAAATGCAACCACTTGATAGACCGCAAAATGTCGTGGTACTCTATTCGTGGTAGCGTCGTGGCCTTCGCCTGCAACTGGTTTTGGGAACCCGTCGCCATGGGCCGCCGGGATTACCTCACGGACGTTATGGCCAGAATTACGAAGAACTGCGGCCTATACGTCCCTGGCACGTATACTAGCAGCGAGGGTGGTGTGCCTTACTATGGTTATATGAACTACCGCGCTGGTCTTGACTTCTGCATGGATTCGGACAGCTCAAACAGGCCCCGGTGTTAGTTGTCTGACTAGTGATATTGGTGCATCTTTATAGTTGATTTCCATGGGAAAGACAGGCTACACTTGATGATTCTCTATACAAGGTGCTTGTTTGAAGGGGAATATTGGACGAGATAGCCGGAAGGCTAGAGGAAAAGTTAAAAGGCGAGTATATTCTTTTCTCACATACCGGGCTGCACCAGCATGTTCTTTTTACAATAGACAGGCATTTTTGAAAGATTTTACGGTAGATGATCGCGCAATGCGTCATCTATATTTTTTAATCTCTGAAGAGATCGATTTATTTGAAGGTTGTTATTTCCACTTGTATGTTACTTCATAATGAGCCTTGGACACTGGAAGCTGACGGTCTATCAGAGAGATATGCTGCAACTTTCTGAGGATATAATCTATTTGGTCTATTAGTTGATCTGGCGTGAAGTGTCCTACAGTGTATGCCCAGTTTTGTAATCTTATATGTCCCACGCGGTCCACAGATCTTTACCTAGACTTCATTTCCGTTACAAGTTTGAACCTTCTATGATACTAAGTTGCTACATGCGGCAATTTTAATGCTGCGACTTTACTTTTGAACCCACGACCCTCCAACTATATAAGTCGTTGTTGTCTCACCCCCTTCCTATGATCCCACGCTGTTTCTCGATATCTATTTCACTCCTATTGACCTTCACTCCCACTCAGAAATCCTATATCCTTCAACATGCGTGTCTTTACAATCTGCATAGCTTCCGCCCTGCTATGGCTGGTGGGTGCCACTCCATCCTATGAGGGCTTCGACCTCATCTGGGAGGACTCATTCGAAGGTTCCGCCGGCTCTCTCCCTGACACATCCAAGTGGATTATGCAGGACTGGTTCAAGGATCTCAACGGCGACTGGCAAACATACACAACCAGCGCGGAGAATCAGCAGCTCAGTGGTCAAGGTTCTCTCCTCATCATCCCGCTGAGAGACTCATCTGCTACCAAAGGTTGGACGTCTGGTCGTCTCGAGAGTGCATACACATTCACCCCTGCCCCTGGAGCGCGCACCATCGCCGAAGCATCCATCAGGCTGGGTAGCGCTCCTGCATCCGGCAAGACAGGCATCTGGCCTGCTTTTTGGCTTCTCGGCGACAGCCACCGTAAGGGAACACTCATCTGGCCTGCTTGTGGCGAGATTGATATTATGGAAAATGTCAACGGTGAGACCAAGACTCAAGGCGTTATCCACTGTGACAAAAACCCCGGTGGTATCTGCAATGAGAAGAACGGCATCGCTGGAGCTACTGCGCTTCCTGATGGTGGTTCAAACTTCCATACCTATACTGCTGTTATCGATCGGACACCGGATAATTGGATGGAGGAGAGTGTCACTTTTTTCCTGGACGGCAAACGGTACCATCAAGTCACCGGTGCCATGATCAAGAATGAAGAAGTTTGGGGCAAAATTGCCCACAACTTGATTCATTTTATCCTGAACGTCGCTGTTGGCGGAGAATGGGTAAGTCAACTACTTTTCATAAATACATATTGCTAATGTTATAGCCCGGTGATCCAGACAAATCTACAGTGGATGGAATGGGGAACGCCATGGAGGTTAAATATGTTGCACATCTTCAGTCTACTGGTTCAGGAGGTGTTCCTGCTAGTCAAGGTATGGGAGATGGTAAGAGTCAGAGCGCTTATGACGTTGTCACTAAGCCTGAGTTCTCTGAACCTCCACCTCCTCCAGCTTATCCTCGACCTCACGACTCGCACTCGCCCCCAGCTTTCCATGGACATCCCCAGCCCCAACCTCACTATGGTGGGGACTTTAATTATGACAGATTCCCCGAGTCCCTTGCTATTCATCCGATATCTGACCTTGATGAGCCCTCTGATAGTCTTGGTCAATATCAAGATTTCGATGATAATCCTGGTCGATATCAAGATTCTGATGCTTACGATCGCCCCAGTTTCCCTGGCCCTCAGTCACCTTTCCATCAAGACCTCCAAGCTCTTGAGAAAGCATACGGGCGACCGGACTATGGTTCATCTCCATTCTCATCCCACTATCCGCCGGCGTCTGATCAATATCCCAGCTCCAATGACATGTACGGGTTTCCATCTTCCGATGAGTCAGAATTCCCTCCACAGCGAAACAGTTATTCTTCAGAGATGCCTCACTATCATGATATGGACGAGATGTATGATGATTCGGAGTCCCAGCGACACAGCTACCCCCCACAGATGTCTCATGATTCCAAACCCCAGTGGCGACCTGGCACGTCTCGAAAACCTCAATCGCTTGCTAAAGTTGGTTGCGAAGCTCCTTCTGCTGGAAGCCCTGAACACGGATCTTATGGTCTTCCAGGTGGGTGGGGTCCTGGAACCGGGAAAGAATGCCCTGACAGCGTTAACTCCATGCTAAAGACACGTCAGGTTTCTTCTTCTGGGGATGATAAGGGGGAACCTGAGAGTGATTCTGGGTCTTCGAAGCCGGATATGCCCTACCGCTTCAAAACCCCTAGCTACCCACCTGCTCCTGGGCCAGATGCCATCGCACCACCTACTGTCGCCCATGGCGAGTTTGGCGGCATCCAGGCCAAGGATAAGTCCAAGGACTCTAAACGAGACATGCCCAACCGCTTCAAGGCTCCTGGATACCCACCTGCTCCTGCACCTGCTCCTGCACCACCTGCTGTTTCCTCTGGTGAATATGGCGGCGTTCAGGCTGAGGATAAGGCAGGATATCTTGCTCTAAAGGGTTTGAATGAGGACGAATATGTTATTTTAGAGGGTTTAAATGAGATGTCCCGTGTCCCTGCTCACGGTGTACCTGAGCATACCGCTCCTGGCAAGGCGTTTATGGCTTCAATGGTCTTTGTGGTCTTTGCAGTTCTGACCCTCTAGGTTTGCCCAACCATCGGTAGTCCATGCCTTGGATGGTTTTGAGTGATGAATAGTGTAAGAATGGTTGGAAACATTTTCTGGATTTTTGTCATGTACCGGTTTAATCTCTTTGCTTAGGTAGTTGTTTAATATTTGCGAAATTTGCTCTCAAGCGGTAGTCAGCCTATCGCATTAAAAGTTCTACGATGGCAGTTTCTTTCCATAGCTATTGAATAAAAACTTCCAAATGAATCAAGTCGTCGCTATTCTCCTAAATGCATAAGTCTACCAAAATGTCATACAGGTGCCAAGCTATCTTGGCAGCGGATATGTTATTTTACGCGCAATCCTTTCGCTCTGATCCAGTTATACGTAAGTGCCCAGATCGCCAACTTCCAATAACTTGGGGAGTTCTCCTCTTGTGTTGATGATCCTAATTATGCAAGAAACGTGGTCCAGTATAATCTCTACAATAATTGCTTTCTGTGTTGCCCAGCTCTGTTATGGAGTGAGACTTGCATATCGTGGAGCATATGGAGATGCCGTTTGCCGTTTCCGTTCTTGGCTAGGTAGGTGATGCTGCTCATTCCGTAGACTGGCGGCAACAATTGTATATGACAAAATGCCATAATATGCATTCAACTCTTGCATACATGTATACTGAAAGTTGGTTGTCATCATTTTGTACTTTGCCTGTGAGGCCTCTCACCAAGTCTTGATTGCTTCACTTCCCTATGGGAACCTTGGCACATATGCATGTCCTGCGGGACAGAACACAGCCTCGATGACCAATTATAGGAAGAGAAATGAGGGGTTGTAGTTGAATAGATTCACAACATATAAAGCGTCTAACTCTTACCTTGACTTGTTGGACCATCAACAATCTTCCGACTCATCTCAGCTAGTCTCAAAGCACAAACATCCCTTCATCTTACACATTCCCCCATAATTTGCATATCAATCATAATGGGTCATCTCGACAACGACAACTGGCTCTACCCAGGAGACGGTCTCACGAGTGAGAACGGTAGCGCTGAATTCAAGATCGAAGACGACGGCAGAATGTCCATCTACTGGGACGGCGAATGCATTTGGCAGAACACAGACGAAGGACGCGAAGACATCAAGGGTATTCACCTACAAGATGATGGCAACCTTGTCCTGTAGTAAGTGCTTCCAGCAGAGGTCAAAGTTGCAAGACTGGGAACTGACATACGTCTCAGCACCCACGATGATGAGCCTGTATGGGCTTCAAACACTGAAGGACATGGTGATGAGGTGTACCTTCGTGTGCAGGATGACGGAAACATCGTCTTGTACAAGGGAGAGGATGATGATCGCGAGGCTGTCTGGGCTAGCAACACTGTCCATGAAGATGAATAAGAAACAAGAGTACAGTTACAATTGAATGAATTGGATTGTAGGATCACACCGAAGAAATGAAGCATACAAGCTGGTGATAGCGTGACATGCTCAAGTGTCCTTCCAGACTCACAAGTCAGCTTCGATCCGTGTAGAAACAGAATGTTGTACCTCAATTTCGAGAATCGTTCCAACAAAAAGAGCCACGCCCGGTTAGCTCAATCGGTAGAGCGTGAGACTCTTACGAGTACGCGATCTCAAGGTTGCGGGTTCGACCCCCGCATCGGGCTGTTCCTATAAATTCGATTGCGAGCGTTTGCGAGGCTTTCATTTTTTGTCAATTTTTGCACTTCTCGGCTCCGTCCTTTGTGTGGCAGACAGGAAAAGACTCTAAGAATAAAACCCTAACTATCTACAGACAGTTGGTGACGCGTTATTTTGTATATTGATGTAGCTTTTGATCTTACTCCAACGTGTTATGTATCTCAAATTAGAGTTTTGTTTTTATCAAGACTTGATTGTGTGCGGATGAGACGCGTTGCGCAGGATTGGAATTGTAGAGTAGTAGATTTGCGCAGGTTAGTATACGCATAGATATATATAAAAGCAGAAGAATTTCTTAGTGAAACTTATTGAACTTTATAAAGCTAACAGTTATTATTACTGTACTACAACACGTTCTAGTGTTATTACAAAGCTACTCAATGTATGCTGTAGCTACTGATTAACTAATGTAAAATCCGTGATACTACCCTAGACTACTGCATCTATATTACACACCCCTATCTTAATTATAGAGCCTAGCTATGAGAGATAACTGATAAAAGCTAAAGCTCTGCCCCCTAGCTTTATATTGCTTCTACGTTATGTAGTACTAAAGTGAAAGTAATAACAGAAGCATTGGGCATTAGTACTATAGAGGTCAGTTTCACCAATCCTTTCAACCAATCATAAGTCGTTGCGGGCGAATGGTTTAGTGGTATAATACTCCCTTAGCATGTTTCCTCCTCTGGAATTGTCATTGGGAGTGGTCCAGGGTTCGATTCCCTGTTCGTCCAATACTGGTGGTTTGATCCCACTATTATCCGCTTCTTTTTTCGTTTTTGGTTCTACTTTTTTGCCTGCCGCTTTGTCGCACGTTATCGCTCGCTCGCTTCACTTTCAATCAATCTTCATTTCCCTCTTGCTGTATCAAAGTCTAAGCGTCCACTAGATGTCAATGACTATATCCCCAGACCCTGTTTTTTTAATGGCCCAGTTAGCTCACAGCTCTCGTATTCCGCACTCGCCAATTATTTCGTGTAAGTAGAAACTGCAATTCGCTTAAACCCAAGTGCAATCCCCTGAGCTCGGTTCCAGGCATCCACCCCACCAAAACAGACCAGCCGAGACCTTGAAAACGGGGTTCGTAGTGCTCAATCCTTATATACATCATTCAATAGTCTGCCAAGTGGACATTTTATCTTGTCATTGATGATTAAAAGAAGAAATGTGTCGTGCGCTGTATTGCTTGAATGAGGTTAGCAGGAAGATTTGTCATGAATCGACAAGCAAGTTGAGTCTGGTCCATGAGTGTGAGCCGATGCTATCGTGAAGCTTCACTCTAGACATTCAGGTAGATCAATAAACTATAGAAGGAACGAGGTTTGAGTTGGCCTCATTCCTAATTCTGACAAACTGACTTGGCCGTCCAACGTCGCAAACCATATCGTGTACAGTCCTCCAGAAAATTAGGCGCATTGCATCTTCCGTCCGAGCCCAACAAGCCAATCAAACCGAACAAGTCTTGTTGGGCAGGTTTCAAGAATCAAGTCGAGATCGTCGCACTAGCCATCTTGTCCGACCGTTCTCATCTGGCATAGGCCTTTGCAAAAGGGGAGAAAGAACAAGGGTCTGTGCGACGTCAAACACGCATAACAGGATCATGATCACCACGGCAAACCGGCAGTTGAGGAGAGAGACGGAGATGGGAGACAATGACATGGGCAATCGGATCTTCACGCCAATTGACTTGTTTCAGTCATGGTGATTGCGCGGCTTGTTTAGTGACAGATCCAATGTGATGAGAGCAGATGCAACCTGCTACGTAGTAAAGGTGGCGGCACGATGAATCGTTTTCAGACTTTTCAGCTTCTTCTTGATGAGAATTGTCTCTGCTTTAGGGTCTGTGGCGTCCATACCTTTAACGTCACCCTCAGCTGAACTGTTTGTGGAAAACTCCGATGGCCTGCCAGCAGCCACGTTACATGGATGCAAGCCCCTCTGTAGAGCCAAACAGTGGAGGGGGTTCTATTTCAGGGCTCGGCGACCCCTATGGCAACTACAAGTCGGCGCTAAATGGAGAAATACAGTAGGTAGGTAGGTAGAGTCAGTCTCTTTCTGTGATCAGCGCAAGGATGCCGTTCAGCCGTGAAAAGGTAGCAGTAAATGATATAAACATGTTTCAGAATAAATTCACTAATGGTCATTGTCGTGTCTCGTCCCAAGTATACGGTTTCGAGTTTCCGAGATATCCAGTTATCGAAAATCACTTACGCTTGCTCCCCACAAAGAACGGTTAGATCGGATGGCACATTCAAGGCAAGGACCTGCACTCTTGGCAAAAGCTTGACCGCGAGGCGGTGCCTATGACGGAAGGAGGTGGATTCACATTAGATTTCTGCTCTCGGTAGTGTCAGTGTCAGTCAGTGTTAGTGCCCTGTCAGGCGAGGCTCGTATAACTCGAGCCCAAGCCGCTCTCTTTTTGCCATAACTCGGCATCTGGACCTACATTCGTTTCTCTTCTTCTTCTTCTCATGAAACCATGCGGTCTCATAGTACCTTGATTCGTGGCGTGCTGACGCTTGTAGCCGTCGCATCATGTTTCGTTATTCTCCTCACAGTCTTTCACATTAAATTAGCCGACGGCCTTTCTATCATACCAGTCCAGGAAAGGCCCTTCTTCTACGAACAACAACCACACCACCCGACAACAGATACCATACAAGACGATGCCGAAGCATATCTCGAGCAGGGTGACCAGAACCCGTCCGACCATGATCACGACTATCGCCTTCTTACAAGCTTAAGGAACAATATGGGCTTCTATAACAAGATCGATGCGAGAAAGTCAGGACATCAGCTCATGAACCCAACGCTTCTTGAACTACCTCGCAATGGGAACAATACACACGACTTTCTCGTCATCGCGCGCGCACCCCATGTCTTGAAGAAAATTGAAAACAAACGATACAAACTTGCTCGCCAGGTTGCGACATTTGCGAACCTTACCTACAACCACCTCGGTCGCCCTGTGCTCAAGACGGGTAACTGGTCGAGACTTTTGGTCAACGACTTTGGCGGCCCAGAACATCATTGTCAGAAACAGCCCGACATGGATCGCTATATCGGCCCCGAAGACATGAAGCTCTTCTGGACTCGCACCGGTGAACCGCTTCTTATTTTCACTCATCAGGTTGAGGATGAAGTCATGTGCCAGGGTCAATTCATCATCGACGTCCGCGCCGCCATGCCTGAGCTCGAGGAAGCCCTTGGGCCTGAGACGACCGCCCTACTCCCGCCTATTCGCTTCAGTGAACCAACCGGTCTTCGTCGCGAGCCTTTGGAAGGCGAAGAGATGCACCCCCGATACCAGCGCGAGAAGAATTGGGCGCCTGCTCAATCTCCCTTTGGCAGCGATCAGGAGCTTCTCCTCATGGTTGAGCCAGGCCAACTCTATCGCTGGACATCACCCGACGACCCTGTCGAGCCTGTCGTCAGTGAACAGGACCAGACATCAGCCGTTCAAGAGCCTTACCCACCGCAAGCCGCCCCCGGAACTACATGGCATGGCAAACATAAACAGACGTGCATGCACGATGTGATGCTCGACGATAGACACGTCCACCAAAGCTCACCAATGCTGAGCATCACTCTCTGCAACAGAGGCACATGCGAACCCAATGAGCAGAACACGGTCATGGTGGGAATCGTGCAGCGACGCCAAGATCCGCCTGCGGTGCCCTTCACATGGTACGACCGACGGGTAGCGGTATACGAGTCGGCACCTCCGTATCGTATGATCAGCGTGAGTAAGAAGCTGACATACCACGGAGAGTCAGATGGACGATATGTCTGGACTGGATCAATGGTCTACTACACGAACCAAACACAATTCCCACCAACAAACCACGGTTTTTTGGATGATGAGGTGTGGTTGAGCTTTGGCATCAAGGATGCGGCTGCTGGGTGGTTGGATGTACGGGCGAGGGAGTTGGTCGCTGATCATTACCTGTGTCAGGGAGCTTCAGAAGGTTACAGGCATTATCGGCAGGGGCTTTCGGCATAAGTGCCCCCCATAATAAGACACTTGAGCATTTGCATTTTGACGGCGTTGGAGGTCGGAATGGATAGAACAGCATCAGCATCAGCATTTGCATTTTTTCTTGTATTCTTGACGATACATATTTTGAACACGAGATGAATAAATTCACCCTCAATGGATTAATTGCGTGATGTTGTCAGTTTACCCTGATCGTCGTATTCCTACCGTAAACGGTTAGTTTTTGGTAGTATACGAGCGGCACTTGGACTTTTGGCAGCCCTGTGACGCCATGACTGAATGTCTTTCAGTGGCTGGTCTTAGGCCTGTCAGCGGGAATATCGTATTTTGTTACCCCCTTTGGCGGTTAATCGTTTCAATGTGGTGTCAGACAGATTGTGCATTGCATCCATGTCAGGCGTTGGCTGTCCTGACAATGAAGTGTTACATACAAACGCCTCCATTCAAACATCATTTCTCCAGGTGGGACTTCCTTGTCCAACTCATACGCTATTACCGACACTGGAGAGAAATATGATCGACACACGGATCGCACGGCAAACAGTGTCGTCTCGTTATACGGCCCGACCAAGCAGATTCGGCTACACGGCTCCAGGTCCACGTGAGGGAAGCATTGGGGATGGAGTCTTTTTTTTGGGGTTTCAGGTCCACCAAAAAGGGTCTATTCACCATGGCGAGATTAATTCATGGTCGATACGAGAATTCTTTTTTGATGTAAGAAGTGCCAGACGAGAACTGGAAAATCTTTTAGTAAAGTATGTGGATTCGCATTAATTAATATCAATTAGCCAAGGCCGATGCAAAAAATGTATGCTTGCAGATATTGGATATTTTGCACAAATAACTTCAATATGCATTATCCTACCTAGTCCGAGGTCTACCTAATCGCACTTGTGGACATGGCTCATGACTTGTTCAACCTCTCAGCCTGAACATCCTCCACATTCTCATCATCAATTCTCTTCGCTCGGCTCGCAGCGATACCAATATCCTCAACCTTTGAAAAGTCTGCAACGCCAAACACTTCATCCATACGTTCGAGCGAAATCTAATCGTCAAAGATATAAGCCTCTGCATATCTCTCATTGATGAGGAACTTACGCCTTTGGTTTCGGGGATCCAATACGCAGCAATAGCCATAAACAAATTGAATGATCCAAAAATGAAGTATGCTCGGTATGGGTCATGCAGGAGCATCACTGGGGTTGACTTGGACACGGCAAGATTATGCACCCAATGAGTAAAGGACGCAAGCGCAACATTATATGCGCGTAGACGGTTCGTAGGGATCTCGGAGACATAAATCCACGCTATATCATCAGCAAAACCCTTTGTACACACGTCTAGCACTCACAAACAGGTCCCCAGCTCATATTAAAAGCCGCAGCAAAGATGTACACCATGGCCAACGCTACGATTCCAGCTGGGGGAGGATGGTCGTCTTCTCCAGGTTCGGGACCGAACCGAAGGTACTGCACATCCATGTCAGCTTGAGACACTCAACAGACACAAGCTGGGTAGACTTACAAAGCCTATGAAGAACATGCAAAATGCTTGGATAGCACCACCAAACATGAACGATTTACGACGGCCGAGGGAATCGGCTAAGAAGAAGATAAAGATCAAACATGTCACGACCTTCACGACGCCGTAGATCTGGTGGCGTCAATAGATGCATGCCGAGATACGAGGCTGAATGGACTTACCCCTTGTGCGAACAACGCTGTTGTGGTACTCGAGAGTCCTAAACCCTTGAAGATCTGAGCGGTCAGTTTTGTTTGTGCAGAAATACAGGTTCACCTGGGACTTACCGTTGGAGCGTAGTAATTAATAGCACCAGTCTGTATATGTCAGTAACTATTCAACAGAGGCCGAAGTTGATACTTACACCCGTCCATTGCCCAAGAGTGACTATAGCCACCGTCAAAAGAGCCCTCTTCCTGTTCCATGATAACGTCCAACACTCCTTCTGCAGTGCCCAAAACCCCGTGTCCTGCATTATCGCCTTCTCTTGATCAATTTGCGTCTTGAGTTCCAACAACTCCTGCTGGATATATGCATGATCAACCGGCAGCTTCCTCACATCCGAAAGCACCGCGCCAGCCTTCTCCCACTGATCTCTCGAGGCCAACCAACGTGGTGATTCGGGACAGAATAGCATGCTAACGAATAGAAGCGCCGGGCAAATAGATTGGCAAGCGAGAGGAACCATCCAGGTTGCTTTGCCGGGGAGGTGGAGCAGAGAACCATAGTTGATGAAGTATGCTGTCATGCCGCCTAACACTAAGAGAAGCTGGAAGAATCCAACGAGAAAACCACGAATGGCACGGGGTGAGTTCTCCGAGACGTAGGTTGGTGCAAGCATTGTCCCTGCTCCTAGACCGAGACCTTCGATGAAGCTATATATTGTCAGAATCAAGCAGATGAAGAGGAAACGAGGAGGAACTGTACCGTCCAATGTAAAATGCAGACAAATGTCCGTAAGAAAACGCTTGCATGATACCACCGATGAAACCAGTGATAGCGACAAGAAGAAGTGCGGGCTTACGCCCCTTGCGATCGGCAAACGGGCTCGAGAGGAGAGCTCCCCCGATAGCACCGGCTTGCATTGTAGTAACAAGATTACCGGCGAGGTCGGCACGTGCCTGATCAGAACGAGTGTCAAGACCGAATTCTCTGGAAACATATCAGCACGAGATTTTGTTATTCGATACATGTGGCGAACCGCTGAAAATCTGGCATGGCAAGGACACCACCGATGATACCAGCATCGACACCAAAGAGAGCTCCAGCGAAACATGCCTTGAAGTGTCAGTGAATTTCGCCTCGGAGTTTTGAGACGGGTTGGGTTTACTGAAGCTGTCAAGGCGATTACTCGCCAATTGTATATTTCTGGGGGATCAACTCGAATGGCATCGTTACGCACGATGCGCTTGAACATGCCATGTATAGTCATTTTTGCCTTCAACACACTATTATCGATAGTGAGATAAAGAGAAGCAATATAAGAAGATTTCGAAGGATCGGAAATAAAAGCTTACGAGAGCATCCTGATTTAAGTAGTGGAGTCACGGCTCGGTTGCACAAGTGCGAGCCTTATTTGTCTTAATCCCCGGGTCGGGATGTGATATCAATGCGGGGTTGCTTTGTTCGAGACGGAGGCATGGTTGTTTGTTTCTGTCGATCATTCTGGGGCAATTACAGATCAGGAGTATCGCGTGAAAATCTGGTTGTGAGTGGTTTCGGGGAGTGTCGGCTATGGGCCGAGGGATGTTGGTTGGGTGACCGAAGGAGAGATTCTAGCCGCTGAGGCGGTTTCTAAGTTGGCAGTATCCGCATGGGTGCTTATTGTTGTGGAGTAATGGCATTATGGTTTGGTCGTAAAGATGCAAGATTTCGGATTTATGAGAGTTGGCTGCAGTCATCATGCAGGTTATGTCAGACGCCCAGACTTGGAATGAAACACAGTACATGGGAAATATCCTTGCATAGCGGGTATCTTAGAATGTAGACATGGGTTACTATCAAGTCTGATTATTCCACAGCGCATCCGGACTTTTCCAAATCTGTTCCAGTTCTGGCCTGAGTGAAGGCGTAGGCCATCCACATCTCTTCTGACAAGAGTCCAGCATTTCCAAAACGGCCTCTTTTTGTCGAGGATCTTGTATAAACATACCGGCTGTGATCTAAATTAGTATGGACAAATCTCTGCATGATCCCGGCCTACCAATGAAAAGGCATTGTGAGGATAACATGCTCGACGCGTCTTCTGTGAGGGTCATGCCAACCCCACAGACTAGACCGATACTTTGTTGTATATCCTTTTGGCGCTTTAACAAACCTTGGATACCTTCGAGATGTGGCTCATGAGCCGCGATAAGGATTCGTGAGCAATGGTGAAGCTGTACTGCGAGCCCTGTCTTAAGTCAGCCGGATAGATATCAACTTGTCGAGAGACCACCAACCGAAGCATTGCGGATGTATGTGATGGGGTTTGAAAACTTCATTCTCATACCGATCCATGGTAGGCAATGCTGAAAACTCGACCGTTAAATGAGACTCCCATTCATGCAACATGTTCTTCAACGCCTTGGCCCAGCCAATTCTCCCCGGTAAACCGCCTTCCATGTCAGGTGATGAGTCAACAGCACAGAAATTTATCACCTGTGCCATGATCCATATAGCTCTTGAGGCAAGCTCGTGATTGTCTAGCTCGACATATCCCTTCTTGGGCATCCACGTACTATACGTTCTCCTCTTCTCACGAAAAGCAACCCATATATCCTGTCGTAACCAAGCCCACCACGTTGTACTCTCAAGACTCGATGCTTCGACTTCAATCTGTCTTGATCTCAATATCCAGAAGACCCCCTGGAGGTGCTGCTGCCAGTCCTGTCGTGACCCGCGAAGCATTTCATATGTGGACACCATGAGAGTTGTAGCCATTAGTTCCTGGCTGTTCTGATAGGTCGGATATCGCATGGCCTTTTGAACATAGTGGAGTGTTTGGTAGTAGTATTGTAACGCAGTATTTTGGTCAGGGCGTCGATCTGATGGGATGCTTTCGTCAAGAGATTGGTGGTAGCTCGATAGTGCCAGGATGGCGTTGAGAAGACCGGCATTTCGGACTGCAAGATGTGGTACCCTTGTGGAGAAGGTCCTAGCTGGATCGAACAAGTCGAGCTGCACTTGTCAGTGTCATACAGGGGTAAAGCGCTGGTCAACCCACCCATGAGCATATCCTTTGTAGAAAGTGCTTGAACAAGTTCTGTTCTCGATCGAGTAGGGATATGCTTCCAGAGGCCTGCCATAGGCTCTTCTCGGTGTCACTCTCAGAGCGCCCGTGCTTTATATGAGATATCTCAGGCTGTGTATCAATGGTCCTCGTCGCTCTCTGCAATGGAGTAATATTATGTTCAACCTCACCGTCTGGAGAGGTATCGAGAAGCTCGCCCTGGAGTGCATCTGCTTCCAGGAATGCTTCGCTCGGGGCGTCATTGGTTAGGATACCAAACCATCGAACTGCAGCTACGCTTGCCGATGAGGCTGGAGTTGTTGAAGCAGAATCTGGCTGTCCTGCGAACCAGTCTGTCGTGTGAAGCTGATGATTCCCCTGCAGTGTTACATCAGAGTTCAGGTTACCATCAAAGTACAATTGGCCCTGAGATGTAGTTGTATTCGGGACTAGGCGTGATTGAGATGCAGCGATTGAATGAAAAGTCTGTGTGAGTTCATTTTGGGAAGTGAGGATCTGCCCCAACTGCCGGAGGATCTCTAAACTTGCTGGATCAAATCTACACGATCTACATTAATAATCTCTGTAGGCCAAAGAAGGTGTGGAATAACAGACTGTGAATGATCCTTTTCGGTATTATCGTAAGAACAAGAAATACTCAACGATGCACAAAACCCGCACGTAGGTTGTACATTATCGCACTTTGTCTTTCTCGCACGACACACATGGCACGCTTTCGAACTTCTCTTACGAGGATACTTTGTATCCGAAACTGGTTGGCGAGCCCTTTTCAAGCCATTGTTTGAATCTGTCGCATCTGACATTGTCTCTTTTCTTCATGCGGGTATGAATGGCGACAAAGAGATCAAGGATCGGGGAGATTTGTGTCAAGTACCCGAATGTGAAGAGGCAAAGGAGAGGCGGGGTGATTAACAATGACTGCATCTCGTATCAGACAGCCCGTCTTGGCAACTGTTGGCTCCAGAGCAACTTGTGACGGAAATCAGGCGTCGTGCATAATAAGTGCTGCGATATTGGTGTGTAACCCCT
The DNA here is from genome assembly GCA_013618495.1 of Fusarium longipes. Lineage (NCBI taxonomy): Eukaryota > Fungi > Ascomycota > Sordariomycetes > Hypocreales > Nectriaceae > Fusarium > Fusarium longipes. Next base: position 315,792 of record JABFEY010000047.1, on the reverse strand, counting down.
CACGGGGATTATCGGGAACGGAAGTGGAATGTAGATCACAGTGGGAGAGATACTTGAAGGAATACGATGTTGAAAGTAAGCAAAAGATGTAAATAATGTTACAAAAGAGACATTTTCCCAGCAAAGAAAGACTTTTAGTTTACGGATTATGCTTCGTCGCTACATCTAACATCTACCGCTCAACTCATCATGGGTGACCTGGATCTCGAACAGCCACAGGCCTCTAGCCCTGTCTCATCTTGGCAAGCAGCCCACCTTCAAACGCGCCCCAAATCTTTCTCGACAGACATCCTCATTGTCGGCGGCGGCCTCGGAGGTGTCGCGGCAGCCCTTGGTGCTCTCCGCAGAGGTCGCCACGTTTTGTTGACAGAAGAATACGAATGGCTAGGCGGTCAATTAACTAGTCAAGCTGTTCCCCCAGATGAACATACCTGGGTCGAGCAATTCGGTGTTACGCGCTCGTACCGTGCCTTGAGAGATGGTATTCGGCAATATTATCGTGACAATTATCCCCTCACGGAAAATGCAATGAAGAGGTCACAATTGAATCCTGGTGCTGGACACGTTAGCAAACTTTGTCACGAGCCGAGGGTTGCAGTGGCTGTTATTGAAGCCATGCTTATGCCATTTATCGGCAGCGGTTTGTTGGTTATCAAAAAGCGCGTCAAGGCTGTTTCCTGTGACATGCTGGGACAGATTGTACGATCTGTCACGTTTCGCAAATTGGACATGAAGGATACGTTTACTGTCGACGCAAAATATGTCGTTGACGCGACAGAACTTGGGGATTTATTGCCCATGACGAAAACACCTTATGTCACCGGCTTCGAGTCACGAAGGGACACGGGAGAACCAAGTGCACCAGAAGAAGCACAACCTCAGAACTCACAGGCAGTCTCTATCTGTTTTGCAGTGGATCACATCCAAGGAGAGAACCACACTATTCCCAAGCCCGACAAATACGACTACTGGCGAAAATGCCACCCTGAGTTTTGGGGTGCGCCGCTGCTTGGTCTCAAAGCACCTCACCCTCGAACCCTCGAGATCGTCGAGCGAGAATTCACACCTAATCCTAACGATGATCCTGCGTCAGTCATCTCTGATCAGCGCAAGTCTGGTGGAGACATGAATCTCTGGACGTTTCGACGTATCGCGGCAAAAGATAACTTTACACCTGGGTCATATCGGTCAGACATTTGTCTTGTGAATTGGCCTATGATCGACTACTTTGAGAAGCCCATCATAGATGTTTCAGAAGATGAATTACAGGAGCGCCTTGCTGAAGCAGCATCTTTGTCTTACAGTATGCTATATTATCTGCAGACAGACTGTCCCCGAGCAGATGGCAACGGGACAGGATACCCTGGTCTTCGGTTACGGGGAGACATCACCGGTACCGAGCACGGTTTGGCAATGGCTCCGTACGTTCGAGAAGCACGCCGTATCAAAGCTGTCACGACTATTGTTGAGCAAGATCTCTCCCTCGACGTCCGCGGTGCCAAAGGCGCAGTGCACTATCCCGACAGTGTAGGCGTAGGCATGTACCGCATCGATCTCCACCCATCAACTGGCGGAGATAACTACATTGATGTGGCATGCTGTCCCTTTGAGATCCCACTCGGGGCCCTAATCCCTGTAGAAAGGCCTAACCTGTTAGCTGCGTCCAAGAATATTGGCACGACACATATTACAAACGGATGTTACAGACTACATCCAGTGGAATGGAATATCGGTGAGGCCGCTGGTCTGCTAGCGGCACATTGCCTCGACCAGGATTTGTCGCCGCATGATGTGCAAGGAAAGAAGGAGCTGTTCAAAGAATTCCAGTCCATGATCATTCAAGAAGGCATTGAAACAGAGTGGCCTGACGTTTCTGGATATTAAGTCACGGTAGAGTGGTTGTATTTAAGAGGTGGCATAATCTTCATGGACACTAGGGAATGTAGTTCCGTAGGACAAGGTGATCAAGGAGAAATAATTGACAGCAATAGAGGCCAACGACTATCTTGAGAGAATATACTACAGGACAACTCACTCATAAGGCTTCTGCGGCTGATTCCCCTCAACCTGCTCTGCGAACTGAGGGATATGTGTCGTATGACACCAAGGCTTGAGTTCCTCCTCCTTGCGGATTGTTGTAGCGAAGCATCCCAACCAGCCTTCTCGAGGGTACATCTCATTAACTTCTCCGCGTGTCTTCTCATGGATGATACTCCCAAAGTCCTCAACATTCGGATGCTCGCCGACATTGTCGTAAATGGTCGCCAACTGGATCAACTGACCGAGGAAAGTGATGTTTCCTTCGGTGCCGAGGTCTTGATGACGGATGATCGTCTCACACACAGCCTCAGCTTGATCTCTGGAAGAACCATAGTCCTGAAGGAGCTTAAGGGCTTGGAAGCCACCCTGAAACTCGAAAGAGAGGCGAGTGGAAGACATGTTCTCTTCAGTGGTGCCGATGTCATGGAGAAGACAGGCGAGGGCGAGAGTTGAGAGGGACAGAGAGGCGTGATCGGGGAATTGCTGTCTAAGAATGACGGTTGCTTAAAGAGGTGGTGTCAGTCGTCTTGGTATGTGCGAGGGCATGTCTAAGAGAACTCACACCAGTAGAAAACCCTCATAGAGTGGTTGTAGGTCTGCTTCTGTAGGCTATCCTTCGAGTGCTTCTGAGTCTGCTTGACAAGATTTTCTGTTGGGAACTGGATACTTTTGATATCAAAGTACTCAGGCACATTGATATACGGCCCATTTTGGAAGATTTTACCAGCATCGACAGGAACAGCGCTCCAACCATTAAGAGCGATCTCGTCAGATTGCATGATGGGAAGATGTTGGGGTTTCAGGATGATTGAAATGGTATGTTATGCGAACTAATTGAAGAAGTTCAATGGATATGAAAAATAAATCGAAATAAAATTTTCATAGAATTTGTGGTGATTAAATACTCTGGTTGTATTTCTAATCAGACTACTAACCTGAGGACGTCGTTTGAGGGGTAATTTTGGTGTGTATCAACCTAAGGCTGGCGGTTTTGAAAACCCACTACGTGAGCTGATGATGCATAGATGAATTGGTCCCCGAATCTTATGTCATTAATGGAACTGCGTCACTATTACGGAGTTTTCATCTTCTGGGTTGCAATGTCTGGATGCTACTCGCACTCATCCATTGCTAGTATTCGAATTTCACTAGAAACATGACAAACGAGAAAAGAATAATCGAGGTATCTTGAGATCCTCAAGCCTTTCCGGCAGCAACCTCGTACGACGGTGGTGGAACATCAGGTGCATGTCCTCCTGCTATAGTTGGACCAGTAGTAGAACCTCCTACGCACGGCATTCTCGATTCTCCCGTCAAACCAAGTATCTCAAGGAAATCCCTCCTCTTCAAAGCCTTGATGAATTTGATTGCACTCTCGTTTGCCTCCGCCATAGGGTCAGCTCCATGATCAATGAATAACTTGGCCATGTTGAAATCGAGCCTCAAGATCGCCAGCATCAACGGTGTTCTGTTTAACCCATCGACCTCGTTCACATCAACACCGTGGGACAACAGACTTTTGATGTGATTGCGGTGGTTGACGTCGATAGAGTACGTTATCATGGTTTGGCCTCCTAGCATACGTACTTTTGTCTCAACACCGCGGACAAGTAGTTCTTCCACGACTTCCGGACTGGCTGTTTCCACGGCGTGGCAAATGGCAGGGAGACCGAAGGTTATATCGGTAGCATCAGGATCAGCGCCATTATCCATGAGCATTTGTAGGACTTGTAGCTTGTCGTTCTTATTGAGGATAGGATTCCTGATGACTTTTATGAGACCCGGTTGGCTTTGGGCATCCACAAGTCCTATATCAACTCCAGCAGCTATAAGTTGTCTGAGAATATCGAGCCGCTTTTTGTTGATGGTATACTCAAGGATCGTCGTGCACAGAATGGTTCCTGGTTTGGTTTGTGCGCCGCTTCCCAGAAGCAACTCAACTAGCTTCGCATTGCCACTCTGAATCGCTATGTTGAGAACGGAATTGCCATGGATATCATGACTGTTGACATCGGCGCCATGTTGCAGCAATGCACAAACGATATCGATTTGTTCTTTCTTGACGGCTTGTGCAAGAACACTCACGCCAGCCAGTGTCGTGGTATCTGCATCAGTTCCATTGTCTAGGAGAAATCTTACACCCGCCACGCTACCCTTGTTTACAACCTCGACAAAAAATGGCTCTCCGGATTTGGACAACGCATTCACATCCTCGCCAGCATCGAGTAGCATCTTGGCGACATTCAAACTTCCTACGGCTGCAGCTTTAAAAAGAGGCGGCAGCTTGTTGGTGTTTGCACCCATGGAGAGAAGTAGACGAGCCGTTCCCGCTTGGTCATGTATGATTGCGCACTTGATGGGCGTGTTGCCGTCTTCATTGCGGCCATGAATGTTGGCGCCCTGAGAGATGAGCCCCGTGACTTGTTGCTCGTCGCCTCGCACGGCAGCGTGACATAGTGCTGAGACAAAGGGGTCCGGCTTGGAGCGGAAGCCAGCCTTCAAAGTGTTGAAGAAGGAGAAGCGACTGGTGGGGGACACATATGGGGGAGGGCTGTCCAAGGTGGCCGTGGTCTGTTCGCTAGACTTCGCATTCTGGTTTATATTTCCCATGTTAAAAACTGCAGATTGTGACTTGTGATGTACAGAGATGAAATTAAAGAGTGTATGAGTCGTTGAGAGAAATCTGGAAAGATACAACACAAATCTTGGGAGGGAGCTTGTCTCTTTTGTGGGATGGCTGTACAGCATCACTGTAAATGGTGACGTAAATTAGGTACCTACCTAGGTATGGCCAGGGACCAACCCTAGCGACCGAACAGCACTAGTAGCCCTGTTGATCAATCCTTCAGCGCTTGAATTTAGGTACTGAGTCGCGATTTTGCTCTGAGCTGGCAACCATCCACACATGGGTATCCCATGCATGCGAGACTTTGTCTTGCACAGATTTGTCCCATCCCATACCAAATTACTAACGAGCCGCGGGTTTGGATGACCTCAAACCCTTCACGCAAGTGACTGTTTTCAATATGCACTGCCAAGCAAATAAAGAAAGGCTGATGAGCGCTAACCTATCTAGAATCGTTAGGGCTGCACGAATCCTTCAACCATTACATTTATGGCAGTCCTTTCGAGATGCACATTTTTGACTGCATGTTCCTTGACCAAATGCAGTAATCAATTCGAATTAAATGAAAATGAACCCGTGGTACTTTGTGAAACTTGCGGAAGAATCCGCATCAAGTAAGGACAAGAATGAGCTGTCCATCCTTTGGCATAGATGCTTTCGTTGGCTTGTCAATTAGAGAATGCAACAAGATAAGTATAGCAAACAGCCGGTAAACAATTCAAGTAATGGCGCATGTGGATGAGCCCCGTAATAGAAGTTGGGCACCAATGTCGGAGCTGTGGCGGACAAATTCTCATGGAGCCGTAGGCATATCTCAATTGATGTTCTCGCCGTCTCTAGCAGATTGAAATGGGAGTTATGAGGTCCCAAACAACCTCAATCCTGTCTACTATCTACAACTAGATGCACGAAGCCACGTATCTATTCGCACAAGTGACCGGCGTGGCAAGCCTACGTATCGTTTCTTGTCATAAGTGTCATCCAATGACTTGCGTAGCATCTTCCCTTTCTTAACCAGTATTGCACTTGCGTCAACAGGGTCGTTACTCTCGACAAAGTTATTCACTATCTCTTCAGCCTTCCGTCTTCGCTGTCGCACGGTGTCGGTCTCTTTCTGTTCCACGAGACAAAGTCGACACTGACACTCAAAATTCCACGTTTTGCGAAACGTAGCCTGTCTCATTTCATAATCGGTCGATTCGTCGTAAGCATGTGTGATCTCTTCACCAGCGACTATCCTCCTCATAGCACGAAAGAGTAAGAGGTCGCCGATGAAGTCTTTTTTTGCGTTGGGTATGCAGGAGTGGTTGATGTACGATGCTCGGATCCAGAGACCTGTGCTGGCGTTGCTGATGTCTTCGTCGTCCGTCTGCTGCCCTGGTCCAAATGCATTGCGCTGGATAATGTCATGTACTTGAAAGGTATCGATGACTGGGCCATCGACTTCGATCAACTTCTGTCCGATCCCCTTGTAGTCTCCATGTAAACTGAGGATCCTCTCAATTTGGGAGGGGTTGTTGACCAGCTTTTGCACGACGGACTTGTGCAGACCTGCAGGGAACACCTTGATGGTGGTGTCTTCTCGGGTATCGCATACTAATGCGCTAAAGGTCTCGGGCTCGTAGTTCCATGCCACACAGAAAGCCTTCTCACACAAAATGATCTCATTTGGACCAATGTCTCTTGTAGCGAAGAGGCCGCGACCAGCCTTGGGACTCTCCTTGATCTCTGTAGGTCCATCAAAGGACGCAGCGTCCGGTCTACCTCCAGTTTTGGTTAGTGAGTTGACAATTCTGCTCATGTTGTAAGCCCCTTCTGTAGACTCCCGAAGCCTGGCATTGACTCGATTCATGTGTAGTGTCACATGCTGATCTTCAGGCTGGAGTCTCTTTTGCTGTTCGAAATACTGTCTTGCTTGTAGATATTCGCCCAAACCATACGCGGCTAGACCTGCTCGGTTGTAAGCTTTTGCATCAAGGCTCTTCAGGTCTCCGTCTTGACCATAAGTGATTGAAGACAGGGCATCCAATTTTGCTTCATCAAATCGTTGAAGTTGAAGGTTGACGTAGGATCTGTTTCGGCACAGGTCGTTGCGCAGCGTCTCGTCTGGAGTGCCACCAGAGAGTAGCCTCAAACCCTGAGTGTAGTAGAAATGTGCTTGTGCAGAATCTTTCTTTTTCAGGAGAGCATGGTTTCCTTTTTGCTTGTATCCTCCAGGTGTAAGAGGCTGATGTGGAGATGTAACGTCTGACTTTTGTCGCCATGACTCGGGGTTCTCGCTTATTTCCGTTACAATCAGATCCGAAGGATGATCAACCTGGATGGTAGACTCTCCGTGATTATTGAGCGTATAGTAGGGCTCCTTTATAACAAATCTGGAAGCCATGTCCAAGATATCGTGCCCATGTCTCGACTTGTGTAAAACCAATTCAATTCGCTCAACCTCGTTAGAAGAGCTATCTTGTACAATCGCCCACGACGATGTTTCCAGGATAGCAACAGGGGAGACCCGGCGCAGAGACAGGAAAAAGCCTCTGTGATGTGTTTCCATGCGTATGTCTTCTAGTCTCATCTGTTCAAGATTGTCGAAGTTCTCCATGCAAGGTAAGTATGGCTCGCCAATACTATAAGCTGGCATTGTTTCTTTAGTTTTGCTTGACGCACCAAATCCGGATACCGCAGAAGAGAGATCCTGCATGAGGGATGTCGAAATGGCATGTTCAATCAAGTATTGGGCATCTTTCTTTTGTCTTGGCTGGCCCTTTTTCTCTTTTCTTTGCTCGCCTATATTCGAGATAGTTGCCTGTACACGTGCCGATTCCTCCGGCGTCATGAATAAAGTGTTGGGGGTCATGGTCGAAGGGCAATCTGGCTTCTGGCGTCTTTGCTAATTTGTAATTCAAGGCTTTACGAGAGAAACATGAAAGAGGCATCTTGGAAGCAGGATTGAAGATCTTATACCTGTTCCCAATGGTTGATATTGCACCCTGGTCCTTCTCGAGCCGCAATACCCGTTCCTCTAAGACGTAAAGAGACTATTTTTTTATCGATGTCGCAGTCTTCAAACCAATCAAGAACGTGATATAGAGGTATGATAGTGGCGTAGAGTAAGCATTTGACTCATAGTTCGCGTCATACTGTCCGGTTTCATTCTCCATCATCTTTTGTTAGAGTCTCGGTCCTTGATACTCGTGGTTGCACAACAACCACGACCAATCAGACAACTTAGAATCCGACCTGGCCACTCACAGCGCTCTAAGTCACCTGCCAGTCTTGGCCATGTCCCCCAAGTCCAATGATAAGAGCGCTGCAAGATAATGGCTTAGTAATTGGGATGACTTGGGAATCATTTAATAGCCAAAAAGAACAATGATTGAAGAGAGACAACAATATAAGTAGAAAAGAATACGTCCCAAGAGAGAGCGAAGTTCGAAATATGCTCAATGACTGACTGATTGGTAATCTATCTAGACTATTTGCAATGGATTTACGCTAAAGAGTAAACGACTGTCTGTCTTTTGCCTGCAAAACTTTCGCAATCTTCTATCTATGTCCAACCCTAAGAAGCCTCCGCCTTACGAGCATAGACATATCTGACAGTCATGTATGCATGGACCTTGCGGTTACGGAGGAACTTGCGCATCTCCATGAGGAAGACTTGGTACTCATCCTCAGGCCATTGGAGAATGGTCTTCCAAAGGAGGAGGGTGTAACCTGGGGAGTTGTTAGCAGGACTTTAGAGAAAGTGGAGATGGGATATTTTACCTTCAAGATCGTTCTCGAGAGTGGCACGAACGAAGTTACCGACTTCTCTCAACTCGGGGTCCTTGGGCCAGCCACCAATAGGGAACTACATCGAGCGTCAGCAAGCTTTGCTAACATCAACTACAACACGCATTTACCTTGTACTCAATGCTCTTGATATCAGTGAACCCAGCCTCATGGATTCCCGTTTCTTGCAGATCTCCCTCCTGCACAAAGAACGGGCTACCCAACAACTTTCCACCCTCAGTGAACAACTTCGCCCAAAGCTTCAGAACGTCGAGATCATCAGTTGTACCGTCATCGCTACGAATATGGACGTCGGCTTCGGCGGACTGGATCCACCCATCGACAGCGCAGCAGCGGTAAGCCTCTTTAAACAGAGAGGTCCAGTCCTTGATGGCGCCAAAGAGGTAGCGGATGTGGATGAAGTCAAAAGTGTTGTTATCCCACGTCCAGCGGAGTGTGGCGTCGTCGATCTCAAACTTCACATTGGGAGGAACCCAGCTGAGAATTATAAGCCTGGGTCTATGTATATGTGAAGGAAAGAACTTACGTGGGTTGAATGGGAGACAAGTCAGAACCGATGACTTCAGCTTCAGGGTATTCATCAGCAAAATCACTATTTAAGGTCAGTATGTGAGTGCGATACATAAGTTCAGAAGCTTACATAGCCCAGATACCTAGGAAACATTAGCTTAGTCGATTTGTTGTATCTGATGCAAGACTCACCAGTTCCAGTGCCGACATCGAGTACTTTCTACCCATTGTGAGCAAGTCAGGTCATATGACCAACAACGTATGCACATACCTGCACGTTAGGCTTGACAGGCGCAAGGAAGAGCTTCCCTCCCAAAAGCAGTGTCAAAGCTTGGTGACTGTCCAATGTTAGGAGGATATTAATCTTATAGAACCTGTCACTTACTTGATATCAATCGAGGCAGACTGCTGCTCATCATTGGGAGTAAAGTACTCTGTAGGATGCCTGTCACTGTGAAACGTACGACCCTGAATCGTGCGGTACTCAAGAATGCTCGACGTGATGGAAGCAGTGGAGCTCGCGCTGCAGAGAACGGTAAGCAAATGCAGCCAAGAGGAGGGAATTGGCATGTCTCACGCATCGTCGCCAACAGCAGAGTCAGTCTCGCTCTCCTCACCGTCCTATCGATGGCTGTCAGCTGCCTCTTTGCGTGTGTGCCTTGTTTCATAACGAAACGGATACGGGCTTTTTCGCTCACCTGTGGATCAGCGGCGGGAACTAACTCAGGCTGCGGCGCCGGAGCCGATTCAACGGCCGACGCTAGGTCGGACCGGGCCGCAGGAGCAGCGACAGTGGCAGGCTCGTCAGACATTTTCTTGGTACGGTCGAAAGGATCGGTCACAGTAAGCACGAACTGTGCTTGGTAGGATCAGCTCAAGTTTGTTGGTGACGAGAATCGAGAACAGGCTCAACCAACACTTGAAAGGGATTTTCGGTGAGGGGAACCCAGGGGCAACGGGGGAAAGGAGGCTTGGAACTGTACGACAAAGAAAAGTGTTTGTGGGGGCTTTAGAGCGAATCCGGTTTGGGTCGAGAGACCTTTAACCAATAACTGATGGGGGTAGAGTTGCAGTCGCTTGACGTGTCAATGATCAATAGGGAATAGCGTGCGACGACACGAGGGTCTGGGCTCTGTTTACTGGGAGCTTCTTATTACCGAAGGTCTGCTTGTCTGGCCGTAAACCACCCAGGTAGACTACTCATCCAATCTTATACTCATTCCGGCTTCTGCCCCATCCAGAAATAATAATTCTCGTAAGCATGATAGTTGACATTGTTTAAATCTTTTCGCGCCTCAGCCAAAAATACTTCAATCTCTTCTGGTTCCATGACCTTGCGTAGTGGCTTGGCAGCCATGGCTCCAAACATGTCGCTGACTGCGGTCTTGAGATAAAGGCCAATGAGCCGAAGTTTCTTGTCCTATTCATATACTGTCAACATCAATCATAGCCAGTGCAAGGGGGATGTGCGTCTTCACCTTTGCCCATGTTCCAATGGGGACTTTAAGAACTTTGCAGCTAACATTCACGAAACCAGCCTTTTCCAACGGCTCACGTAGGTTCTCGCCCGCGCGGAACTTCATGCCGAAACTTGCTACTGCCGTAGTAGCAGTGTCGAAAAACTTAGCCAGTGGTGCATCTTTAGGCAGAGAGTAGTCATCACAGTTTGCGCGTGCGTCAAGTTCTTGAATCTCGATCCAAGCCCCGGGCTTCATATGGCTGCATCAATGTCAGTCAGATAAAGGGCTCATGTAGGCCATGATGGCTAAGTTACACACTCGTGAGCTTGACGGAGAACCTTTACTTCATCCTTCAACCAGGGACTAATGCAGCGCATATGCACAAAGTCGAAGTCGTCGCCGTGCATCCACTCATCTTCGATGTCGTCGACAAGGAATTTCAGATTTGGAGGTACCCAGGATGGCTGGATTGGGCTGAGGTCGACTCCTACTACCGACGCACTGGGGAATTTATCGGCGACTTCAAGGTCAGGTCGTGCTTTTACTCAAGGACATTGGCGACATACCGTCAATTGCCCAGATACCAGTTCCGGTGGCCAAGTCGATAATCTTTTGTGGATGATCGCCAATTGGGGCAAAATACAAGTTACCACTGAGGATGTCAGAGTTTGGTCAACACTCATAAGCTCATCTTACTTGGTCAGTTCCAGCATCATGGCATGCTTCATATCATCGCGGTTCTGCTCTGCATCGTCGTTTGGGATTGGATATCTGCCAAGTCAGTCTAGTTACTAGCCGTGACATAATGACTCCATACGTTCCATGACGATACTGATGGTACTGGAACCTAGTTAGCCTGCTGTGACACCTTGGGATAACAAACAATCTACTCACGCGCCGTCCATTTTCAAAAGCATGTTGATAAATACTCGTGTTCAAACTTGTTGAACTAGAGGAAAGTGTAGATGAGTCGAAATCAGAAGTCTCAAACTCGTTCTCTTCCTCTGCATGCTGATCATGAGTGATCGGCTCGATAGGATCTTGTGTCACGGTAGCCATCTTGGATCTAGATTAGTGGTGGTGTCGAAAAAGGGATTGCTTGCTTCCCCACATTAGGAAAAAAATTACCTCGCACGATAAGAGCTTACATGGCTGTAGCGGTTATATCTACCAAACAGGGAATAAAGATATCGGTCCGAGGTATGTAGCGAGCGATGTTGACATGTGATTCTGAGTAATAAAGAAACCCGGTATATTAAAGAAAGTGATATAAACCTCCACATTATCCATCCTCTACTCTAGGTAATCTAGGTATCTCAAACAAAGGAAACGTTGACACGTAAAGGACAGTCCATTTCATAATCATGCATATTCAATCGTGAATTCCATGCTCTGTCCCGGAACACATCTTGTGCCGGGCGCGACCGCCATACTAACCGACCAAACACCGGAAGCGCATCGCTGGAAAGCTGTGCCTGAAGTGACACAGTTCCAGTATCCCTCAGGTGTACAAGGAGTTCCAGGAGTAATCAGGCCACGCGCAGGCTGGGTCGGTGCCGGAGGGACAACTGTTGTCTTTGTTGTGCGAGTCGTCGACTTCAGAGTTGTCTTTTTTGATGTGGTAGTCTTCTTCGTGGTGGTTGGTGTTGGGACAGTGATGAAAACACCACCAGGTCTAAGATAAAGTTAGCCCAGACTATTCGGAATCAGAAACAATATTAAACTTGCGCTGTAGTAGTCTTGGTAGGCGCTTTAGTAGTTGTAGTCTTCTTGGTGGTAACAACAGCTCCAGAACCAGCTGGACACTGACCGGCCGGCGGACCAGTGTTGCTCGAAGTCACGGACACATTGGGACCAGGGTTGGGAAACATAAGATCAACGCCCTCCGTCGTAGAGCATCCGTTCCCGACGTTGGCGACGAAGATGTTGGGTCGTTTGCTCATAGGCGTCTTGGGCGTGCCGCTGCGACCTTTGACCTTGATTGCTGCGCAGTTCATGTACATTTCGCGGTTACCAATCTTGTTGAACCACGTCCATGCGAAAAGAGCGGTACCCGAAGGTGTATCAATAGGTAGAGTGAATTTGAATGTAGATTGAGGCGCAACGGGACAGTTGCCAATCCAAGACTGGATGGCAATCCATGTAGTTCCGCGATCGAAAGAGAGTGAAGCCTGGCAGCTTCCACCACCATGATCCGCACCACCTTGGATCTCAATGCTGTATGATCTACCAGCGGTCCAGGTGGCGGTTGGTGCCCCGGCTGCGGTGCCGAAAAGAGAGTGATATCCCTTACAGGGGAAGTTGGCTCCGCTGGGTGAAAGAGGAGAAGTCATGCTGTAATCAATGTCGCCGTTGGCGAATGGATTTTTTTTGCTCTTGAAAGGAGCAGGATAGGTCATCTCCATGTGAGCCTGGACTAGACCAGCTAGACCGAGGACTGTAGCGAAAGTAGTGAATAGCTTCATCTTGGAAGTAAGAAAGCGTTGTGTGCGTGTAAAGTGGGATTAACGATCGAGGAGGAAGAAACAAAGGAAAGCCAGGTAGGCTGTTTTCGATGTGAGGAAGAGAAGTGATGGGACAAGAACAATTAACTACGAGACTTTCAATATGTTTTATACATTTTTTGCAAAGACCCTGATATTGATTCTGACATGCCAAGGCAATAAGGTGCATCTCGACTTACACAGGATTGTGGAGTGGTCTAGCGGCCGGGCTAGACCGGAGACTTGGGAAGGACAGAGTTCAGAAACGGCAATCAGCCTCGACCAAGTCTGAGAAAGATGTCATTGTCTCAGCTCTCCGTCAAAGAATGAGAACAAAAAAAAGAGAAAAAACTCGTTACAGAGTTGTCATGCGTTTTGGTGGTTGAGACATGTCGTTCACAATGGTGGCTGGGTTATGTGATGAAGACGAACAATTCTGATCTTGATATGTAGGATGATATCAAGAAGGCTGGAAATAGGGGTCAAAGGGTTCAAGACTTGGCAGTTCGGCACCCACAAGGACATTGTGTCAAAATGTGCCTTGTCTCTTGGTGTCTTGTGAGCTGAGACTACATTCACCCAGCTGGCTGGGTTTGAGACATTGGTGAGCGTCAATGCCTGCCAAGGCTGGAATACCAGGGCATGACCATGGACCCTGTAATCATCCTGAAGAGATTGAGATACTGTCCTTGTGATTCTGGACTTGTGATGCAGGGTAAGAGTGTGAGCTCTACTGGTCGTGATCATGATCAACAATGGTGCTCATGTAAGGTCAAGAGGCCGTGGTTATGGAAGGAATAGGATAAACAATATTCAGCAGGCAGAATTCCAATGCTTCTTTGGTCCGACTATAAAGTTCATCAAAGCTCATAATTATCAGTTTGAACGACCTGTTTGAATCCATCGCCATAATTGACCGTTGAGCCAACTCCCAATTCTCCTCTTGCCCATCCTGAGCCCACGCCGACGCCACAAGTTACAGAGAGACCCAAATGCAAGGGAATCGTTCCTGACAATCGCATTCCTCAATTCCCGGTTTCAGAAAAGATCGGAATTTTTATGTGGCTGGGCAGGAGAATTAGCCAGCACGACTGGAATGCTCAAGGGTTAAAGAGGTGTGATGATTGACGGTTTCGGCATGACCACGGTGGGAATGGCTCTAGATTAGATGCCCATTTTAATAAACGCGCGTCACAAGAAAATTTGTTCGTGTTTGAATGATTGACTCTACGGGATCCTCGGTGAGAATTAAAAGGTGTCAGGCTGGGTTCCTTTTATAGAAGACACCGTTTTCAGTGGAGATCGACAGGACTAGTCAGTAAAAACCAGAAGCTTGGCAATGGAAGCCTGAACCCTACTATCAATTAAACTCTACTGTAAAATGGGAGCGTTAAACTCTTAGGCAAGTCAAAATGTCAAAAGTGTACACCAGGTCCTTAGTCAGGAAATATGACTGTAGCATTGCATACATATAAGCATGTATGTGTATTATATAAAAATGCCGACCACGGCATCTTCGGCAAATCAAAGACGTCAGACATGCTGTAGCTGGCTGGGGTCTAGGGTGAGAGAAACCAGACACTGGACATCCTCCTCCTTCACATCGAACTTGAACGAGAAATAATGATAATGCTTATAACTATATGATATACAATATGTATATCAGAGTACTCGCAAAGAAATTCTCTACTGGCAGGTGAGATTTGCCAGAGAACTGCCCTCCTGTGAAAGATACTCTACGGTAGGTAGATAAAGTGGATTCGACCGTCTGCCCAACACCTTGATTTCTCCGAGGACAGGGCACTTTGCTGCTCGCGCTATGCAAGACACAAATTGGTAAGCTGTGCTGTCGCTTGGAAACAAGTTACTAACTGTTACATCGCTCGACAGCCTCAACATTAACGCTTCGTTCTCCACCAATAGAAGAGTTATTATTTATGAGTGTGGGCTAGTGACAATATTGTCACGGTGTGTTGGCGTCACCATGATCCGGTGGCATCGTATATGCAACAGTTTACTCGGCGATTATTCGTTATTGTAGCGGCACTCTACCCAAATGTATATATTGCTAGAGAATGGTATAATGAACTTCCCGTATTTTAAAAAATTGCCTTTTCTTTTGATGATCTCTATTGGCTTCGCGATATGGCGACAGATACCCCCTACCGTCGCGAGTCTTATTCTCGTGAACAGGTAAGATAACAACCTGGTACTATCTTTTGCCCTACAAGAGCTGATAGTGTAGCGCCCGGATGAGTGGACGTTGGAACAAGGCTTCGAGGCAGCTCGTCTCAGTATACGCAACCAAAGTAGCGTCCAGATCAACACAGAGCCGGAGGAACTGAAACCCGCCGACTCGGAGAGGCTTGTTAGTTCTGATGACAACGATCTCGACGTCCAAGATGAAAGAGAAGGCTGGAAAGGCTACGTGGAGTGGGAGGACTATCCTGAAAAGAAAATCAAAGCACATCAGCGTTTCAGACGCTTCCAGTTCCCACCGCCGCCCGAATTCCAGCTTGAACCTATTCCTGCTACAAATCCTGTACTTGAGGGGAAGAGATGGAAGTTGTGGCACAAGGCCATTGGAGGGGTTTTGACAAAAGTTCCTGAAATCAGTTGGGAAACAGTATTAAAGGTATTATTCCTCGGAACAACAAAGGATACTGAATACTGATGTTGGTAGGAAAAACACCCCAATATGCTTCACCTTCTCGAATTCCCTTACAACGGCGAAACGCCAAAGAGTCTCTTGACAAAGCACTACATCATGCCCAACGAACTTCATTTTGTTCGCAACCATGGCGGCATTCCAGACATAGACCCCTCCGCCTGGGATCTTCGTCTCGACGGCCTCGTCAACAATCCCCAAAAACTCACTCTGGCCGACCTCCAAGATGAAAGCCGCTTCCCACGTGTGACCAAACTCGTTACCATCCAATGCAGTGGCACCCGTCGACTGGAACAGATCGTCGAATACCCTGGCGAAGGTGACGAGATGATCAACGCGCCTTGGGCTGAAGGTGCCATTGGCACCGCGAGATGGACAGGTGTCAGTTTGAAAAAGGTGATCAAGCACTGCGGCGGCCTGAAAGACGGTGCGAAGCATATCGAGCTTTACGGCGCAGACACCTATTTCAAGGCTGGGCAACTGATGAATTATGTCGTTTCAGTGCCTTGGTCCAAAGTCAGGAGTCACGAGGTTATCCTAGCCTGGGAGATGAATGGGGAACCGTTGCCCAAAATTCATGGTGCGCCAGTAAGGGCGGTTGTGATGGGATATATCGGAGCGAGGAGTGTAAAGTGGATTTACAGGATCAAAGCGATCGAGGAACCGAGTCTTGCGCCTGTGCAGAGCAGGGAGTATCTGTACTTCCAGCAGCAGGTTGGAAAGCATAATCAGCTACCTACGAGTAAGTCTTCAATTTTCTGTAATGTGACATCTATCTAGCTGACAGTTTTCAGTGGGTATCCAGATCCAAGAGATGCCAGTCAGTAGTGCCATCATGACACCATGGAACAAAGAAGTCGTAGTGCATGACGGACAGATCGAAGTCACAGGTAAGTCTTCCAGAATGCATTCCTTTGACGTCTCTAACATTACCAGGCTGGGCTTACTCGGGCGGAGGTCGCTGGCCCGAACGCGTTGAGATCTCATCCGACGGTGGCCACGTGTGGTATGCTGTGCCGGTGGAGAACCTTTCGCCAAAGCACAAATTCGCCTGGCGCACTTTCAAAGGTAAAGTCCCCTGCGACCATGAAGGCTGGACCGAGCTCGTCGTACGCTGCTGGGACAACAGTCTCAACACGCAGCCGATGGAAGTTAGGCACAGCTGGAATTGGGGTCTTCATGTTACAAGTAGTTGCCACCATGTAAAGATCTACAGCGTAAATGCGGCGCGAGAGGCTACGAGGAAGAGGTTGATGGAGTTCAACGAGCATGGGGAAGGATTTACACCGATTACGAGACCTACGAGACTTGTGACGATGACGACTGATGAGTACAAGAAGGTGAGAGCTGGGAGGGAACCTAGAGATGTTGATGAGTAGTTATTGAGAGTTTAGCCTATCAATTCAAAGTCATGATCATTTACCATGCTTCGGACACCAGAGATTCTTTTCTTTTGCAGGTTGCGGGGATATTCCGCTGATTGATGCACATTGCGCCTGGTCCAGTAATGAGAATAGCGTCATGGCTCGTCAGAGTTGCATAAGCTTTTTACTACATACCTTCGAGACAGTGATTCGGTTATTTCATAGAACCTGAAACCATTTACTGTATTCTTAAACCATGCTATAGGCTCGTGCTTTCTCTCAGAGTTTCAGTGGCTGAGACACTGGTAACTTGGTCTTGACGATGGCCCCAAGTCCACCGAAGGGCTACCCACGTTTCTCTCCGTGTTGATATAGCAGAAGTATACCTCATAAATACAATCTCGGACGAATTCTTCCATGAATCATGGACGAATGAGTATCTGACCCATTGTACTGACCGTCAATGACGCTCTCGATACGTGTTGTCAACACTAATCACGTCATTATTCGGTATTAGAGTCTCTTCAATCATGAGATATAAGAACAACACCCTCAGCATATTGCTAGACAACTTATTCGAGCTAACTAATACCCAAATATCTTTAGGGAAGAAACGATGGCTGTAAGTCTTTTCAACCGTGCACGGAGACAGTGCTAACTGACCCGTTTACAGTCAGAAGAACCCCCCGTGTATACCCTCGCTGAGGGTATGCCAGTTCAAGACCCGACATCATCCATGATCCTCAAGGGTCCCAAAGGTGGCCTTGCTCTTTTGGCTGATACACAACTGATTGAGACCCTTGCTCACTTTCCTCGTGAAAGAATTCCCGAAAGGTATGTGCCATCAAATAGCTGCCCTACCCCGGCTAACAAGCATCAGAGTCGTTCATGCGAAAGCTGCGGGAGCATGGGGTACATTCGAATGTACTCATGATATCACAGACTGGTGCTCTGCCGCACCATTCCGCCGAATTGGCAAACAGACGCCAGTCCTCGCCCGCCTTTCCACCGTTGCAGGCGAGAAGGGATCCTCAGACACAATCCGTGACATTCGTGGCTTTGCTCTCAAGATGAAAACAGAGGAAGGAAATTGGGATTTCGTCGGCAACGACTTACCCGTTTTCTTTATTCGGGATCCTGCAAAATTTCCCTCTTTGAACAGATCTCACAAGCGTCATCCTCAGACTGCAGTTGCTGATGCGAGCATGTTTTGGGACTTTCATAATCACAACCAAGAGGGCGCTCATTGTCTTATGCAGTTGTTTGGTCCACGCGGCGTGCCGGCTTCACTCAGAAATGTGAACGGGTTTGGTAACCATACATTCAAGTTTGGAAAGCCGGAGGACGGATCGTATAAGTATGTCAAGATCCACTTCAAGCCTGTCGATGGTATCAAGAACTTGTCGCACGAAGACGCTGTTCGCCTTGCTGGTGAAGAGCCAGACTACCATGTCAAGGACATGTACAATGCTATCGAGAGAGGCGACTATCCGTCGTGGACAATGATGCTTCAAGTCATGGATCCTAAAGAGGCAGAAACATACAGGTGGAACATTTTCGACATAACCAAGATTTGGCCTCACAAGGACTACCCTCTCATCCCTGTTGGGAAGCTTACACTGAACAAGAATCCGGATAATCACTTTGCAGAGATCGAACAGGCTGCTTTCTCGCCGTCAACCATGATACCTGGTATTGCACCGTCGGCTGATATTATGCTACATGCGAGAATGTTTAGTTATCCTGACGCCGCACGTTATCGTGTTGGACCAAATTATCAGCAATTGCCGTGCAACAGACCTTTGGATGTCTACTCGCCATACCAACGGGATGGGCCGATGAGACTCGATGGGAACTATGGGTCTGACCCTGACTATGGTAAGAGAGAGATCTGACCCGGTGATGAGACTTGAGCTTTACTAAGATAGCAGTTCGATCGTCATTCCGCAAGATCAAGAGCGGTCCTGCCGATGTGGCCCACAGCGAATGGGTTGGTAGGGTGCATGCCTATTCTTCGGATGTTACAGAAGAGGATTGGGAACAGCCACGAAACCTTTGGAAGATATTCAAAGACAAAAAAGAAGATGAGGTGTTCCTGGACAATCTTTCCGGTCATGTCAGCAAGGCAATTCCAGAAGTTCAGAAGGAGACAGCCCGTAAGTTCACAGCCCAAACACACAAGGATATAAGCTGACATAGTTGCAGAAATGTGGAGGAAGGTCGATAAGGAAATTGGAGACCGACTGGAGGAGAAGCTGAAGAAATTAAATGGTAATGCGGATCATTCCAAATCGCCACCGAGCCAGAGAGTTTTGGCTGAGCGTATGAAGTGATTCGTGGATGAAGCAACATTATATTCTTATATACCTTATGCAATTTCTTTATCATCATTCCACTGGTATATGATATGTCTCTCGCCCAAACATTCTTTCAAAATAATAAGCAAATCATCGATGCTGGTCAGAAACTTGAGATACAATGTCACAGCCACACAATAGCGTCTATGATGTTCATCCTGAACCAAGGTCGCGGTCATGATGATATCGTCACTCTGGGATTTAACCAGATCAGTGGCTCTCCGTATCAGAGGCGCTGGCAAGCGCTCGGGCAGAGGAGAGCCCGTCCGCAATGCCTGCTCAATAACAGCAAGGACAGCCATTATGTCCCCAATAGACCGATCGTCCAGAATTCCTGCAACGTGAGCAAGACGGTCCTGAAGCTCTTTTGGTAATGTGGACGCGAGGTTCAAGAGACCGCCTAACGCTTGGTTCATGTACTGACATTGCTCTTTGGTACGCTCAAGAACTTGTTGATTAAAGGGCCCGAAACTCAGCTCGCCTTTCAATAAAGTGATAGATGGACCAAGAGCGAGAAGAACTTCTGCGACCTCAATAGAGATGTTCTCAGCGACAGCACCCAGAGCACTGTTCTGATGGGAACGTCCCCAATGTGATATGAGCAGCGCATAATGATCCGATAAGCTGCGCACCGAATTTGCAAGTGTTTTGCAGACGTGTGTCGTCCCCGATGGCGGACTTGGAAAGAGCTGTACAATGAAAGCTACAAGAAATCCAATCAAGACGGCAACGACGCGTTTCCAAAAAGCTTCCCACCCTTTTCCTGGGAGACCGTACTGCACGATATGATCGTGGTCCCAGCTAAACCCAACTACCAGCGCGAAGGTTGCCCCAGCCATGATAGTAGCGAATTGGAATGTCGGGGGGAGAAAGAGGCGCCACCAAAGAAGAGGAATTATAGCGACGCCTGCGGCTGCCGCCATACCATATGGGTTGCCGACGCCGTTTCCTGCTCCTATATACCAAGTAACCATACCAATGAGACCACCGACAATAGTTCCAAGTCCTCGAGCAACAAGCGAAAACATGAAGTCAGCCATGTATACGAGAAGCACCGTCTGAGCACTGATGACGGCCCAGAGGCCCTTTTCTCTGTAGAAAAAACCTGAGGTGCTTGGGATGACAGATAGTATACCTGTCGCTACCGTCACAATCACCATCCTCAGGGCATACATACCAGCAGGGTTGAAAACCCAGTTATATGTTGCTATAAGTACCCGGCTGAACTTGTTTCGACGCGCCGAAGATCCTTTGTAACCTCGACCAACCTCTAATCGTCGTTTAGTTTCTTTGGTTTGCTCATCAAATGACGCAGCGTCCATCAGCTTATCGGGATCTTCCTCTGCTGCGATGTCGTGGCCCGGGTACGTGATCTGCCCATGAAACAACCAAGAAATGGCGTATTGTATTCGTGAAGGAACCCAAATGCGACTCTTAGTGCGCTTCTCCGAAAGGTCGTGAATATACTCCAGAAGCCTTTCGACCGCAGTTATCCAACTGAGGAGTCGCTCCTCTAGAACCATTGCGATTACTAGACTTGGAAGGAAAGGCCTGTCAGTTCCGTCTATAGGCTTGAGCTTGCCATCAGCATCGAAAAGGTCCGCGTGGGCTTTGAGAATTTCTTTGGTTGTATTGACCACGCAAGCCTCCCTAGCTACTCGCGATCGAGCGAGAATATCCTCCAGATTTCTGCCCAAATCTCTGAAGCGTTCCGGTGATGTCTTGCCGAACCACCGACAAGAGTTCACAGCCTTGACGTAATCAGCCGCGAGACTAACAGCCTGTGGTCCGATCTCCATGACTTCAGCTGTCGTTGCTAACAACGAGTTTTTAGTCTTTGATCGTAATTCCGCTGCTTCTGGTCTTTCCAAAGCAGTGATGAGAGTCACGGTTTCCTGCCGCTGTCGACGACCAATCTCATATTTTTCCCTATCGGTCACGGGTTGTAGGCGTCCTTCAGCTTCAGCCTTTCTATGTTCTTCTTCCTTTTGTTGTCCTCGAAGTCGAGTGATCTGAAAATCGATAAGATACAGACTCATATATGTGACCTTCCTTACACGCTCGTGCAGACCCTTGATATCGTCTGCGCCCCATAAACCGCGTGAGAAGTCAAGAGGCAGAAAGGCGAGAGCAGGTTGCCCAGCTTTGAAAGCATACATCATGCCAGCTCTGCTTGCCTTAAGTTCACCAAGTGGACTGGGATTGTTCTGAAGACCCTTTTTGGTAACAACAACAGCTTGATTCGACATGCGGACTAGTCTTTCGAGACCGCTCAGAACCGCATGGGACGTCGAATGCGGGAACAAGAACAAACAACATACTGTCCCAATACCAATCCCAATAGCGCCAGGCTTTACCACAACTGACGCGATGTCACCTTTAAATGTTGGGATTGTAGGTCCATACAGGACAAATATGTCTGTGACGATAGTACCAAAGGTTTGTAGCACCACTGTTTTGGGGTTCGCGCAACGCAACCGCGCCAGCGCGTAGATAAACAAACACCCCATGCAAAAATAAACCGCCGTAACTCTTGCATCAAGCATAAATCCGTTATGGATCAAAATCTGTGCCTCCCAAGCCGCTGACTGTCCTGTTTTCTGTGCGTTTTGAACGGCTTGTGTCTTCAATTGCCCCAGCAAAGCTTGCGTCTGAGCTTCTGGCCTCGTCGCCAGCGCGGCTTTCATTGTCAAAAGACCCCAGCACCACGCCAAGCACATTCCAAGAAGAAGGGACAAGGCGGCAAGGAGGTAAATGAAGACAATGTTGGCAGGTGGTACAGCGAACAGTAAGATCGTACCAAGGAAAGTGGCTTGGCCGAGTTTGACGAGCGCTGGGTGGATGAAAATGAGAAGCATCATGACCCAGATCGCGATCCAGCATCGTAAGAAGATTTTGAGATCGTGTGTGTTGAAGTGGTTCAACCACGGTGGGAGTTTGCGTTTTGGAGGCGGTACAGGAACTTCATTTTGCGTATCCGAGGACTCGTCTGCCGAAGCCATTTTTCACGATTGCTCAACTGTTGCGTCGAGATTGATTCATTTCCTGCGAGAATTGAGTCCTGCTGTTTGCCGAAGAACCCGGAATGAGAATTTACTTTACCTGAGCTATGACGTATATATATGGGGTTGGTAGGAGTCAATATGAAACTAGTCCATCGTTAGCGGTTGGGACTTGCTGAGAGGCTGAAATGTTTGAGACCAGTTATTTCTGCATAGTGACATTTGAATAACTACGACTGAAAAAGTTACATTTATACGGGCTATCCACACCAGGTCGCGGGTATCTAGGACAACGTAGTGTGTCGATACGGGTTGTGGTGCTGAGACTAAATGAACACATCAACCACAAAAGTTGGGTCGTATGAATGAACATCAAAAGAACCAGCGTTCCATGGACGTGATCCATTTAGTGGCTTGCACGTGAAATATCAGGGACCTGGACAACACTCACCTTGATACCCCGCCCTGGCGATCTCTTGGACAGTGACATTCATCCAATCGGGAAAGGAAATGGTTGACATGAACGAGAAATAGGAACCCCCGCATCAAGCTACAGGTGAGTGTGAATGAGTCACTACGATTCTATCAAAAGACAAGACTTTGCAACAACTGATCGTGTCTGTTCACAGTGTTCACTCACCAAGTTATTTTCGCACAGCAAGGTCTTCTTCAAACAATTATCTTTTGACAAGACACAATGTCAGCTCGTGAACTCGATCTTGTCAATAAAGTCGCTGTCATAACTGGGGCATCCCGAGGTATTGGTCGTGCCATCGCTTACAATCTTGCGGCTCGAGGGTGCTCTATTCTTGGGACATGCATCAGAGAATCAAGCGTTGAAAAGTTGTCAACCGGTCTGGATCATGACATCACGAGGCGTGTTTATGAGACAACCTCACGCGACAGACCAGCAAGCCAAAAGATTAGAGGCATCATTGCCGATGTTTTCTCCAAGGACTGCGCGGAGACTATCGCCGATTCGATAAGAAACGACTTCAATGGACGGGTTGATATCTTTATCAACTCAGCTTGTGACCCCATGCCCGGTATCATTGGAGATATGAGCGCTACAGAGATTGAACACAGTCTGTTGGGCAATATCCAAACGCCAGTCTTGATAGTTGAAGAGCTTGTGCGACGGACGTATTTCCAACCAAACAGTCGCATCATCTATATATCGTCTGTTCGCTCTCGCCTCCCATGGGCTGACCAACTGATGTACGCAGCTGGTAAATCAGCCGGCGAATCTCTCTGTCGAACATGGTCTCAAGCATTTGGAGGAAAGGATGAGAGATACTCGTTCATGGCGGGCACGACCGCTAACGCTGTCACGGCTGGTTTGACGGAGACGGACGCTGTTATAGACTGTGGGCCTGAGGCAGTTCGGACATTTCAAGACGAGTTCTTCCCTTTGCAGAGCATTCCTCGATTTGGACAGCCTGAAGATGTGGCGGACGTCGTAGGCATGCTTTGTGGTCATGAGGGAAGATGGATCACTGGGTCTGTCATCAGTGCTAGTGGAGGCTGTATCAAGATTGGGTAAAATGTCAAACGTGGACGTAGACATCTACGATCACATGTAAAACATTGTTTTCAATGAGAATACAACGAGAACTAGGATAATGCGGACTTTTTCAAACGCCATAACCCCGGTACATAAAAGAAAATGCGAAACTGCTCGGACCTACCTATTTGTCTTTTGCTGCAGAAGTGACAACATCCATCAATCATTGCTCAGTATGGGCTTGGAAGCAAATACCAACATGTTATGAGTTTTCATCTAGTGTGTTTGTCCGTGAACTGAAAGAATTAAATTAGAAGATTAAAATTGAAGTACCACTATTGATAGGGTACAGAGTTTTGAAGCTTGATATATACTAGGAATACTAAATACGTCTACTCCATAGCAAGCGCTACGCTCAGAAGAAACAGTCTTAGGCTGTTGTTGGGATGAGAAGTCGATCACCTTCATGCCCAAGCTTGCCATTCTTATCGTTATCGTAGTCCGTGAGACTCTCAATAAAACATCAGAACCAAGCCAATGACAGCCCAGAGGACGCAACGAGGTCGATTAGCTCCTGATACAGTCATTGGCGTAGATCCCTTTGCGCCAGGCTCTGAGGGTACATTGCTCTGAGCTATTTCGTCGGTTGATCCTGTCTTGCTAGCCGGAATTGAGGCGTCGTGGTTGCTGTAATGAGTTGTCCATGATGAAGAAAGAGTTTCTGGGGCGTTGGACTCCTTTGCTGGGACCTGTTCATAATGCACTGATGATTGCGGAGAAGCCGTAAATTGGGAGACTGAGGGGATGGATTGATTGGGTGTGGCCTTAGACTGGTGATTGCCTTCAGGTCCGGCTTCTGGTGATGGCTCTTCAGTCGCTTTTTGTGGTCCATTAGTGGCCTTTGCCCCTCCCGCAGAAGCTTTGTCTTGTTCTGAGATCGTTTGTGATGCCAATACTGTAACAACCTGAGATGGATTTTTACTGTCTGGCTGAGAGTCGGTTTGTGGCCCCGCTGTTGGCTGCGCTAGGTAATAACTACCATGGCCAGAATATGTCTGAGACCCTACCCAGCCAGAAGGATATTGGACTGCAGACTGTCCATCACTGGTAAGTGTCTCGCAAGCCTTTGGGACTGTGAGGGTGATAGTATCCTTCCCATAGACTCCGGGAGTACTGCAGGGAGAGGTAACAGTTACCATATCGACGGTTGGGTAAGTCTCGTGCTCACAGCCACAAGGACTATATACCAGGGTGACTGGAACACAAGTAGTAACCACGGATTGGCTTGAATCAACAGTGACGTATGTGACACTGGTCACTGTATCTGTAAGTGTAGTACGAGTGGTACAAGTACTGCTGATAATCGTAGCAGTGGCGATATCGGTGAGCACAGTAGTCTCAGATGTCTTTGTAGTAGAGTCATCGGAGGAAAGGCTCGTGTTGATATCGCTTGCGGTCGAATATACAGCAGAGGTTGTTTCAACGATCGTCACGGACTCGGTTGTAGATAAAGTTGGAGGAGTTGATGTAGACTTTGAGGTTGAAGGGGCTGAGAATGACGCAGATGTAATGGTAGATGACTCTGCCACAGCTTCTGAGGTGGACAGCGTAAGAAACGTCAAGACAGAAGATGTAAAAGACGAAAAGGTCATGTCCTCCACTGTAGTTGAATCGGGAAGAGACATAAATGAAGATACAAATGAGTCTGATGTTGTGAGTATCATCGTTGGTTCAGATGTCAATGTCTCTGTTAATAGTGATGAGGTCAAGATTGATGTTGACAATATGGATGTAGAGTCTATCGTAGTAGACGTAAGATCCGATGTTGGCATTGTTGAAGATGATGGGGATGCAGACTCTGATGTCGATACTGTTGGCAGTAGGGTTGTAGAATCTGATGTAGACACCTCATCCGATGTAGACATCGCATCTGATG
>JABFEY010000047.1:0-289976 GCA_013618495.1 Fusarium longipes | reverse complement strand
TAGACATCGCATCTGATGTAGATATCGCATCTGATGTTGTTGCAGTCGACGGCAGGGACGTAAAGTCTGATGTAGATAGAGTATCCGAAGTTGATGCTGTTGACACTAGGGTTGTCGAGTCTGTTGTAGGCACCGCATCTGTTGTCAATGATGTAGACGTTGTAGGCGATGTTAGCACAGATAATTTCACAGCAAGGTCGTAGTCACTCGACGGCTGGCTCTGAGTGAATGCGGCGACTAGGTCACAATCGCCAGTAAAGTGCTGATAGTTTACAGCAATGCAAACTTCGTCGAGGTCACATCTTTCTATGCACGATGCAAAGGTATCCCCGACGGAATAATAAGCATAAGTAGCTGGGTTGCTTCCGATGGTGTTGCAATCAACATTAAACCTGTATACTGAAGCATCGTAGGTATCGCCCATCTCACTGCAGGACTCCGGTGCAGCGGCCGACGTGGAGAGAAAGGGGAGTAGGGCCCAGAGGGTCCACTGAAATTCCAGGGTCCTCATTATAGGCGATTTGAGAAACGAATGACAGAATGCAATTGATACCAGCTCTAGATAGAGTGTAGGAGAATAGAACGTAGTTTACGTGGGTTCAGGAGTTGTCTATATTTATTCTACGATGCAGAGCGGTCAGACACTGTTGGTTGAGCGTTGAACCTTTTAAATTAATAGAGTCTTTTTCGGATTAGGCTTGAAATCAATTCAGGTCGATGATGCTCTAGATGTTCTCTGGACCTGTTACCCCTGAGCAGCTAACCACTAATTAATTAGTTACAAGGCATGAAACTACATTTGAGGCTAGACCTTACTCGCGTATCACGCTGTGAGTGGCCGCCAGCCGATTGTGTGGGCCATGATGCATTGAGACTATTGATTCAAACCTGAACTATTGAATTACCTACGTGGCTGAGGAGAAAGAAGAAAAACAAGCCTTTTTGTCACTTTTTGTTTTGAACAGCATGCGTGCCATGGCAGTATTTGCAGAACTCATACTGGAAGTATGGATGGTGATGTAATTTTCGTTTGTCGTCAAGGTGATTTGAGGTGAAGGGATATCGGGTTCTATTCTGCTACTGATGCTATGGGCGTCTGACACAGTCGAGAAAGCTCTGGATAGATCGTCAGGAAGCCGTCGCGTTGTCTCGATAGACCATATTTCCCTTGCATGAAGGTATTACAACATAATCATGTGCCATATTCCTCGGGTAAGGCTGAATGTTTAATATGCTATTCGGATGGAGACTAGACTAGATAGTCCAGTACCTCGCAGCTAAAATACCGCATAAACTTAGTGAATCCGGTAGCGCCTATAGATCTCTATAACCTGAAGCTATAGATCTGATTTATCAAACAGATAAATGTCAGATCCTTCTTTACAATTGATTCAATTAAAGACTTAAACTAGAAACTGGCTCGCGTTTATTGATGCGGTAGAGTGACTGTCCAAAGTTAGCAACTGTTGCTCAAACCGATTAGAGAAACAACATTGAAAGTTGCTATTTGTAAACAACTGTCGAGTGTGGAAACACGTCAACGAAGTTACGGCACAGACTATCAAGCTCCGGTGTTCACGCTATTCCTTTTGTCTCTCTCGACCTTGACGAGAAAGCGGCGGGCATCGGAGTATGATACCTTTTATTGATAACGTTAGCCAAAAGAAAAAGAAAAAAATATCTCTTACAAAGCGGCTAGTCAAGCCAACAAAAATATGCAACACTATGTTGTCACAAATGAATCGATGTCTGATGACACATGTCACTACGTCAGTGCCGGGGGGTATGCGACTCACTGCAATTCATTGGGAAGAAGTACATTTAGAGCAATCATCATACCCAAGGTGGGCTCTTCAGCTTCAGATGATTCTTTATAAAAAAGTCACAAAAAAAACAATATTCGAAAGGTAAAGGAGCATGTGAACTCATAAACGGCTGATGGGCAGCGAAGTTATCACTAATACATCGGGTGTCTGTGGTCTCGACAAGGTAAAAACAAGAATTGATCTACATAGGTAGACATTGTCTAAGGCTATAAATCAATCCTGCCTAATTCCTCAGGCTAGACAAATAGATGACTTAAAGGTCCCTCTAATGGATCATTAACCGACCTACGGATTTCGCCTCTTCCCCTTTGTCAGTCGAGCCTTGCAACGCCTCGGGAGCTGTTTGGGAATCGTGAGATGATCTTATGGGATGCTTTCCCATAATGGCAGGGAATTACCGGTTAGTGTGTTTTGGATAGTGTCAGTCATGGTATGAGTAGGATCCTTCCAGAGTTGCTTTTTCAATGGCCTTGATCCTTCTTGAAGGTTCCAATAGACAGTACACTTCGACTTTGGTTGTAGGGTAAACTCGCATGTATAACATCACATGTCCTGTCTATTGCCATCGAATTTTCCATGATCCCAATACAATACTCTCCTACCGAGGTATCGGGCGATCGTAACCGGAAAGGGCTTGTAAGTCCGTTAACATCGGAGGAAATTTCACGGCACTTGCAGTCATAGATACTGAATACAGCAGACTATAAACGAGAGCGTTGTTCGGCTCTTTGCCGGTGGTGATGACAACTCATGAAACTATCGTGACAAATGATCATCGCTTGTAGGCACCACTTGGAGCTGCTTAGCCCGTATAGAATAACATCAGTTATTACGAAACCTCACCAAAAAGATTCTTCCACCACGGATATTTCATCTTGGCTTACAGAATCGAGAGAATAGGACCGAACAGCATCGATGCGTCGTCAAATTTGACTGTGAGCATGACCCAAAGAAACTTCACGATGCATGCAGAACTCAGAGATCTTGCATTGACAGGCGTGGATGTTTGTTAATAATGTCCCGAGTAAGACACTATCCCACTCACACATGCGGAGGCGGCCCGATTGCAAAAGTAAACTACATTGCCTATTCGTCCAAGACACAAAATAGTGTCAAGTCTACATCTTGGATGCTAACAGGACTTGCCCGTTCGGTCCCGAGTAGATGCTGTTGTCCAAGACCTCCGTCGCCTAAAGAGGTAGGTCGAATGGCCAGATTTCCAGTGAAACGAAGGCTCCAGTCTCAATCCCATGTTATTTCCCGGTCCTTGTGCACCATACGATCTGATCATAGAAGCCGAGATGAAAAGTAAACAGGCGCGCGGAAGCTCCGCTATCAAGTGACACTAGACCAGATATGTTTTCGGGCCGATGCTGTAGAGTAGCAAGTGAGCTGAGGTCATCTGGCTGATCCCTGTTCATGATCACCCATTCGAAACCTGTAACGCTCGTGCCCCCCAGATTCTAATGAGAATGACCCCGCAAAACAGGGCATTCATCATGCGAATCGGGGGCTTTTCAACGGTGGGTGTCGTTCTTCTAGAACTAGTTTCAATCCTTCCCCTCTGATCCTTTGAACAATGCTTGACACTGCAATTAAATCCTTCGCAGCATAGTCGAAACATCCTAAGTGGTGTTGTCTTAAACACATACAGACTGTCACGCAACATAAAAGAGGCAGCAGTCCCGCCATGCTATAGTCACAACATCACCACTCACACTTTCTTCTTCACTTCTGTTGACCATGAAGCTTCTTCAACTTGCCGCCCTGGTGGCTGCCATCAACCCCTTCGCCAACGCAGCCGACGCAAATGCTTGGAAGTCGCGAAACATCTACTTTGCTCTCACAGATCGTGTCGCGCGAAGCGGTAGCGACAGTGGAGGCAATGCCTGCAGCAATCTCGGAAATTACTGCGGCGGAACCTTTAAGGGTCTTGAATCTAAGCTTGACTATATCAAGGGCATGGGCTTTGATGCTATCTGGATTACTCCTGTTGTTGAGAGTGAGTATCTCAATTGTAGTTTGAGACGACTAATGGCTAATTTTTCGTAAAAGACACAGATGGAGGATACCATGGATATTGGGCGAAGGATCTGTACGAGGTTAATGCCAAGTATGGAACCAAAGACGACTTGAAGAGTCTAGTCAAGACAGCCCATAGCAAGGTAAGACACCATCCTGAAAACACTTCTGCGTGGGCAAGACACTAAACGACCCAGAACATGTATGTCATGGTCGACGTGGTTGCAAATCACATGGGCAAAGGCATTCAAGACCACAGACCTGAACCCCTTAACCAACAAAGCTCCTACCACTCTCCTTGCGCCATTGACTACAACAACCAGAACAGCATTGAGCAGTGCGAGATTGCCGGCCTTCCAGACCTCAACACTGGTAGTGCGACTGTTAAGAAGGTTCTGAATGACTGGATCAAGTGGCTGGTCACCGAATACAGCTTCGACGGTATTCGCATCGACACAGTCAAGCACGTCGAGAAGGACTTCTGGCCTGATTTCCAGAAGGCCGCTGGTGTTTACGCCGTCGGTGAAGTATGGGATGGAAGCCCTGATTACCTTGCTGGTTACTCCAAGGTCATGCCTGGTCTGCTGAATTATGCCATGTATTACCCTATGAATCGGTTTTACCAGCAAAAGGGTGACCCTTCGGCTGTCGTCGACATGCACAACGAAATCAGCCAAAAGTTTGATGATCCCACCGTGCTAGGTACGTTTTCAATCCATTCTTCCCCCAGTAACCTTTGTCAGGTGCTAGCTGCTAACGCATATGTAGCAACCTTTATCGATAACCACGACAATGCTCGGTGGTTGAGTCAGAAGAACGATAAGGCTCTTCTCAAGAACGCCCTCGCATTCGTTGTTCTCTCTCGTGGTATCCCTATCGTCTACTATGGCACCGAACAGGGCTACGCAGGAGGCAACGACCCCGCCAATCGCGAGGACCTATGGCGAAGCAACTTCAAGACAGATTCAGACCTCTACCAAACTCTGTCTAAACTTGGCAAGGCGCGTGCTGCAGTCGGAGGTCTCGCCGGAAACGATCAGAAGTTCCTCAAGTCCAACGACAGCGCGCTCATCTGGAGTCGTGCTGATGGCGACTTGATCGTGGTGACTCTAAACCGTGGAAACGGATATTCTGGAGAATACTGCTTCAACGCAGGCAAGAGCAACAAGACCTGGGATAGAGTGTTGGGACAGGGAAGTGTCAAGTCTGATGGCAACGGCCAGCTTTGTGTCAGCTACACCAACGGAGAACCTGAGGTTCTTGTTGCAGTAAACTGACTGATGATATAAAGAGATTGACTGGTACAGGATGCGGTCTTTCATGTTGGATTCTGCTTCTTATTGTATACTTTATATAGCTTGAGCTCAACGATCACTTTTTTCGTAACGCGTGTAAAAAGAAGAAATGAATAAGAAATGATGCCCTTCTATCCCATGGATTAAGTAAACTGTCATCGGGAGCCAAGGGGTACAGAAGATTCAGACTCTACCTTTCCAAAGTATCAGAATATGCGAATTATGAGTCTCCTGTATAACTGAATAATTGAACTAGTGCATCAATCTCGCCCCTTTTGCTCCAGCAGCCAAGCCTTTTAGTAACCCACGGATGAGATGTCATCGGGGATCAATTGCCTGTTGGTTTAGCACGTGTCAAATTTGTTTCCAAATATTGGCTACCCTCAAGATCTACTGCGTAGAAAACAACCATGACATTCAAGGAAACGTCAAACGGACATTTCTCTCATTATTGCCCGTCACTTGATGTAAGGTACTTGACATCCCCTCCTCTTGGTTGGTCAATTTCGAACTCGCCAAGCAATCGCAAAAGGGTTAGGCGCAATGACGTGCGCAGTTAAATACGAAGCTTAAAAATAAGGTCACGGAGAAAACCAATTGCTCTCGCTCATCAATTCTCTTCTCCAAATCTGGTCACTTTACGCATGCGTCATGGCGATTGGAGGCTGGGAACACTCCATGCGCAGAGCCGCAGATGACAGTTTGCAGACTCTCAAGGTCAATTGGCATCTGGGCTTTACTGCCTTTGGTGGACCGCCTGTTCACTTTAAAATTGTGAGTCAGATGTCCCCTTCTGTCAATTTCAATGGCACATCTAACAGCCGCAAGTTCCATGACAAATTTGTCAAAAAGCTGAAATGGATAGACGATCAAATAGTAAGTCCATGTCGATGATCACATGGACGTTATTGACAGCGACTAGTACCAAGAGCTGTTCAGTGTCTCGCAAGCTCTTTCGGGTCCTGGAAGCACAAAGATGCTGTACTGCATCAACCTGATCCATGGCGGGTTTTTGCAAGCTGTCTTGGCCTTTCTGATCTGGAGGTAAGATTGGGACGCAACATCTGAGCAGTGGCGTAACTGACGACTTTTGTTTGTAGTTTACCCGGCTGTTTCGGCATGTTTGGCCTCTCAGTCGGCGTTTCCAATATTGGCGACTCTCTTCCTCGCGCAGTATATGCTTTCCTTTCGGG
The DNA here is from genome assembly GCA_013618495.1 of Fusarium longipes. Classification (NCBI taxonomy): domain Eukaryota; kingdom Fungi; phylum Ascomycota; class Sordariomycetes; order Hypocreales; family Nectriaceae; genus Fusarium; species Fusarium longipes. Next base: position 283,640 of record JABFEY010000047.1, on the reverse strand, counting down.
CCTGAACGCTGCTACTGTCGGAATCATCGCCCTCGCAGCTGTTGAACTATCCGACAAGGCCATCACTGATCAAACCACCAGACTTGTTCTTTCAATATCTGCCATGGCCGGGCTGCTGTACAACGCGCTGTGGTATTTCCCTGTACTTATAGTTGCCGCTGGCTGCGTCACTGTGATATATGATCATAAGTGGCTTCATCCTCCTGTACGTGCTGTGAGGAAAGCCTACCTGAGAGTCAGAAGAGGAAGGGTCACCGAGACGGGAAATGTTCAGGGCGCCGAGAATGGAACGGGCAGTGAGGATGATATAAATCTTCGCGAGCATCATACCACTGACGAGGGAGAATCTGAACCGCGTGTCATCCCACAAGAGTATCAACTTGGTTTCTCGTGGAAGTCCGGAACAGCCATTGTCATCGCATTCTTGGTCACTTTCATCGTCGTCGTCTCCATTCGTGGAACCATCACAGGCGCTCCTCTACTATACAAGCTCTTTGCTAATCTCTATCTCGCTGGTACCATCATCTTTGGTGGTGGTCCTGTGGTAATTCCTCTCCTTCGAGAATATGTGGTAGCAGAAGGATGGGTCAGCCCTCGCGACTTTCTGATCGGCCTCGCCATTGCCCAATCCTTCCCAGGACCAAACTTCAACTTTGCCGTATTTCTCGGTGGTCTTACAGCTGCTAATGCAGGGTATCCTGCTATTGCAGGCGCACTGATCGCATATCTTGGCATATTTGTCCCAGGAATGGTCCTTGTCCACGGAACAATGGGAATATGGGAGGTTCTTAGAAGTAGACCTTGGGTCAGGTCTGCACTGCGAGGTATAAATGCAGGCGCTGTGGGACTGATCTATACAGCTGTGTACAGGATCTGGCAGGTTGGATACATTGACGAAGGGTTCCAGTCTGGGAAGAGTTTAGCTGATGACCCCTGGTGGGTTGTTGTTACTGCGACGTCTTTCGTTGGAGTTAGGTACTTCAAAATTCCTGTACCGCTAGCGGTCCTTTTGGGGGCTTCCATGGGATTGTTAAGATATGGGATTGTTACTGCGTAAGCTGATGGGGACGTCTTGGATAAACATGAACGAGTCTGGCTTCATACATGTAGCGTTCATACCATCTGTCGATAGCCCAAATCAAGTTTGTTTCGCCGCATTATCATATGAGTCTTGTAAAGGCCCTCGTAATATACGATGCTCGGGAAAGGATGTGGGGCCGATTGGCGTGCTGCTCGGGATAGCATCCGTTGGTTATGGTAAGCGGTAGTATAGAATGGCGGTCACCGGCCCAGAAACCGCGATTGGAACCTTCGTCTCATCGCCAGGTCACTTAATTCTTCATGTGCTTCTGGTTCAGTAACAATTGTATTGAGGCATCACTATCATCCATGGCAATAATTGGCTCTGCATATGCTGTGTTCCTCGAGTGACGCTCACCTGATCATGGCATAATCCGGGGAAGAGGCCGATGAAGCGGGGGATAGTACGGCGTTGGTGGAGTCGAATGATGTCTGTGAACCACAGGAAGCTGTTGTCGGCTACGCTAACGCATTTTGCGGCCCTCGTGAGGAGAATCATTGAACCTTTTTCTTTCTGGCCAACCGGAGATTGGATCTTCTTGTATCACGATATCGGATGGGGACCCGAGGGTGGCTGTTTATCTCCATTCAACCAGAGCGACCTGGGTATCAAGATGTATTTTTAAACTGATATCGCCTTGATTACATTCTTTCTTTCCTCTCTCTCATACTCTGTCACTATAATCTGGAAACCCGTATAGCATTCAAGTCACCATGTCAAAAGACAGCACAAGTCAATCCATTCTCATTCTCGGAGGCGGCTGCTTCGGCCTGGCCACAGCTTTTGAACTCTCACAAAAGGGATGTAAGAACATCACAGTCCTAGAAAAGGACGTGAATGTACCGAGTCGTTTTTCTGCAGCCTATGATCTTAACAAAGTCATCCGCGCCGAGTATGCCGATGACTTTTACACCCAACTAGCACTCGTACGTAACCGATATCTCAAGCAACAATACCTTCTTATTATGGACAGCCAATACTGATATTTGTCGGTAGGACTCCATTCGCAAATGGCAATCAGATCCCCTCTACGCACCTCATTATCACCAAACGGGATTTCTTAATGTGACTTCCGGGAAAGCTGCACAGAACACCAAGGGTGCGGTAGAAAGTTACTTCCAGTCCCTTCAAAAGAATGCAGCTTTCAACGGCCAAACTACACGAGTCAACAGTAGTCAGGACATTAAAAAGCTCGTTCCCAAGTTCACAGGCCCTCTCACAGGTTTCAAAGGCTATCATAACAAGCTTGCTGGCTACGGTCACTCTGCCAATGCTTTGAGAGCTGTTTATGAACAGTGCGTCAAACTCGGCGTGAAGTTCCACCTGGGCAAGAAAGATGGTGAGGTTGAGTCTTTGCTCTACGCGTCGAATCGCGAGGGTACAAAGTGCATTGGAGCCAGGACACGTGGCGGTACTATTCACTCCGCGGACAAGACAATTGTCGCGTTGGGTGCTGACGCCGCTAATCTTCTTCCTCAAATTGGGAAACAAATGACAGGTCGTGCCTGGGGCGTCGCGCACATCCAGCTCACGGAGGAAGAAGCAGCCGACCTCAAGGGAATCCCGGTAACAAACGTACGCGACTTGGCATTCTTCTTCGAACCTGATCTGAAAACCAAGAAGCTCAAGTTCTGCCATATGGGTGGTGCCTTTACCAACTACTCCTTCTCCAAAGACGGCCTCTCACTCCCCTTCCCCGAGTTATCTGATTCACAATTCATGCCTCTCGAAGACGAAACATATATACGTCAGCTCTTGAGAGAAGTATTTCCTCACCTGGCGGAAAGGCCCTTGATTGATCAACATCTCTGCTGGTTCGCTGATACAGATGACTCCGATTTCATCATTGACTACGTTCCTGATACGAATGCAACGCTGGTAGTTCTGAGTGGAGACAGCGGGCACGGATTCAAGATGATGCCTATCTTTGGGCAATTTGTGCATAAGTTGCTTGTTGAAGAGAGACAGGATCAGCGGAAATGGCAGTGGAAGGGTGGAAAAGCGAAGGCGGCAGCGGTGTGGAGGAGTAGCGATAGTCAGGAACTGGCTGGTGTCCCTCGAGCTAAGCTGTAACCCTAGGACTATCTAGATGAAGCGTTTCTGCCTGGGGTCTTAGTCTGGATACGAGAGAGCAAGGATTCGTGGTGAATCTTCCTTATCCCTGCTAGGTGTACTACCTTTTAATGTGCGAGTCTCTTGAGATTACATGGATATCTGCAACGTTGGTCAATGGCAACTCGGATATTAGTGCACCGCTTTTCTAGCTTAATCAATACTGTTCGATGGTTCAAACTAACCAAACCGGTGAGATTTGCCTGCTTCTTGCATTCTTCACGGTCTTGGCCCGGATAATACGGGTTCTTTTGACTTTGCCGATCCTTCGTCCCAATTCTGATTGCTCAGTGACTCATCCGTGTCTCATCCAAAGGCTAGCCCATTCGGCCGCTTATGCTTCCTGCAGAAATCCACCTCCTGATCTAGTTTGCCGATCTGATAAGCGTCATTCAATCTGATAAGCAGCTGAATATCGTGACCGATAGCTCCGCGCTGTTTGACCACGGTGGCAATCGGTTTCCGAGTGTTGCCTGGAATCTACAGGCTATATATACTATCCATTAATTAGTCTGCAGATCTAACTCTACTCTACTGGTCATCTTATCAATCAATCTGAACAAAATGGCTGACGTAAAACAGAACCCTGTCGGACCATCAGTCGATGCTGAACTTGCAATTATCGGCACAACTCATCCAGATCAGTATCTGGTTGCCTTCAATGACCTTGATAGTGACAACCCCAAGAATTGGCCCGAGCGACGCAAATGGGCTGTCACGAATGTTCTATCGATCACGGGCTGCAACCGTATCCTCGTCTCAACAGTCATGGCTCCTGCACTGTCTGTCATCGCGAAAGACCTGGACATGACACCGACGCAGTCAGTTATGGCCTTGAGTATCTACCTCCTGGCAACTGCCTTCGGGCCGCTTGTCATTGGGCCTCTGTCCGAGGTCTATGGACGCAAGACCATTCTGCACGTTTCCAACATATGGTTTCTTGTCTGGAATGTCGCATGTGGTTTCGCAAGCACTAAAGAGTTGCTAATTGGTGCAAGATTCCTTGCTGGATTCGGAGCGAGTGCTGTTTATGCTCTTGGAGGGGGGGTTTTAAACGATATCTGGCGTCCAGATCAGCGTGGGAAGTCGCTTGGCTGGTATATGGTCGTCCCTTTGCTGGGTGCTGCAGTCGGTAAGTATCGTCAATCCAGTAATCGCAAACACTAATTCTCAAAAAGGTCCAATTATCGGAGGTTTCATGACATATAGAGTGACATGGAGATGGATGTTCTGGTCAACTTCCTTATTTCAGGTAGCCATGGCTGCTCTCTCATTCACCACCTTCCAAGAAACGTATGCACCAGCGATTCTTAAGCAGAGGGCTCAGAGGTTACGCAAAGAAACCGGCGAACCATATTATACATATGCAGAGCGCGATCAAAGGGGCATGCCCATTGCAAAAGTCGTTAGCCAAGCTATGACCCGTCCTCTCCGCCTCTTAGCACTACATCCCATCATCCAAGTCGCAGCAGTCATCTCAGCTATTGGATATGGGCTTCTTTACATTGTCCTATCCAGTTTTGCCGAACTCTGGTCTCATCACTATGGGCAATCCGTTGAGATGAGCGGTTTACACTATATAGCGTGCGCTCTTGGGGAACTTTTCGGAGCACAACTCGGCGCACCGTTGATGGACTACTGGTTCAAAAGAATGGAACGCCGGGCGGGTGGCCAGCACATCCCAGAGCACAGAGTCCCATTGATGTTGATGTTTGCCATCGTTGCACCGATCGGCTTCGTCATATATGGATGGTGCGCCGAACACAAGGTCCACTGGTCCTGGGTTGACGTCGCCATGTGTATCACCATGTTCGGCATGCAAATCTCGGCAATGCCTTTGCAAGCATATCTAATGGATTCCTATCCGGATCACACTTCCAGTGCCATTGCGGCAGAGCAGTTTCCTCGTAGTTTGGCCGCGTTTTTGTTCCCCCTTTTTACGCCCAAGATGTATGCTTCACTGGGATATGGATGGGGAAACACTGCTCTGGCTTTGGCGGAGCTGGCTCTGGGTATGGCTGCACCGGTCATCTTATGGAAATACGGCGCGAGCTTGAGAGCACGTGCAACATCCAGCCTCTAAAGTGACAGGAATTGCGAGCCGAGACGCATACGGATGTTATTGTTGGTTGGAGTTGTGTGAAAGAGATTATCTAGCTTCCTATCCAAGTGCTTAGCCAAGGGTGCCACCACAAGGACCAAGCTCAGATATCTGACAGGTGCTCGACCTCTTAAATCTCACAGCGTGCGAAACTGGCATTCCACATCTTCTATAACCCTTGTATGCTGACGTTCCTTTTTGATAATTATGGCCATTTTGAAACTAGTGGGTGCTTATCTCTCTGTAGTGCTTACGACGCTTATGCCAGGTTTCATTGCCCTCAACATAGAAATAAATACTGTCGAGTTGCGGGGAATACTGTCTGTGAAAATGATACAAATCACCACATCTGATGAGATTAAAGATAATGGCATCGACACCATCAGTAAAGAGCACACCATCCAAATCTCAGGACGATGGCCTCAAGATTATACACGCAGGCCTATACCGCACGGCTACGAAGTCTATGACAGAAGCATATCGAATCCTAGGCTATAACGCTCATCATGCTCTCGACGATGTCTGGACGGTTCCTTGGCCCCGGCTCGAGCAAGCGGCTGAAGCAACTTGGCCTCACCTCGCGAACCTTCCTGAGTATACTTACAAGAGCGCCGATGGAAGTCCAGTGCCTCGACCACCTTTTACAAGAGATGATTGGCAGAGCATTTGGGGCAAATACGATGTTGCTACGGATGTCGCATGCACCTTTGTTCTGGAGCTCATCAAAGCGTATCCTGACGCAAAGGTCGTCGTTGTTCAGAGAAAGTTCGAGAGTTGGTGGCCTTCATTTAAGTCTGAGTTGCTACAGACTCTTTACAGCATGTCTCCCGTCCAAAGCTTCATCGCATGGAACATCCTGCGATTTCGCGCGCCGCACACTATGCGGAAGATTCACGCAGGTTTCTTCGGCGCGAACGAGTATTCGCTAGAGGCCATCGAAGCAAGAGCAAGAGAAGCTTATGAAGATTACTATCGCAAGGTTCGCGAGGCAGTTCCATTGGAGAGCGGGAGGCGGCTGGAGTATAGTGTTGGAGAAGGATGGGAGCCTCTGTGTGAGTTTCTGGGTAAAGACATTCCAGATATGCCGTTTCCAAGGCTGAATGATCGCGCTGCTCATAATGAGACAGTGAAGAGGAACAACCGCAAACTTATGGGAGATGCGCTTAGAATTGTCGGGCCTGTCATTGCGGTTATTGTCGGCGTGTCTTTATACTACTGGAGACAATAGGCAGAGGGTAAATTTGCTTTACAAATCATTCATTGAACACGATAGCATCATCTCTTCCAACCACGGGAAGATATTTATCTGGCCTACAGTCACTTTTTATCTGCGCCCTAACTATACATTCTCTGCTGGTGTCTGGGTGCGCTTTCAAACTTTACTGTAAGAAAGAATTATAAATGTTCAAGTGGCTATATACTTTCACACCATCATTGCAATACATTACGATCAGCACTGAGGCCTGACAGATTACCATAGGTTAAACACGCCATTAGGTACATTCCTCTTCCTTAACGAGAGTGCAGTACTATTCCTTGTCACGTTCTGAATAGTGCATCCCTCAGTCTTGTATGCACTGGCATACTGGCCTGTCAACACAGTAACCAGCCACTGAATAGCAGGTTCAGCACTGAGCACAAATTCCTGGGCGTGTGTTCCAACAGAGTTTCGCTGGTACAAAATGTTGGCTCCAACGGCACAGTATCGCTCAATCAGCTTGTCTGTGTTAACAATAGGGCTAATCTCATCATGGATAGCTTGGTATGCGAATATAGGCCACTGGGGAACTCCATGGTAGCCCATTATGCCATCTCGATTGATAACCTTCAAAACCTTGGGGTCGTGGAATAAATCCATGCCGTAATCGAAAAAGTCGTAGATGTTAACCCCTTCATATGCGACACCAGCTTGCTCAACGGTGTAGTTTTCTGCTGCCAGGAACCCAGTTTTGTTCTGGGGTCCGTCGGTCTTGAGTCTGGAGATGACGTACTTCTGCACCTCAGGATACTGGCTGGTGATTCCAAGGATGCCGCTGGGCGCTAGACCTGCTGCGTCTTTTCCAGAGATGCTCTCCACCACAGCAGTGATGTTGGGTGTTATACCACCGATAGCAGCGCCCACAACGGTTTCCTCTAGGCCCGGTGCATATTGTACTGCAAGCTCAGAAGCCCATTCACTAGCCAATGCACCACCGGAGTATCCCCAAAGCGCAACACGAGGAGAGACAGGGTTGAGACCAAGGCCCAGAGAGAGAACAGCGCGGATAGAATCCAGAGTCGCGTGTCCTGAAATGACGCCAGCAGTGAAGGAAGCCAGAGGACCTTCATAGTCAGGCACGTTGAGGAATACACCCAGCCCCAAAGCAACATTGAAGAGATCAGTGCCACCTGAAGAATAGGCAGTATAACTCGGACTGGCGTCGACATCAGCCGAGTCGTAGGGCACTTGGTACGAAAGAAGAGCACTATGATTGAATATGCGGGCAGCGGTACTGTTTGCTCCGAGCTTGGGGACATAAAGTGTTGTAACAGCCCATGTAGCTTTGTACTGGCTGTCTGTTGTGCGATAGAGGATGTTGTAAATGGCAGAGCTATTGCCAACAACAGCAGTTAGATTTCCTGGTGCAGAACGCAAACGAAGGACAGTACCGGGCTCTTCATTTTCGTAGCCGTCAGGAGCAGAGTACCATGGATCTTGACTTGGTGGGAGTGGTTGAGAAGATACAGTCCTTTTGTAGATTTGGGATGAAGGAACAGCTGCAGCGAGGCCTAACCAAAGGCTCAAGAGAGCCAAGACACGATGAATGGCCATTGGAGCTAATGATGATGCAATTGGGATATCTAAGTAAACATTCACTCAACGGGGGGTTCGCTTCTTTTTAATATCTACAAATAACGTTATGAGGAAAAGCAGTGCGGAGTTGTATGTATTGAGCCAAACATGACGACAACAATGTATGGCACATGAGCCGAGGGATCCGTTTCAACCAAGGCTCAGCTGCATTGTTCAGAAATCCTGAAAGGATCCATACTTGGGCTTTGACTTGACAGCGTTAGTGTTGGGGCCAAGAGAGATGCTGACGAATCGTAGCTGGAACGCCAGCCTTGCTCAACTTGGAGATGGTCAAGCCAATTATCGATGGACCCGAGAGCCTGGGCTTAGCAGTGCCTTGATCGTTCTGGGGTCTGACTACCCAGGCGAGGTAACGGCACAGCAAGGCGGAGTTGGGAGGGGTAAATAGACAGACAACTTGGAACGACGGAGAATTGATGATCTCACGTTGGACGCATACCCCAGTACACACGTTGGCGCAAAGTCAATCGGCACAATAGATGCCCCGATGGAGGGTGGTCAAAGGATTTAAAGTGTCTTGAATGGGTACCAAGTCGCGAGTGTTGGCTATAGGATTCGCAAGCAAACTGCCGCTGACTGTATCGTTTCGTAGTCTTTATTTGTTCTCGTCTCGACTCGGTGGCTTGGGCGCGTCAGGTGGACTGTAACGAGGCTTGTCGTCGGTTTTGATCCAGTCCGATTAGCGATCAGACGGACTCGATAGCGGACTCTCGGGAACTAGTGTGGCACATTTGTTAGCACGGGACAACGGTGAAGACCTTTGGGAGAGTTATTTGTTCGTTGCAGGTTGGGACGATCAGACAGAATCCTTGCTGCGACGCCGAATGGATAGCTGACGACGATTGGACATCACGTTATGATAAGCTGATAAGCTGATAGCAACACCCAGTAATGATGAATGCTATGCTGATCAGTTTTTTGAGTGATGCTATGCAGTATCTACATAACACTCTTGTGACATTATATTGACAGTGAACTCAACCAAAGTCTCAAAAAAATGTAATTGCAACAACTCCACTTGATTATCTCCCTTTCAATTTTTACCTTGATTTATTTTATACTTGTCTTTATCCTCTGAAACCTTGGCGGCGCCCTACTTTTGCTAAATACCCTATATCTCAACTGATTTACTGGCCCGTTAGACCGTCAATCACTTTCACGACAACACACCATTGTGATGGATTATCTATTCTATCATACAGCATAGTCAAGTCAGCTAAAGATACCTTTGTCGTCCTTTCCGTCAATAGGGAGACTTGATGTGTACTCAAACGCCATATCGAAACTCGCGGAACTTCTTCTGGTAGTAATACGTAGCAAGTCCACCAACTGCACCAAGAACAATGGGGACAGGTGCTCGACCACCGGTCTTGATGATTCTAGGAATGGCAGAACCAGTCAAAAGGACACTGTTTGCCAACGCAAGCTCAGATCCGTAGTCCTTGTTGTTCTTGAGAAGGTATCCTACAAAGCCGACGTCAATCACAGAACGATAGTCATCAACTACAGAACTTACCAGCATAGGCATAAGAAACACCAAGTCCAACACCAGCGACGAGGGAAGGCGTAGAGCGCGTGCGCATGTAGCCTGCAGTGCCGCCAGCAGCCACTGTAACGGAGGACGGTCAATTGTTTGACTTGGCAAGTTTATACATCGACAAAGCACTTACGGAGGGCAGCGAGAGTGAATGAAGGGTGCTCAGCCATTTTGAATGCGTTGGTAGGAAAGAATGACAGGAATGGGATGATTCTTCTAATGGTGACGAGATGTCAACATTCATGGCCGAGGCGGGAATTGGTGGAGTTTGCCGCTGATTAATCGGAGATTGGTCCGGATAATTATTATGCCTTGCCGTTTTCCTGGTCATTTGCGTTCATTTGCCAATCAAGGCGAAACATCTCAGTATGGATTTGTGCGAACAATTTGTCGCATCCACTCAAGCCCTTCTACCAGACCATGGCCTGTAATGGCGCTGGTTGCTATAATGCGCTGTTTCGTGCTCTAGTCAGCAGGTAGCTTGAAAAATTGACCAAACAGAACACGAACGCATTTCCTGGTTTTCTCAAGATCCTCCTCTATCTCGAGGGACTCGATAAGTTCAACTATGCTCATAGCTTTCTACTTTCATGTCAATCAAACACATGCCGAAAGTTGAATGCCTCCATGCTCACTGGATCATCTTGCTTGTTTGCAAGAATCAGAACAGGCTGAGGATCAAGCATTTCTTCTCGCAAGACTTGCCACAACGCCTCTTTGGTCTCTTCTACGTTCTCTCTATCTGTGCTATCAAGCACAAAGACGATAGCACGCATTCTGAAGAGAAGCTTTCTCCATATCGCTCTTAGTTTTGCGTCTCCGGAGTAGTCGAAGATGTTGTATTCTTGAGAACCTTGAAAGAAGCGTGTCGTGTTAACAGCTATATGATGTCAGTATATCGGGTGATTTCAATTACAAAAGATGAGACCAACTATCAGTTATTGGCGGTATCGGTTCCTGGCCGTGACTTAGCTTGCGAATTATTTCCGTCTTGCCTACCGAGGGAAGTCCGACAAAACCGACTGCGATGACAGGGGGAGCCCATAACTGTGAAATAGTACCACCCATGGTATAATGTGCTATGTGGATGCTGGTTTTTGCATTTTGAGCTGAAGAATTCTGGGTCAGTGCCATTATATCCAGTTCCAATCCCAAGGCTGTGTTGTCCTTTATTTAGGTCACATTAGATCAGCACTAGGACAACGACTCCGCCACGATGGTCCCACGATGCTCAAATTAGAAGTTAGTATAAATGGTCTGTGAACTGTAAACAACAAGGATTGATGTTCTGGGGCTCTGAAAAATAGCCTGACTACCCGTTGCTAACTATCTCACAGCTGAAAATGGATCAGTACCGATGAGAAGATAGAACATACTACTAAACGTATATTAGAAATGCTATTCATTGACCATAACTACACCTGTAGTGGATTAGGCGAGAGCCTGCTGATTTTATGCAGGATTTGGGGCATGAATATGAAGAACAGCCAACTATATGGCCTGTGATAAGCTGGTTTCTTGGACTCTAAACATGATTGTTTACAGTTGTGCCAGGTGCAGTGGGAGGCCGACCAGCTACCTGTTGGGCCAACCAACTTTGGCTACCAGAAAGGACCTTGTTGGTTGCAGCTCCCTACCCCAAGAGAACTGTAAAATGGCTGACGCAGGAGGCCGACCATAGTCAACAACCAGTGCCAAGTATGGAACCTTTTCTCAGACCACGCCGATTTGGAAGGAATCGATTGGACGGCACGAACCAGCCTGAAGCAGCAGTCAATCCTGATATTGAGGTTATTGAACTGGAGTTACGAATCATTGGCCTTCACTGCAGGTATAAGGATTACGCCATACATTCGGCTGACGATGTCTTCTCCTCAACACTTGAGTACTTAAGATCCTCGTGCCCATTCCTGTCAGGTCTTGGACATCCCGAATTGGCGTACGTCCCAACCAGTCCCGGTGCCTAGCGATTTTTCTACCACAAATATGCCACGACCGCGTAGACGAACAAAAGAAGGCCCTTCTTGGTCTATGTATCCGGACCTACAAGACGGAGTAGCCGACAAACTCGATGAAGTCCAACTTGACTATACTTTCCATCCCAACGACGAAGATCACTTGAGCGTCAATTCCTATGATACCAACATCATGGGTAGTTTTACGTGTAACAACCAAAACTGCAGCGCAAAGGGCTGGTCCAGCATGAAAATCGCCATCACCATACGCGAATACTCCCGAGATCGATACAATGCTCGGGTGTACCATCAGCGATGTAAGAGGTGCAAACGCTTGGGTCAACCAACTCTTGATGAAAAATCATACGTTGACAGAGTTGCGTATCGTATCAAGAAGTGGAATGGTGTTGAAATGCAAAGACCGATGTGGGGAGGGGGTGATTCGAAAGGACCACATGAGAGGGCCTTGTGTGAGGGATGTAAGAACGGTCATTGTCGGAAGGGAGTTGAAGAGGTCCTGTGGCCTTGAACCTCTTCCCAAAGAGCTTGTGAGAACAGCCAATGTCAGAATGTGGGCTGTCACTGTGATTCAGAAACTACTCACAAGGACTGGGGTCTTTGGTCAGGACGTTAATCACTTTAATCAAATAGCATTTTCTACTATACGATTCATCATATCTTCTTCCCATGTGTCCTCAAGTCACTGCAATCAACGCCATTAAATGGGGAATACTAATAGTTCGAGCATGCGGCTATTTCACTAAGAAAACGGCTCGCCTTCGCCAGGTTCATCGACACCCAGCGCAATTTTGCCGATAGTCTGGCTTCCCTCAACCTGTCGATGCGCTTCTTTTAGCCCCTCCAGCGTCAACTTCATCCTCTTACTGACGTTTGGAACAAGAGTTCCGTCCTCCATCAACTTTGAAATTGTTCCCAACATGGTATAGTAGTTCTCAATGCCAGTATTATGATAAGCAGCGGAGCCCACCCAGTCCCAAGAAAAGGTCAGAGACTTGGACATGAAGTCTGTCCCATAGAGGCTCACGTCTGCTTGTACGATGGTGCATACTTTTCCAAATGGTGCGCAGATCTTTGCGATAGCATTGGTATATTGTTCTGTTCGAGCGACGATATAGATGTACCTAGTATATGTTAGCGATGGGGATACTATAGTCTGCCAATTGTGACTTACTTGATGGGAACATCGAGCTTGAGGTCTGATACCTGTTTAACAAGGTCTTCTCTATGGTTAATGACATGAGTGGCGCCCATCTTCTGGCAGGATTCAATCGTTTCGCGGCGAGATGCTGTGGCTACTACAACGGGCAGCTTGAAGACCTTTCTCGCCAGTTGGATGGCGGCACTGCCAACACCACCTCCACCGTTGATCTATTGAGAGATCCCATCAGCTAAATTGTTAATCAAGAGATAGCAATGTAGACTCACAATTAGTATCCCAGAGTTCTCCCCTTCCTCGATTTCGAGTCTTCGACAGAAGGACTGATATGCTGTCATGAAAGTCAATCCATAACTGGCCGTATCAACAAAGTCAAGGTTCTTTGGCTTATGTGCACAACTGAACTCGCTCAGAAGCTGATATTCTGCATAGCTTCCTTGCTCGATTGGGGAACCAACCCACGACACCTCGTCGCCCTCTTTGAACAATCGACAATCTGGCCCAGTCTTCTCGACGATTCCTGCACCGTCATAGCCGATGATGTGAAAGTCTTTGGGAACACGCTCGTAGTAGTCTTATGTTACCTTAGTCAGTTGAGGATTCTCAGTAGGGAAAGAGAATGAGCACCTGGTGCATCGTCATAGGTTCCTGATCGGACTTTGTGATCAATCGGATTGACGGAACAAGCCTTGACTCTGATGATCATCAGCCTCTCTCAATTCAGTCAAAGTTGGAGGAGCCATCGAACCTGACTAGAACCTGTCGCCCAGTTGGATCATTTGGCTTAGGAACGTGCCGAGATTCGAGATTATCCACGACACCATAGATGGAAACACCAACTGCTCTCATGGTCGCCATTGTGCAAGTTTGTTTCACGTAAGTACCACGATATCTAGACTGAGAAAATGATATTGAAAGTTTCGGTATTTAATATAGTGAATTATTGGGAATTCCGTCATATGCACAGCATAAAATATTTGTCTAATATTGTCGTCATTGTTCCACAACCATGATTCCTACATAACTCAGGCCTGAGGTTCCACTAGAGTCTCCGCCTTCTGATACGAGCTGGGACTTTTCCTTTTGGAGGAATTGTACCGAAAGGGAAATAATCCATGTTCGGTCCAACTTTAGCTGCTGCTTCAGGATTGATCAGTTCTATCTCGTACGCTCGCAGAGCAACTGCAACACCTGACATGAGCTGTTGCTTAGAGAAGAAACGACCTGGACACATTTTTGTGCCACCACCATAGGGGTAGAAGTAGCCCTGTGTTCCTTCTGTTACAACTCGAGCGTTTTTGTCATCTTCTGGAGTGCGCTTTGTATTCCTTGGTGCAGTCTTGATTTCTGTGCGTCGAACTGGACCGCTGGCGGGATCGTCATCGTACTTGAGAAATCTCTCAGCCCAGAACGAGTTTACAGGGTGCTCATCGGATCCATCAGGGAGTGTGCTTCCAGTGTTCCAAAAGTCGGGATCGCGGCCGCCGTACCAGGATGTAGAGAGCATATTGACGCCTTGCTTTATCGGCCATTTACCAAGTTTGAAATTGGGGATGAGCGATGATCGGCCAACTGGTGCAGCCACACGGACGCGTAATACTTCAAGATAGACTGAGTTGAGAAGGGGTCCCGAGTATAGTCTGTCAGCATCAAAAGACAGAGACTTCTCATGGAAGGAAGGTTCGATCTCGGCAATGATTCTATCAGTGAGATTCTTGTCGAGTAGTATGTCCAGAAGCATCCACATGGCAGCGGGAATGGCATTAGCATTGACCCTATGTAACGTTAGAAGAAGAAGAAGGACAAAACCCAAAGTAAGAATATACTCACGCCCATATCAAGCCCACGTCGAGAGCCGCACCACCTCTTGGTGAGATCCCAATATTCTTAAACATCTTTTGTCTTGTAGTCATGAGCCTAGAGCCAAATTCTGGTGTCCAATCTTTCTCAAGCATTTTTTTGTCGGTAAAGTCGAGATTCTGTTGGCCATATTGATGAAAGCGAAACATGCTGTCCTGGAGACGATCCCTGGCTTGATAGCTCTTTGGAATGATAAACCGCGGTAACCTTCTGAAGAGGTTGGGGAGGTGATAGTCGAAAGACCAAAATACTTCAGGAAAATCCGGCGAGAGCTTGAGAAATTCTTCACCGCATAAAGCCTCCACGGTAGCGCGAAGAAGACAGTTCTTGAACCAGTCATAAAGATCATCAACCTCGACCCATTCATCTTCTGGGAACGTTGTATCTTCGGCAATATGTTTCGAAAAAGCCTCCACATATTTGTTGATCATAGCGTCAAGAGCAGTCCCAGCCAGAAAGGAATGTAACTGGCGATGTTGTACAAAGTGGAAGCGCTTCTCCTGTTCAACGTGTTCCCAGCCACTCGCAGGCTTAACGTCAACGCCAGAGTCGTCACCGGCGTAAATGGCGACATCAGGCTCGGGAAGACCAAATGCATCTCGTACTGTCATTACACCAAATGTTTTGGTAGTTGTATAGCGAGAGGACTTGAATAGCTCGATGATTGCTTGGCCATGGGGGATGAAATACATTTGCTCTGCACCCACGAAGATACGTAGAGGGACCTTGCCAAATTTGGATCTGTCACTGCTGTCAAATGAAGAACTTGCCAGCCAATGAATAATAACTCACAAGATAGAGAACAAGAAGCGCTCAGTATCATAGGCAAATCCAATCGTATTTCCCACAAATGGAATCCAATATGGGACTCTTGGGGGCTCCCTCACTGTAGTCGCATCCTGATAACCCTTATTCCCAATCACGGTGAAGACATACGTTGTAAAAAAAGGCAAGATGAAGAGCAAGAGATACAGACCATACGAGGATATATCGACGGATGAGCGTGGATTGGCTGAACCCAGCGTCGTGGCGTTCATTGTGTAACGATGCGTGAAGAAGAACGAAGCCACGGCTTGAAGCTGACAATATCTCAGATTGGGCATTTTGATGACGGTAAGCAAGCAAGAATATGATTGGATGCGACAGGGGTTGCGTATGAACGATACTGGGAAGGGCTAAGCGTGATGGTGAGATTATAGTCTTGGTATTTAGCCTTTTGTGATTGGGCCCTTTGCTTTCTTCCAGGCTTCAGAAGAGGTTTTTTCAGAATAGCACAATGAAAAGCATCATACCCCAACGCCTACATAATGACCCGACTGTCATTTGGTGTTGGGGATACCAATAGTCGCGGGAACAGCTGGGAAGCCAGTTCCGAAGCACATTCATCTAACTAACTTGAGTTATGAGACAAATGTTGGTTGTTGTTTATTTTATATCTACCTATCGAAAGGGAAGATGAAAATCGGGAACGTAGCTCAACCAGGTGAGCGTTGCACCATCGAACAATACTTCAACGCCCCTGGTTTCAGCCGAAGCCTCGAGCCGTTCTATAGTTCCATTCTTGGGATCATCGTACAAGACTCCCGAAATATCGAGAGTTCGTAGATTAGGTAGCTTACCCAGCTGCCCGCATTCTTCCAGTATGCTCTCAAACTTATCGAGACGTGTTTTTGAAGGAGAATCTTCTCGCCGCTCTTTACCCTCTAGTCGGAGATACTCTAGAGATGATGGCAGGGTGAAGTCTCCCTGCTTTGCGTATCTGATATCTTCTGTCATGCTTCTTGCGCCTGGATGAATCATATCAATGTCGATAGTGAGTCGCTTGAGCTGGTGAAGGCTAGGGAGACAGTGTTTCCATAGCGTCGCGCCATAAGAGTCCGACCAAACGTTTTGCAAAAAGTCTTCAAAAGTATGCCTCTGAAAGAAAATAACCAGCTCTTCCAGCGATGTCTTGTGGAGAATGAGAGCCACAGTCATATGGGTCGATATACACCAGTTTTCTCACTCGCTTGCATGCACGAAGGAAAACAGCAAGGGCCCCGTAATCGAACATTGCATCCTCGAATATCAATTCCTCTACCGGAGAAGTCCCAATAGGAAAGCTTTCCAAGGTGGGGAGTGAAAAGCTTGTAGTTTCGACGTCGTAAAGCATGCAACCCACCTCTGCACCAAGAGAGGCAACAGACTTTAACTTGGGTAGGTGAAAGAACGGGGCAGCAGACTAAACTTCTAGCCCCTCCCAAGGGTTCAAGAATGGCAGAACTACACGCCGCAGTTCAGCCAAAGGGCGCAGTTTAGCAATTCTTGACGAAGGCGCCTGCGTCTGTAACTGAGACTTGTCAGGCTCAGACGTCAATAACCCGACAAGCCAGGCAAAGAACCCGCTGAAATTATCAGCGTCTCCTCTACCTATGGGGTTATCATAGGAATTATCTTCGAGTTGCAATTTAACGATGTTCGGGCAGAGAAGGAGGATGAGTTTCATGACGTCGTTTTCCTCGCCTTTTTCTATGTTCAGACACCAGCCGTCAAGATCCGGAGCGGAGTGAAGCCCTTCTCGAACTAGCGCGGCTACATCCCGTAGCTTGATCTCATTGCTATATGACTTGGGAGGAGATTCCTTTAAAAGACTGATGTCGAGGGATAGAGTTCGGACTCTCTTAGCGAGTTGAGGATTTTGAATAAGGTGCCAGACGAAATGAATATGGATCGTTCTGCGCTCACGGCTAGGAAGATGAATCGGCCAATCGCGGATTAGGAGCGGCGAGGCGATTCGGTGAAATTGTTTGTTGACAAAAGTGATTTGATAAAGGGATGCACGATCCAAGTAAGTAGAGCAGATGTAAGCGAGTAGTTCTTCGGCGAGTATGAGTAAGCCGTTCATTTTGAATGAATGATATTGAGAAGTTTAAGATAAAAGCAGTCAGATGGTCGGGGAGTAATGAATGCCAGTATGACTCATATGCATTCCTAACCCCTGTATGTCACGGTCATTTCAGAATCTCAAGACTTGATCCGAATGGCTCGAGTCTACGAGATTATAGCACGGTGCGCAATCTATAGAATAGAGGGAAAGGAAAAGTATGCCAATAAACAGGGATGTTCCCAATCCAGAACGATAAACACGCAAAATATCTTCTGCTTTCAGAAAGAACTACGTTATGGCATACCGTGTCCACTTATGCGACCAAACAGAAGTTACGGAACACCTTTCCAGCCTAAGATCATTATTGCTTCAACCGTTGGCTACGTAAGGATGCAGAGAGATTTTGAGGTGAGGACACTGGATCAGGTGAAATTTGAATGTTCTTGATTCGCTCTATCGTACTAATATAAACAGAAAGAAAGGCTAAATGTACTATATAACAAGAAGGTGGAAGTATATAAGTCTAAAACAAAGAAATATCAAGTGAGTCCCTGGCTTCTAACCCATGTTTATTTGGAAACTTTGACGTCAAAGCGATCGAGGTTCATGACCTTGGTCCAAGCAGCGATGAAGTCCTTGACAAACTTCGTCTTGGCGTCAGCGCTTCCGTAGACTTCAGAAATAGCGCGGAGCTCGGCGTGAGATCCAAACACAAGGTCGGCGCGAGTGGCAGTCCACTTGGTAGACTTGGTAGCACGGTCAGTGGCAGTCCAGAGCTCGCCACGCTGGTCCTTCTTGGACCACTTGAAAGCGGGGGACAGCAAGTTGACGAAGAAGTCGTTGGTCAGTTGACCCTTCTTCTCAGTCAAGATACCGTTGGATGAGCCGTCAAAGTTGGCGTTGAGGGCGCGAAGACCGCCGACGAGAACAGTCATCTCAGGGGGTGTCAGGGTCAGGAGAGCGGCCTTGTCAACGAGAATCTCCTCGGTACGAGCACGAGCGGTTCCATGTCCATAGTTACGGAAGCCATCGGCAAGAGGCTCAAGGTAGCTGAACTGGGTGATATCAGTCTGCTCCTGGGTGGCATCGACACGACCGGGGGTGAAGGGAACCTCAACGTCCTCGAAACCAGCATCCTTGGCAGCCTTCTCAACAGCGGCGACACCACCGAGGACAATGAGATCAGCAAGGGAGACCTGCTTAGACTCGGACTTGGCGTTGAACTCCTTCTGGATGCTCTTGAGAGCTGAGAGGACCTGCTTGAGCTGCTTGGGGTTGTTGCTAGCCCAGCTGACCTGGGGCTCCAGAGCAATGCGAGCACCGTTGGCACCACCACGCTTGTCGGTTCCTCGGAAGGTAGAAGCAGACGCCCACGCAGTAGAGACAAGCTTAGAAACATCCAGACCCTCAGCCTCGAGAATGGCAGACTTGAGGCTAGAAACATCCTCATCGGTGATGATATCCCCCTTGCGCTCGGGGAGGGGATCTTGCCAGATGAACTTCTCCTTGGGGACCTCGGGTCCGAGGTATCGAGCAGCAGGTCCAAGATCGCGATGGAGAAGCTTGTACCAGGCCTTGGCGAAAGCCTCGTTCATCTCCTCGGGGTTCTTGAGCCAGCGCTTGCAGATCTTGAGGTAGGATTCGTCGTTGATGAGGGCAAGATCAGACGTGAGCATAGTGGCACGGCGGAACTTGGTAGAGTCGAAAGGATCGGGGTAGTCGAGTGTACCGTTGACAGCCTCCCACTGATGAGCACCTGCAGGGGACTCGACGAGGGTCCATTTGTTGCCAAGAAGACTCTCGAGGAAGTGGTTGCTCCACCTAAAGTTTGTCAGTATGAGTAGATCGGAAGGGGATGATGCGACTCACTTGGTAGGGGTCTTGGACCAGATGACCTCAAGACCACTTGTTTGTTGGTTAGGACCGTTGCCCTCACCAACGCTGTTGTGCCATCCAAGACCCATCTCTCCAAGGTCAGCAGCCTCTGGCTCAGGGCCGATGTTCTCTGTGCAAAACAGTCAATTATCGCTCCATCACTTTACACCACATGATAGCTTACTTCCAGGAACTGCACCATGGGTCTTTCCAAGAGTGTGTCCACCAATGATAAGAGCAGCAGTCTCCTCATCATCCATACCCATACGGCCAAAAGCCTCGCGGATATCGAGGGCTGAAGCCTTGGGGTCTGAGCTGCCATCAGGACCCTCGGGGTTGACGTAGATCAGACCGAAGTGAGTAGCGCCAAGAGGCTTCTCGAGCTTGTCGGCGCGGTCATAGATGTCGGTGCTACCGTTATAGCGGACATCGTTGCCCTTGGGGACGAAGGTGGTCTCAGCACCCCAGTAAATAGACTCATCCGCTTGCCAGGTATCGGGGCGGCCACCGGCGAAACCAAGAGTCTTGAAGTTGGAGCTCTCGAGGGCAACGTTACCAGCGAGAAGCATAAGATCAGCCCAGGAGATCTTGTTACCGTACTTTTGCTTGATAGGCCCTATGGTTGTCAGAACATGAACTTTTGTTTGCGATGGAAAGACTTACAGAGCAGACGACGGGCCTTGTCAAGGTTTTGGTTATCGGGCCAGCTGTTGAGGGGAGCAAATCGTTGCTGGCCCATTCCACCACCACCTCGGCCATCCATGGCACGATAGGTACCGGCACTATGCCAAGCCATACGGATGAAGAGACCACCGTAGTGGCCAAAGTCAGCAGGCCACCAATCCTGGGAGTCAGTAAGAAGCTCGTGAAGATCCTTCTTGAGGGCATCATCTACAAATTATCAGCAACTTGTCTATCAAGACATTCGTGGTGACACTCACAATCTAAAGACTTGAAGGCTTCAGCGTAGTCAAAATCCTCGCCTAGAGGGTTGATTTGTGGCGAGAATTGTCGTAGGACATCAAGTCGTAAAGAGCAAGGCCAAAAGTCTTTGGTTCGTGAACCACCACCGGCCTGGTTACTGGCAACGCGGCATCGTCCAAAATCCTCGGAGATTTCTCTGGGTGGCAACAAGTTCTGTTGGGTATCACGCTTGGCAGCGAAAGGGCAGTCGCCAGCTACAAGAGGCACAAGGCCGGTAGCCAGCAAGAGAGATTTTGCGTGCATGGCGAATAGGTCTCTTGTCTTATCAGATCTCTATGTGTGACGATACTGATAGGATGAGCAGATGAGTGAGAAGGTAGTAGACCGTTGAATTTGGAGTGGATTTATGTTTGGTTTTGTAGGCAACGAGAACGAAACTATGCTGGCTGGATCTACAGGGGCTGTGACGACCAAGTCGGTGGTATTAGTGGAATATGGCATCCTGCAACAAATCAGGCGCTGGGATTAGCTATTACGAGGGTACAAGTCACTTATTCTCATGCGGGCAGCTATTTGCGACGGGGCAAAGCCAAAAGGTAAAAGCAAGGAGGCTGCCCGTTGCAGGGAAGAGACAGGGTCAAGGCATTGTGGTGTGTGCATGCTGCAAAAGCACGTGTGCAGAGTGAAAGTGCATCCTTTTTGCCAAGTAGGAAGCGCAGCCTTCTCTTGTAAGCACCAACGTCATGCTGGGGTCTCTACCACTGGGGCTACCTTGCGGTGTTTCTTACTGTACTGTACTGTAGCTTGATGGTGATAGGCGGTGACGATACCTTGTCTAGTTGTCTCTTCCGAGTAGCAGGTGTGGAGACGGAGAAACCAAGTGCTGATACATACTGATGGGACTTTGATAAGCGGTACCCTACAAGGCCCAAGCCTTTCATCTCTAAGCCTGCAGTTAACGCCCCAACTGCCGACAGGGATCTGGCTAGGCCTAGAGAAACAGAAGGTCAGATCAGTGATCATGGCATCTGTATGTATTACTACTGCATTACTATTCGTTTACGTGAGATGTTGAACAGAGAAGGTGGTAGCTAAAGACAGCCCGATTTTGCATATGAAACTATTCCCCATAAGATTAATTTAACTCTATTCACATAATAAAGTTTGTAAACGGCGCGTTCTTTGTCGATTTCTAGACAGGCTTAATAATCTTGCAGTGGTTGGAATTCACGTTGCGACGCCAAGTAAGTCCCATCCATCCATCCCACATCCCACAAACCCGAAGATGCCCCCACTATTGTTGGTGCCCATAGGTGATCCAATCGGGCTTTAGTGAAACAGATTAATCAATGTAATGCCGTGGAGGCGGCCCGGAGGAAATGACCCTAAGCAAGGTCAAATGCCGTATCACTTTTCCGTGTCTAGATTCCAAACCATTATTATGGAGCAAAGAGCAGTCAAAACAAGACAAGATACTGTAAAGCCGAGACAATGAATTACTACGGTGGCCTTGAATGCTGTGTTACTCCGTATTGAAAACTCATTCTGCTGCGGATGAATCCTAGCGTCTGGACGACCCGTATATTATCTGACCGCAGTTTAAGGCTTGTGCACAGCAGATTAATTGTACAAAAAGCCAAGAATGACCTGTACGAATCAGATTCTCAGTATTGAAAGCTGACATTGACAGCAAGCAATCTGTTGACAAGGGTCCCTGACTTTGTCTTGGCTTGTAGCTGAGCTTATTACAGAGCACTCACTCACTGTAAGCACACAAGACTGCTGCGGTCAGATGCATGCATGGCCCATTACGCGACCTTGCCCGATCCAATGTAATTGGGGCTCATCTACGGATACCAAACAAACAAACAAACAAACAAACGTCGAATACTCTAACCCACCGTCAAGTCGTTGGTGAGACTTTATTTCTAATAATAGTCAGTCAAAATAGTATGTACTCTTTTTTACTCTTGGCTCTGTGAGTGTGATGACTTTGATCACAGTCAGTCACATAAAATGGTCTGATTATCTGTCTCTGTTGGCTCCTTGGTAAAAGCCAAGCATCAGAGCGTTCAATCAGAACCGTGGCATCACCTCGGTTATCCTGCAGCGCTAGAACGGCAACTCTATCGAGAATGTCACCGCATGAGACCCCCATATAATAATGCCTTTCCCGTGCAGGGTGGCAATGGCCGTCTTGTCTTTCCAGCCCCTGCCATGAGGATCTTATCACTGAACGGTATTGATGAACCAAAAGAGAAGCTGTTAAAGGTTGCCCCTCTGCGGGTTCATGGCGCAGTAGATAGATAACCTGACAAGAGCCGCCAATACCCTGCATCAGTAATCTATCACCATCCCAACCATACACGCACATGTTCACACAATCAGCATATTGTGATTCGCGCGCATTCTCTCATTGTCACACAATAGCTCTATTATTAGAGTTGAATGTACCTGCATTTATTAGCAAGCCACTTTATAGGTAGGTGTTACAACCCACCGTCGAGGAACAATGCGAGTTTGCGGCATAGCACGGCATACTCAATAGCCTTCCCAAGGGTCCAGTCCAGTCAGTCTATGGACAATCTCAGATTCTGGTCCTGCTCTTCTTCTCGGCCTACCTAATCCAAATTTTTGATTTGGAATCAATGCACTGACGATCCGCTGGTGCGTGCGGGGTAAAGTAATGAATATCATGCGAATATGGAGTAGGTCTTGCAGGGATGAGTCGTTCGCTTCGGTCTTTCGCCACTCTTCACCTTGGAAACTTTCTTGACGCTAGGCTTCGTTTAGCGAGGTGAGCGTTGGAGTAAGGCCTTTTGCGAAAGAAAAAAAAAAAGGTGGACATGGGCAATGTGGGATAGTCTTGTTTCTGGATACGATATAGTTTATACTCAAGTTACATCGGCAATAGATGGGATGGAATGAATTAGCAGTCAAGGACAACTAAGTCAGTGCTGCACATGAAGAGTAATCATGTTTCTTTTTGTGGACGCTGTGCAAAAGATCAGAAAATACCCTGTAGTGAAGAGAAACTCACTGGTAACTATCAATAGCATAGACACTATATGTTTTGAGACCGGAGGTCATTTCAAACGAACTTCAGATCGTTCACAAGTATGTGCCAAGTGGAATTTGCCGACACTTCGCCGCCAATAAGACTCAGCTATCATCTTGGCAACCTTTTTGTATCAGAAGTTATAGCGTTGACATCCAAATATAGGGGGCTGCAGCTGATGCAAGCTGGTCTGTCATATGTGAAGCTGAGGCACAGGAAATTTGACAACGCCTATGATGCTTCATATGGAAGTCGGATAATCATATCTATTAAACATTACATATTACAGTAGAAAGCTATCGGAAGACAGGGTATGTCCAACTTGCATTACAGCCATCTTCCATAGAGATAGCCTTCGTTCGCAACTGACGAGAGTGGGGTAGCTTTCCCCATATTCGAAATCATCAATCCGCTCGCTGTTTGCAAAAAGCATGATGTCCAGTACCTTTTCCACTGGAGGAAAGTTGAGATGGATATTGAAGCTTCTCAGCATCAACCACAACTTCTATAGGCGCCGTGATCTCGCGTTCCTCGTCTTCTCCCTCTTCCTCGCCATCGCTGCGCGTGTCTTCTGCGTTTCCGCCACTTAGAACTCGAACGACTAACTTGATGATCATGACAAGCCAGAAAATCATCAAACCTTCCAAGAATAACAGACCACTAAGGAAAAATGACTTGATAGTGTAGTCGTAGCATATTCTTCCTGAGTCGTAAATCAATGGCTCGACCATATAAAAGTACCCTTCACCATGCGGCACGTTTTCAGGACCGAGGATAGTGTTTCCAGAGTCTATATAGCATGTTGGTCCTGCGATGGCCAAGCTGTGTGCATAGACAGACCAGCAAACCATTACAAAGGCAACGTGCCGACAAAGCACCCAACTGACGACAAAAACGCCAAACATGATATCGCACAATGCTTGAAGTTCCAAGTACTTTAGACACTTGGCCACAGAGAAGATCAGATCGTTGAGATCCATCAATATCAGCACCACGTTACCAACCCTGGTAAGACCATAACGGTAAGAACTGTAAACTAAAGCAATGGTGACAATGTGATGCGAGATCAGCTGCCAGTAATCCTTGCGACGCTTTTCAATGTTGACAACAATCATCTGTTGCAGCCAAAAAGCTAGTTGGGCTAGCATGTAGGATTTCATAAGGCCGGAGACTTCTCGATCTGGCCAATTTGTCCACATGGCTTTCAGATCCAACCAATATGGAGATGTAGCATAGATGTACTAGTCACAAATGTTAGCAAGCGGTTTCTGGGTGGAGTAGAATGCATCCATACCATCCCTACAGACCAACACGTGGTGTAGTAGATGAACAACCAAGCCTGTTCTTGGAACCTCGTTGATTTGTCCCTACTCAGCCCCCACATTGAAGCCAGTGGCCTGAGGATGAAGCGCATCATCGCATCGCGAAGACCCGTCAACAGAATAATGAGAACAAGCACCAAGTAATTGTCGTCGAACCCTACTCCATAATTCCTTGTTTTGAGGTTCAAGTAAGACAAAGAGAAGAATCTTGCTGTGAAAGGACGCGTAATGGTGGTGCATTGGGCAAGTAGCAACGGGGCGAGCAAAATGAGGCAGATGCCTACCAAAGTCAGTATTGTGGGAACGTGTGTCGGAAACATGATGACTGTGAATATACACACCGATCTGATTATCGATAAGCCATTGCTTCAGCGAGATATGTTTCTGTCGTGGGCATTTATACCCGTGACATGTTTGAGAACCGCGTTTTACAGCCATGATCGATATCGCCAATACAAAGCAAACGTCAAGGTTTGAATGATCTACAAAACTTGTTCATTATATAGACCCGAGAATAAGATGGATTCACCGCTGCAAATTGAAGAAAGATTGCCTCCTTTATTAGCTTACTGGAAATAAGCTCACAATCAGGTCACGTATGGGATGATGTCGCTCGGCATTCCGCGGGAACCCGCGGGGTCAATCTCATTTGCGAAAAAAAGGGACCAAGCACCACAAGATGAATGCGAAAAAGAAAAAGGATCTACTATAGGACCGAAAAGTAAACGTGTTCGTGTTCGGGGATCTGTTCAATTTGTCAATAGCCTCATGTATATCTGAGCTGGGCTGATCAATACTTGATGTTGAGCACAGGTCCTTGATCGAGTAAAGATGAATCATCTCTTCTTCAACACTCGATTCACTGATATCGCACGCTAGAATACAATGACATTCTTACCGCTGTTCTTGCCTGTCAAATACTCCTGTCTCATCTCCTCCGCATCTTCAATTCTCCACTCCTTGATCTTGACCTGGATGTTATGCTTCACGACCAGCTCCAAGAGCTCCTCCAATACGGGGCGATCAGCAAGAAGAGATCCCACCAGCTTGATATCACGGAAAATAATATTCTGATAAGACAGAGTAATGCCCTTCTCTGGCTGGCCCAGAAGAATCATCGTACCGTGTTTGCGCGTCAGTTGAGCTGCGAGGTCAAATGCGGCGGGTGCATCTGTCGCGATGACTGTGGCGTCGAGTCCAGGATAGTTGCCTGTGACGACATCTGTGATCTTCTTCATGGATGATTTCGGGGAGTCAGACGCGAGTATGCAGACATCGGGCTTTAGGGCATATGATGAGACAAGGTCCAAGGTGTCTTGCTTGGCGTCGATAGCAGCGACTTGATAACCCTACGCAGATGGATCAGTGATTGTTCCCAGTTCACAAAATGCTATAGGTACCATTGCCTTGGCCAATTGAGTTCCGATATGTCCCAGGCCACCTATGCCGACTATGCCAATCGAACCTCCTGGTGGAACCTTTGCGTTCTTGATTCCTCCGTATATGGTCGCTCCTGCACACATCATACATGCAGCAGTGGGAAATTCAAGTGAATCAGGCAGCTTCACTGCGAAGCGAGCGTCACTGAGGGTAGTGAGTACGTTCTGTAGGGTTAAGATAAGAGGATGCACTCACGCTACCATATACTCTGCCCAAGCTCCATCCGCGGTGATTCCCTTCATGAGGGGGGCATCGCAGTAAATAGGCTTTCCAGCCTTACAATCTGGACACTTGCCTGTATTCTTGTCAGATGTTGCCAATAGTCTTCTGGTAGATAATGGTTACCGCAACAGCTATCAAAGTTAAGACATCCCACACGATCACCATGCGTAAAACCTTGAACATCGGAGCCAACTTCAACAACAACACCAGCTGGTTCATGAGATCCGATGAATGGTAAGTCTGAGCCGAATTCTCCCCCAAGAGCCATGCAATCAGTGTGACAGAATCCACCCGCCCTGATCTGAACCAGAAGTTGGTGAGGCTTGGGTCTTGGCTTATCTACTTCCGACACGGAGTAGGGTGCATTGAATTGCTTAATCTGGATGGCTTTCATGGTCAAGTTTGCTACAGTCATAGATGAGGTGTTTGTTGCAGCAAATATGAGTCTTGCGCGATTTGGAGTTATAGTTGGACGAGTTCATAACGTCATAGAACAATGGAAGGGCTAAATCTGCTCCGCTCGCCTAATCAGGAAGTTGACCATCCTAACACTGTATATCGGAGTCAATGGCTCGACGCATTGAGCAAGAGATATATTCATCACAATTATTCAAAAAGTATCCATAAACAGACACCTCATTGTCTGCTACAGATCATTTGCAGTTGCTCGGTGGACTTTCCTGTCAAGACCCAGTCTGATAAAGTTATCGACTACAACAACGCAAGAATGGCCATACTAAATCAGGTCAGATCAGTGGCAATAGGAGGTTTGATTCGCTCCCATATCCATCTCAACCAAGGAAATCCCCCTTCATCGTGTATAACCGTCAATATTCACGGGTTTCACTCTGTTACAGGCCCCTCTCACACACCTCTCATCTCCTCAGTGTTGGTGAACATGCATTTGCCAAGGATTGTAATACGGATGATTGATGATCCATTCCACCACGCACTGCTTGATTGGCTAGATGCTGGCTGACCATGATAAATCACGCTGCTCGTCACTTATAAGACGTAGACCTAGTCCTTCTTTTTGTGCGTCGATGCGAACGTTAGTACCTTAGCTATCATACTACATTTCAAAGCTGTCCCCTACCTTGCTTACCCTAGTCTTTCCCAAGATCATCATGACTCCCATTTCAAACACTGTCTACGTCGTCACCGGTGCCAATAGGGGCATTGGGCTTGGTCTTGCCAAAAGTCTTCTTGCCCGTGCCAATACCACCGTCTTTGCGACTGTCCGTAATGACCAGTCACAGTCATCTCTCGAGTCCGCTCTTGAAGATGCTGTCAAGGGCGACGGCAGCAGTCTCTCCATTGTCCAGTTGGACTTCTCCACTGCCCTCTCTCCCGAACACATACGAGCTGCCTTTGACGTTGATCGTGTCGATGTGTTGATCAACAACGCTGCGTTCAGCCCCCGAAGCTACCCAGTACTCGAAATACCAATCAATGACCTTCGATCGTCTTTCGAGATTAACACCATTGGTCCCCTTACCGTTGCTCAGGGCCTTTGGCCATACCTACAGAGGTCGTCTGTACCCAAGATTGTCAATGTATCTTCCTCAGTCGGTTGCATTACCTTTCAAGAGGTGGTCGCTGGCGCGTATGGGCCCAGCAAGGCAGCCTTGAACTGGCTTACACGGGCTTTGCATATGCAAAATGAGGGTTTAGTCGCTTTTGCACTCCATCCGGGCTTTGTGAGCACGGAGATGGGGGATACGGCTGCCACAGAGTGGGGGTTCCCTTTGTCCATGCTCGAGAATGTCGAGAACTCCGTCAAGGGCATGCTCAGGGTAATTGATGGTGCTACTCGAGAAGACACTTCGGGCAAATTTATCACGAACAAAGGTCAAGAGCTCCCTTGGTAGAGTTGTGTGAAAGGATGAAGTATACGGACTTTGATTGTGGAAGCGAAGCTGTAACCCTAATGCTCTGATTTTGTACTCAGTCGAGCAATTCGATTTTAACATTATTGGCCCGCCTTCGTCCCTAGTGCATGCAAGAAGATGACTGAGATATGCACGTCAAGCTGTACGTTAACCGAGTGAGATCCCACGAGATTGAGTTTCTTGTTCCATTCTTTTTTCCAAGACAGTGGCTGTCAGGCAAAGGTTCTGTCAAAATTATCAGCTGAGAGTCGCTCCATGTCGATCCAGTCGACGTGTTAACAATGGATAGAATTCAACATACACTTTAGCATCCATGATTTGCTAGTTACCATGTCACGTTGCATTTGGACCAACAGTTTGGATTCACGACGGAAGCAACTTTTCACTCACAGTGAATTCGTGATCAATCTTCTGACCAACCTTATCGTGCCTCGCCATATATCCCCCACCAAAATGATGACGAGCCACTCGGCCAAAGTCACAACCCTTATCTGGACGTTACCCATTGCAAAAACCTCGTGAATAACTTTCTTTCTTTCCCATTTATTTTCCGAAAAGCGAAAAAGACTCTTGTGTTGCTGATAGAATGTCTAACCCCCCTAGTGGATACATCTCTCGGTCAACATCCAGAAAAAGTTATCTGGTTAGGCTTCCAAGATGGAGTGTCCTTTGCAGTAAAAGTTTAATCTGCTCCCTGCTCACTGTCAGCTCTGTTCTCTTCTGAACTCTGTTCAAGATGACAGCTTTATTCCTCAACTTACTGATCATCTGCGAGTATCTCCGGATTAGTGTGGTTGCTAGATCATAGCAGAACAAAGGTTGCTTTTGGGGGATTGGTTTCGCCGAACAAGAGGAAAAGCAGCGATGCCTGATTCCGAAGAGCCCTCATTCAAACATATTCTCCAACAGGTCACTCTTACGCAGGCCCTTCCTCCTTGGGTTCTCCGTCATCAGGAAGGGGCTTCCAGAACATCCACCAAAAGAGCCACCCAAAAAACAAAAAACCCACAATCATCCCGCCCGCCAGTATGAGTTCCCATTTTGGCTTCATGTCTCTGCCATCAGTGAAAGGTCGAGTGTCCCATTTCATGACGGCTACTATGACTTGCTGCCGTTAGGGATGAGTATCGAAATTGGGAAAAGTGAAGTTGAGAAAAATTGGTATGCCACGAGTGACTAGAGGTTGAATTTCAGTAGTGTCTGTCTAAATTGAATTCTCCTGACAGAGCCACCTCTTTTATATCCGTAAGACTTGATTGATCCAACTGCACTAACTTTTCACGTCAAAAATATGCTTTTTCGATATGAAGCTTAACATCACAAGACTTACGTGTCATGTTTTTCCCAACATCCATACTGGATCGCCTGAATTTGTGATATGAGTTTGGTTCGACATCAGAGTTTGAATGGGTACGAGTGAGGCGTTGGTCCAAGTCTTTTGGTTATACATGTGCCCGACGTGTGTTTGTTGTGTCATACGTTGTCGTCTCCGGCCTCTGCTTCTGCCGCTGCTTCTGCCTCCCACTTATCCTTGGGACCATGGTAAGCCCATTTGCGCGTTTTAACCGTGAATATCATGATGGGGGGAAGCAAGCAGGCGACTATCACCAGATTGATCGGATCCGTAACTTTCATGATACCCATGATGAATGTCTTGGCAGGAGCTTTAGGGGATGAGGTACTGAGGAATGGTCGATGGACTTTGTCTAATCAAATAGTTATCGTGATTGTGAAGTTGTAAATTGTCCGTGATCAGTGAAGTTATCCTACCGTGCTTTATATACATTGAGTGAGTGCTCCTGCGCTCATTTCACTAGTTTTTGATATTTCACTCATAAAGGTTATCATGGAGTAAATTAAGAAGCTGATTTGTCTGCGGAGCCCTATATCAAGCTTCGGATGCTGGAGATATGCTGGCTGTACGGTCCGGTCCGTATCCGCCCGCAATTCCAAGATGACATCACCCACATATTTGACACCTTGGATGTTCAGACCAGTCAGATACCTAGGCCGATTTGACCTTCCAGCCTCTTTTGGGTCCCGCCTCTGTATTCCTCAGCCTCTTGAACCCAGTTGGCTATCACTCCGCGGTGTAATGAGCATAAATATCCCAACAAATTTGTTATGTAAAGGTGTCCTTTTAATCCGGTTCCTAAGATGCTCACTATATGACCAACTTTGCTCCTTATTTCTCTTCAGTCCTTCCAATTCCGACCTTCAACCTTTTGATTACACCAACTTCGACAGATCCACCATGCCTTTCCGTAATTTTCTCTATTCGTGGAGGGGGATGCTTATTTTTTGTTTCGTCCCCATCGGCCTTTCTCTATGGCTCGCATATGCCACATGTCGCCTCGGCAGTAAGGCGTCGGAAGAAGATGCAGAAGAAGTGTAGTCAATATCTCGAAGAATGATCTGTCGTCAGTTGTCACTGATACTCTAGGTTATTGCACATCATGCTTAACCGTCCCCTCCCTTATCCCTTTATCGCCCTCTTTATCGCTTTCATCAGATATTTCCTCGATTACTCCCCATCGACTTCGGTCTTTCCTACGCACAGTAGCATTCACCGGCTAGATCCGCCCCTTGCAAAAGCAGACTGAGGTATGTTTAGTCTTTGACTATATTTTCTCCCTGACGCTGACCACCACGAAGTCAGATGCTGCTACCACCATCAATGCCATGTCGATAAAGCACCGGTATCACTGGCTCGACGTCTCCCAAGTCACGACCGCCCTCTATGGTTCATTCATCCGCCACTACCATTTTTAGACACGCCGAGGTTTTCACAACCTTCTACAAGACCATGGAAGCGTGTTCATTATGCCTTATGTATGCTTCAACTTGTATACAGAAATACCAAAGCGATCTCGGCATGATGGGGTATGTATGCCGCTTCTCAGATCATCCAGCTTGCAGTTTGCTGACCCGATATTTACAGCAATGCGACTCAGGTATTTTGTCTTGTAAACCGGTGGGGCTTACAGCGGCTTTCCTATTTCCTAAATCTCTTTTCCTCTCTTCCCGGGTTAGTCTTGCGGGGTGTTTGGTAGGATAGGTGTTACTCCGGCGTATTGTCTTGCTTATGTTATAGGGGTAGTTAGAGGGCCATCGCGATGGGGATGTAGTGGCCTGCCTTTAATCATCTAATCCTTCAGATCATTGATTCAAGCCTGCTCCGCTTCTGTGAGCTCTCGTGCCATGAGTGGTCAAAGCTGACGTCCATCTACTCCTATCGCTAGTATTGTAGACTCACCAATGGATTGTAAATTTCCCCTGTATTTGTGTGCATCTGGTAGTTCCGTCCATCGAACTAGGTACAATGGCAGTGGTTCAGATTCCGGGTCAAACGAGAGGACATTCACATGGCCATGACCAAAGTACGGAGACCTGACACTCTTTTACAGGGGTCACAATACTGCGCCACACGCCAAGTCTTTCGTGTCTTGACTCCAAAAAGATGCCTTAAAGAGGAGCTTTAGGACAAAATCATTGAACGCACTTTACAGCCATATCCAGGTGTGGATTGTTCAAGGACTTCCCATATCATTGGTCGATTAGAACATGATTGGTAGACACTCAATGCGTACATTTGTGAAGCAAGCGTCGACCACTAGATGACATTGAAGATCTCAGAGATTATAAACTGGATGCAACGAAACCCCCCGGTTGATGAGTTTTGGAACCATTGAATAAATAAACAATAGAACTAAGCCCTTAACAAACCTGCTTTTGACTTAAAGAGCCAGCCACGTCAAGTTGTCTACTGTTCTAGACAAAAGAGGTAATATGTAAGTAGGAACTGTGCCGTTCGTTCAGCAACCAATCACACCAATATTCGCATCGGCCTTCCTGAAGAATCAAGCGTGAGAGCTAAAAATAAATATCTCTTGACGGAACTTTCCTTTCCCTCGCCACGAGTCATTGGCAAGGAGGCGTCTTTTCGACCCACAGTCGCTGTCAAATTAAACCTTTGCATTTGGCACTTGATCTGACAGAATTCCCTCTGTCTTTATTACATCACATTTCTACCAGACGTTTTCCCCGTCGATTTCCCCGTCTCAACAGCTGATGCTTACCAACGAGCTACTAAGCGTCCTTTGTGGTGTTCAGGTTTCTCAGTAAAAACTACAGATTGTGACTGGACATGCTATACACGCACTGGGATCAGTAAACCCTGGCCTCTCGGCAGCCGATCCGGTACGTACGTCAGACGAAAGGATTCAGGCCCGACGGTCGGCCGCCTGCCTCAGTTCTCTGGGTCTCGTCAAGGCAGACCCGAGTCTCTGATTGATCAGTTAGTTGACATATGGTTCCCTAGTGACATTGGCGAGCATGCGCTCGCAGCACCATTCTTTCGTCACAATCCCCATTCCTCGCCATATTCCACCCCAGGCCGTTCTCGACTATGTACAGACATATGAACCCGTCCTTCGCCACAATCCAGGCATGGTATCATGGTCCGATTCCACCTTGAACTACGAGACTGTCGCTCACGATACCTTTTTCGATGCCTCGGATCCAAACCAGAGTCTTCGCTGCTATGAAGCCTATGAGATCATCAGGCTCGGCCCAGGAGTGGGTCGAGACTGTAGATGGCCCATCATCTTCCAGCGAGTACCGAATGGGATCGTGTCACGAACTGATGCACCTGCAAAGGTGATTAGCTGGACGCAGTGGTATGTGAGAATGCGACAGAACGAACAAGAGTCTATCAGTACCCCCAGTACCGCAACGCCGTCAAGTAGTGGAGATGAAGAGTGGGAGCTGTATGGGATTGTGACACTCGAGGCTCATCGCATGTTGATACCTTGGTGTACACGCAGTACAAGGCTCTATCAGGAAGCCATCGGCCAAGGAATAGTGGACGATGTATGTTCAAAATACAGCGCTGGGATGTCGACATCAAACTCATGACTACTGATGGACATGGCCTTCACGCAAATCGAGCTCAGAAATCTCGACTTGCCGTCACCTATGAAGTTTGTTTCTAAATGGTAGATTCACCAGAAACTATGACTGATTTTTCTATATAAAATTTCGAGATCTGGGCCTGGGCCTTGCAGTCAAGTCCATCTCGCCTGCAGCTGTCTGCCTAATTTAATACACGTAGCGGAAGTTGGGATTCTTCCTGTCAGTGACGTCTGAGAGCTCGAGATGATCTCTTTCCCCCTGCAGACCAACACTGTTCTGCTGCAGCTTATCACGTCGTCTGTTCTCGCGGATGATGGTGAACCGCAATGCAAGCATAGTCAGCGTCGAGACACCGAAGCAGATTGTTGTGGCCAAGAAGCCGCTCTGCAGTCCAATGTTAGACATAATCTATTAACCGAAACGAAAATGATGTGACTTACCGAGTACTCAGGCGCCTCGGATGCGAAAAACAGAAATGGCCCGATGATATTACCAGCTGTGTAAGCCATAAACATCATGGCCGAGGCGACACTCTTCTTGGTGAAGCCAGCGACATTGGAAGCGACCATGGATAATGCGATAGGGAAACCCGCTGCGAAAGCGACAAACACCCAGAGGCCAAACAGTCGACTTCCTTGGCTGGGTCCATAACGCACGAGAAGGGAGCCAGTCAAACTGTCACAATTAGCCAAGTATGAGGAAAGGAAGATGTATCTATGCGTACCTGATTAAACTGAGGCATGCACCAATGATAGTTCTATAGCCGTCGAAACGGCTGCATAGATAAGTTGATCCAAGGGCGAAGAAGGCCAGGATGGCTCCCATGGGCATATTAAGGAGATAAACCTCGAGTCTGCTGAAGCCAAAGCCAGCCATGACGAGACTACTGAACTGCATAACCGTCAATACTATCACAACTGTTAAGACCATCTACTCACAGTCGTATGTGCGCCATTGGGGATGCTAAAAGTGAGTTGGAAGAGCATCAAAAGGAGGACATTGGGGTCTGTGATGACTTCTCGGACCTGATCCCATTTGAATCTATTATCCTTCATGCCAGTTTGGTTGCTTCTGATTCGATCGACTGCATCAGTACGTTGCTGCTCGTCAAGGAACCGTGCAGTATTTGGGGTGTCTGGAAGGAAGATGGCTAGGATAACGGCCCAGACGAGAGTGATGAGACCAAAGATGATGAACAGCCACTAGAAGGGTATTAGATATATCGCAAATGGAAGGAACAATTAACTTACTCGCCAAGCAGCGAAAGGACCGCCAATTTGAGCAATCCCATAAGCCAGTAGACCACCCATCATTGTCGCGATAGCATTGCCCAAGAACCAGATGCCGTGTCTGAAAGGCTGTTCCTCACGAGTATACCACATTCCAGTGATGAGTGAGAATCCAGGAGAGATTGAAGCTTCGGCAACGCCGAGGAAGAATCGTGCTGCGAGGAGACCTGGAAAACTCTGGACTGCGGCATGGCAGCACAACACGATGGCCCAAGCGAGACTTGAGCCAGCGAGATATTTGCCGAGTGGGAGTCGAACCATCAAGAAGGAGGCCGGGTAGCTGAAGGCGAGGTAACCGAAATAAAAGGCACTGCTGCACCAGCTGTATCGTGATCCGACAAGATCCTGGTATTGTTAGTGGTAGGCCTTGACTTTGCATTGGATCATTCACCAAGTCGTCGATGATTCCCATGATGGAAGCAAAGTTTAGGGATTGCTTGTCAAGGAATTGTAAAGTGTACGAAACGAGTAGCAGTGGCATAAGACTGAAATGACTAATTAGTCTCCTTTAATCAATTATGTTGCTTGAGTGAATGGCATACCAAAGATCGATTCTTCTGAGCACCTTTCTTCCTCGGGCTCTGTTGTCAATGCCTTCCTCTGCGACTTGTAACGAGCCTTGGAGGCTCAACGTCTCGCCCATCTTGGCGTCAAGGTCATGACTGGGGATGTTGGACTTGTCTGCTTTGGTAGTGGCCATCTTGTGAAATATCGTTCGAGTATTGGTCTGAATGAAGAGATGCTGTGCACTGGACATTGGGGATCCAAGGCAGTTAAGTAGATATTCCCAAGGACTAGGTCGATAATCAAGACCAGATGACTTTGATCTATCTCCTCATCAAAGTAAAGATAACTCCACCCCCGCAAAGATAGCTTATCTATCGTCCCTGAAGAGTCCGGGGTCACTTCCGCTTCATCAATCTGGATATCAAAAGAAACATTTCAAGCAAGAAGCAAAATTTCACTACCCGTTTGAAAGAGCCGTTCTCAGCTCGGATATCATGATACTCTGATTGGGTAGATCGGCAAGAGAAGGTTGTGTACACACAGCCTTAATCGATGGGAATGCCGATTGGCCCGCTCGGCTAATCAGAAGTATCTCCAAGGTTCCCCGATGATGAGGCTCGGGGACTCCATTAGTGGTAATCTCCTTTTGCCGGACCCGACGGATTGGGAATGCGGTCCGTGACGCGGGGAATGGCCTCTAGTTTAGTCTGTTCGATAAGTAGTTATCTGTTCCTCGGCGCGCTGTTGCTCTTGTGTCATGACGATAGTCTACCTAAGTAGCGTCGTTCTCCATCATGTCTATGGGGTCATGATGACGATTGTTGAATGCCACCTTCACTAAGTCACAAAGAAAAAGTTGACTGGGAATCCTCTAGTATAAACACGAGTGGATTGTAGAAGAAAAGAAGACGCTTGTTTTATATGCTGGTATTATATGCAGGTAGCATCATCAAAGTCTGTATCCGATAGGTTCAACATCTCGCTTGAACTCATCTCGCGCTTTCTCCAGTAGCTCAGGTTGTAGAAGCATCTCACAGGCGGTGGCTGCCAATCCCTTCCCGCAGTCCAAAGCCCTAACCATGGCCTCCTTTGTTCCTGCGGCATCGGCGAATTTGGGTGTATGAGGTTGGACCTGAGGATCTTCGGTTCCGATGGCGAACATGGGATGGATTCCTGGAATACAATATGATACGTTGCCTGAACTGTTAGACCATGATGAGTCAGAGATGTTGACACGGACGGGACTTACCCATGTCTGTAGATGCGCCCATGGGTGGCTGGTTCGCATCATCGATAAAGTCTCTACCAAAGGCCTTCATGTGTTTGGTAAACTCGGTAGACATGGATCTATTCGGTCGAAGTTCCATATAATCCTGATCACTATAAAGATGTTAGTTATCGCCTTAACAGCAAACATTCTTGGACTGACCCTTCACATGTACATTTCACGTCGCATCCTGTCGCCATACCCCCTGCCTCAAAACAAGCCTCCACCTTCTCAGAAAGGCTTTTGACCTCGTCAATATCTGCGGCTCTCAAATAATATTCCAGATCAGTTGAGTCAGGAATAATGTTTGGTTCTGAGCCACCGCTTCTGATGACCCCGTGTATTCTTTCTGTAGGTTGGATCTGTTGCCTTAGCAGGGAGATATTGACGTAAGATGACACCACAGCATCAAGTGCATTCTTTCCATGCCAAGGTGCGTTCCCTGCGTGAGCGCTTTGCCCTGTAAAAGACACCTTCATTTGTCTCCTTGCACTTGTCTTGGCAGCAGAAACACCATCAATGTTATCCGAATTTGGTGGAGAAAGTCGTCCCGTTGGATGAGCCATAAGACAAGCATCGACACCTTCGTAAGCGCCAGCTTTGATAAGGTGCACCTTTCCACCGCCGCCTTCTTCAGCAGGAGTCCCGAGAAGTCGTACTCGTCCCGAGATGTTACTCTCTCGTATCAATTCAGCTGTCGCTACAAATGCAGCAATTGAGCTCGTGGCAATGAGGTTGTGCCCACAGGCGTGGCCAAGGCCAGGAAGAGCATCGTATTCAGCGTTGAAGACAATGAGCTTTCCGCCTTTGCCATATTCGACTTCGAAAGATGTTTGGATACCATATGCGTGTCGCTTTACATTATAGCCGAGTCGTTGCATGAGATCGCAAATGTTGTCATGGGCTTGGAACTCTTTATAATTATATTCGGGATTTTCGTGTATCTAGATGTCTTAGCTTTAGAGAGGGAGAGACATTACGACGAATTACCTTTTTGCAAATCTCGGCCAGATCATGTTGATGATGGTCGACAATCTGTGAGATTTTGGTATGAAGCTGCTCAATTGAGGAAGACATTTTAGAATGATGAAATGAATTACTAGCAAAGTACCGGCCGTAGTCAACTCTTGGAATGATAAGGGACTTGGCTATCGCTTTATATAAGTGTCAACTGTTCTCCCCGCAGCTCAACACCCTGGTATGACACAATTCCCCGAGCCTGGACCCTCATTCCAGGAATTATTCCGCCTAATCTAAACGTCCATCCCGTTTGACCCTCTATCAGGATAAGGAAACTCCGACAGAAGAAAAAAGCTGCGACTTTGTTACTTCTTTTGGACAAAACTTGTCGCCAAGCTAGTGAAGCAATCAAGCAAGGGACAGACGGCTCAGCAAGAGGGGGTCTGTGCTAAAATAGCCGAGCGAGCCAATTAAGAGTTGGGGGTCTGAGTAGCTTGAGGCTGAACTGTTGCTGTAAATTTATGAGTCGAAGAATGCTACTCAGAGGGGAATATCTTTACCCAAAGAGTGCATAAAAATCTAGATAATGGGAGTCTCCAGAAAGCCACAATCGCATTTCAAGCTGACTTATCGTCGATATCGAACGGTTCCGGGAAGACAAGTTTGTTCCTCTTATCAACGTACTCTTGCTTCTCTCCCTACTACACGATGGAAAACTCGGTAACGATAAACTAAGCTAAACTATCCCCGTACTAAACCCAAACTCTATGCATCGGGTTGTATTTCCGGTAATCCAAGCCCATGTTTTCTCTTACAGCTCTGTACCTCCGAATTTCCGTCATCCAATCTTACTAAATCTGCGGGCTCTAGACTCCAACGCCCGCAAGCAGAATAAGCAAATATTGTAGCTTACCATCGCGTCTTCTCATTACGCCTTAATGATATAACCATCGAGTCAGCTGTCTTGGTCTCTACGTACTTCCACGACTCAGGATCCAGCCTGGTATGAGCTCAAGCTCCCCTGTCGCCGATCGGCGAAAAGCGAGGTCCAAGAACGGTGCGTGCTGCGTCAATCATCTTACTCTTAATGCCGCGACTAATATTGTTCTTCAAGGCTGTTTGACATGTCGCATTCGAAAGGTCAAATGTGACGAACGAAGGCCTGTCTGCAAGAGATGCGAAAATAGTCCCAATAAGTGCGAATGGCTTGAGCCAGGTCAGTCGTTAAGTGCAAGGGGACAGCCTGTTAGGGGTCTTTCGAGCCCTGTTGGCTATGGAAGTCCCAGACTTCTTGCCTCGAGCGAATCCCCAAGTGCAAGTCTCACTTCGACAGACTCGGCGAGTCCAGTCGACTTCATCTCGCCGGGGAGTAGTCGTGACTCACCTCGGCCCTCACTATCAGCATCCCATATTGCCCTTGCTAACTCTCTCCATCTGAGTGCGGAGGATCGAGCAGCGTTTGCATACATTCCGGGATCAATATTAGTTTTGAGCTACGGAAAGCTCTGGCCATGGAGTAACTTCTCATACATCTACACGCACATCGCAAGTCAATATTCTGGGGTGATGAGAAGCTTCATTGCAGTCGCAAACATGGAACTAAGAGCTAAGGATCTTTTAATTGCACAAGATGCGATAGATCCCTCTGGGTTCTTGGAAAGAGCCAGTCGACTTGGATCTGCTGCAACAGTCCACTATTCCCAGGCTCTGCAAGACTTGTCGTCTTTGCTAGATCATATCTGCCAAACATCGGGGCAGAGCTGTGACGTCGATGCTTTGTTCACCATGTGGTTCCTTATTCTCAAGTATGAGACTTATGATTCGGAAACAATGGGTGCCTCTCTATTACATCTCGAAGGAATCAGGTCCTTCCTTAGGCCATATTTGAAGGGCGATGAACAAAGGAGGTTGCCATGTGTCGCCCAGGCAATGCTCTTATACACTTTGTAAGTCAGAAGACAAGCTTCACTCCGTCTATTGACAAGATCCAGGTATCTGGACGCAGATTCGGCTACAGGAAACATCAACAGCGGCCAATTCTGCCTTGACTTTCTATCACGCGACGCCCACGATTATATCTCTCATGAACATCTCTTCCTCAGTGTGCGATCTGCTCTTCCCAAGATATGGGGAGAACAGTATCCTGTATCGGAGCTTCTCGATGATATGGAGAATTACCGTCCACTACGTTTATACCATTTATGCCAGGGGGCTAAATTGGAGCTTCTCAGGTTAGCGAGATCGACAACTCGTGATGGATCCGAAGAAGGCAGTTTGAAGAAGCTCTGGCGACACGTAGAGCGTTTCGGTGATGTATGATAGTAAACGACCACTGAGATCTTGGCTGACAGCTACAGGAATTTACCGATGTCATACTCCTGGCCAAGAAGACTCCCGGCTCAGGTGGTAAGAGGCTAATTTGGACAGTCTATGCCGCAGCCCTTGACTTCCACGCCCTTCAAATCCTGTGTTCAAGTCTCGACACTTACCACGAAACGTCTTTTAAGCCCGAGCTTTCCTTATCATACATTTTTTCCATCGCGACAAAAGCATTAAATGAGGATTCACGCCAAATTTACCGTTTCATGTGGTCACTCTCTGTAGCACTGGGGAAGACGCAGGGACATACTAGCCAGGCTTGGTTATCAACTCAACTTGCCAGGGCAAGAATCCTATTACCACGATTTGGTGTTCCTGGGTTAGTTTTGGAGCAGTGCAGCGGACTGCAAATCAGCAATGAGGGATGACAGGACCTCTTTATGTGAAAGCATGTTTATAGATCTAGTTTGTAGAGTTAATTATCGATAGTGAATGATTCCTTCAGTGGGAGATCACGACTGCTTGCGCCGACAAAGATCGTGTAGTTGCCAGACTGCAGTACCCAGTCCTGCTTAACGACATCCCAAACACTCAGATCTCGTCTTGTAATCTCGAATGGAATCTCGACTGAGCCGCCCTTGTCCAACTTGACCTTTTCGAAGCCTCGGAGTTGCTTGGGCGGGCTGTTTGGTATGGCAACGTAGAGCTGAGCAACCTCTTCGCCGCTCCTTTCGCCGATGTTAGAGACAGTTGCGTGAACGGTGGCAAACGCTTTCCAAAGGTCAGTGGAAGCGGTAGAAGATCCTGCCTGGTCCACTTTGACAGACAGCGAAGAGTATCTGAACTTGGTGTAGCTGAGGCCAAAGCCAAATTCATACCTCGGTGTGACATCCCGATCATCAAAAGAGCGATAGTCAAGATAAACGCCCTCAGTGAAATCGCACTGAGGATCTTTGCTATCACCGTCCCTTCCACAGGGCTCGTATGGGGTATAATCACTCTCATTCTTTGCAATCGTGTAGGGCAGCTTTCCCGAAAAGTCTGCATCGCCATAGAGGAGCTTCACCAGCGCTTCACCACTATCCTGGCCCGGAAGATGGGCAATGATGGTAGCCGTGATGTTGGGGTGCTCGATCCACTGGTCTACTAGGCGAATACCAGCGGCATGGATAGACACGATAGTGTTTGCGCACTTTGAGGCGACGTTGAGGATAATTCCGTCACTGAAGTCATCATGGAGACCGTCACGATCCCAGCCTTCTGTTGCCATGGCGTTGATAAAAACAAGACAAACGTCGCTTGCGCCGTTGACATCTGGATCAGCGGATGAGAGATCCCAGTTTACCCAGCTCCCATCTTTGGAGGCTCTTTGCTGTATAGCACTGAGGGGCTAGTGGTTGTTAGTGTCAGTACTGGTGTCTGGAAAGGTTGACTTACGTCGCTAATGTATGGGGGTGCGTTGGCGGCAGCTCTTCCACCAGAGACGATAGTTCCTCCTCTAGCGGCTTGGTCAAAATGATGTTCGTCGCCAAGAACAGCCTGTCCCATCTCTGGTGAAGACGTATATCCAAGCTCAAACAACTTGCCAGTGTTCTTAGTGTCAGAAACGGTGGCATCATAACCGAAAACAGATATCATCTTGGGGTTCTTCTTGAAAGGCAGAGCGTTATCTTTGTTCTTGACAAGAACGTGTCCTGCAATGGCGCCTTCCAGCAAGGTTGGTCGTGACTCAGGAATTCGGGCTTCAATCTGTTCGTGTGGAAGGGATAGGTTCTTCATGCCAATGCCTGGGTTTGGGAAGTCGTTGTCTTGGCCGACAAGATACCAAGCAGCAAGAATTCTGAGAGGATGTCAGCGGGAATAGCGCGATTGTCTAGGTGAGACAAACCTGGTGGCCATATCAGTAACCCTGTCCTCCTTGACGGTGCCATTATCAACCGCCATGGTCAGGTTCTCTCCCCAAAAACCTCCCATAGGCATAACCATATCAAGGCCTGCATTTGCGCTTTCAAGATTATGCTGGGCGTTCCAGTCTAGAAGCACAAACCCATCAAACTCAAGCTCGGACTTAAGAATTCCATTCATTAGTTTGCTATTCTCGCACGCGTAGGTCCCATTCACGCGGTTGTACGCGCACATTACTGATGCAACGCCTGCCCTGACGGAATCGACGAAGGGCCAGAGATAGTACTCATGTAGAGTCTTGTCATCGATGTTAGAAGAGACAGCTTCGATGCCGTAGTAGGGACGACGATATGTTTCTTGCTCGTTTGCAATGAAGTGCTGATTATGTCAGTTGAAGTTAGTTCTAGCTCAGACAGAGCTACTAACCTTGACGTTGGCGATGACTCCGGCATCTTGATGACCGATGATGGATTCGGCGCTGAGCTTGCCCGTTAGATAGGGATCAACCGAGAAACCTTCCCAATTGCGACCGCCAAGTGGTGTTCTCCCTAGAGGCCCAACATTGGGGCCCAGCAACACGTTCACTTATAGACAGTCAGTGTATTGTGGCAATTGCACGATAGTTATAACATACCGCCCTTGGCTTTGAATTCCTTGCCCATATAATAACCTCTTTGATATGTCAAATTCTTGTCCCAGCTGGCACCAACGTGCAGAGCGGAAGGATATGAATTGACCAGATCTGTGGCTCTAACGCCATTACCAGCATCATGGAGACATAAGCCCGGCCATCCTAGACGCGGTATCGTTCCAGTGTTGCCAGCGCAGACGTTATCCGCAGCAAAACCACGCGTGACGTTCACCTTTTCTTCAAGGGTCAATTGTGTAACAAATTCTTGGGCTTTGGAGTAGGCGCTTTTCCAGATGCCTCTACCCTCGCCTTTTGCTGTATATGAAGGTTAGCTTCTCAGTCAGGGGTACTTTGGTGGGAAGCTAATTGACATACGCGATGGGTATTCCTCATGGGAAGGCTCAGCAGGGAGCGATAGAGCGCCTGTCACTTGCAAAGCAAGACTCAGGAGCTTAGAAGGCCACATCATGAGAGTTTTGGTTACGGTCTCAATAACGTGAACATGCTTTGTTGATGCTCTCTTCTTGTTATTTATCAGTGCGCTTCGGTGCCCTGTCTCACGCTGGATAGACAGAGCCGAAGGTTAACCGTTGGTGGCCCACTAGAGTAGCGTCACCGACAGGGGTTGTGGAAGCTCCGTCAATTTTTACAGGTCTTTATCCTGGTCTCTGGACTCACCGCTAGGTAAGTTGGCAAATCGGAAGGCTATCCGATGGTACAGGGTAACAGCACGACTTGATCATCTTCTCCAAAGTTACAACCCGGAGCCCCGAAGGAAGAGACGAAGTATTTCCTTGTAATTGTGCTGACGGTCATGTTATTGAAGCCCATTCTGGGGAGTTGTGAGGCACTGCAACTTACCCATAAGGTTGACAGAGCAAACAGCTCGAGTGACGAGAATTAACGATGAGATACCAACTCAGACTTCGAAGCGGGGGCCGACTTTGTCCACTCTACACGTTTTATCTCGTCAAAGAGACGTTGACATCGCAGCGTAGACAGATCAAGAAAACGAATCATCCGCCAATTTAGACTCCAAATTTACAATGAAATATGAAGTAAAATGGCCAAGTATCGTGACTCCATCATGTCCAATCTCTGTATTCTAACTTTTTCTTTCTAGTCTATAGATAGCACGGAAAAATGAGACTTCCGCCTATTTGCACCAACCGCCAAATGGTAATATCAGGAAGAAGGAAACGAGATCCTCAACGCTCAGTTACGGAGCTTGTCGTAACGCCGAGCCGCGAGCCGAGCACAATATCATTCGTGGGGGTATCGGGTTACACAATACAGAGCAACGCATCTCGATCTTCGGTGAGAAAAGGGTTTGTGACTGGAGTTTCAATGGAAAGCACCCCTCAGCAGATATAACTTCAATGGTGTATTTCACCCTTCTGGCGTAGAGTTGTATCGCTTTGGATCGTTATTGGTAGGCAATGTGAGGCGAACGACTCGGCAACACAACCCATCAGATAACCTGAGCTTTTGGAATTGCAATCGAGACGAGGTCTCGTGATTCATATGTATTGTTTTGAGGCCCCCCAGAATGTCAATAATTTGACGCCACGTTAGGACTTGCTTGCATCAGGCTGCGCTGACCACCTTCACGGCACGAAGGAACATGTCGATTTGGTGGGAATCAAGAGTGAGGCTCTGCAAGAGTCAGAGACTGAGAGGCACCAACTTTGTATAACTACTGCCAATTTTTTCCATCTTCATTGAAGTGAATTTCCATCTCATAGACCAGGTTTGCAATGGCTTCAAGAAGAACCTCCGTTTCACCTCCCGCGAAGACTCGCGGGACGAATCCTCGGTACACATGTCATCAGCACAACCGGCGCGCTTCATCATCGTCGATAACCTCTTCACAATCATCTAGCACATTAGAGACTTACATGACGCCGGCAAGTACGCCTTCACCCTCTGAGCGAAGCGCATCAACGTCAGGGCGAAGTACACGAAGTAGGATACCACGTCTTAGTCCATCATCATCCCAAAATGCTCAAAAGCACAGACGGTCCCTCTCCAACTCCGATACAACAAGGGATGGATCATCAAGTGACGGAGAAAGATTCTGTAATAGCAGTGAATCGTCTCAAATTCGGAAAGGCGGGATGCCACAGGTGTCTGACACTCATGGATTTCTCCTCAGTTATCCTAGAGATTTATTTCAGTGGAGAGAGACTGCGAGTGCTTTGCAGGTCAGTCTCATTTATGAAAAGTACCCACAACCTTTTGTCGAAAAACCAGATAAAGGGCGACTCCCTCATCGTGAGGCAGAAAAGGTACAATCGATACATAGTGCCCATACCAACGCGCTGAACGAGGAGCCAATCAATAAGAAGGAGGCAT
This sequence comes from Fusarium longipes, assembly GCA_013618495.1. NCBI lineage: Eukaryota > Fungi > Ascomycota > Sordariomycetes > Hypocreales > Nectriaceae > Fusarium > Fusarium longipes. The sequence continues at coordinate 239,217 of JABFEY010000047.1, read as the reverse complement.
CACTTGAAGCCCAATCATCTCCAGAGGAAGGAAGAACCCCAGAGCAGGAGCCTTCACCCATTACAGATCCTTCAGAGAAGAATGAAGAAAAGCAGACCCTGACGCAAAACATGGCATGGGTAATAGAGATGTGGAGTCGGGCAGCAGAAGAACGCAATGAGGCTCGTGATGAATCTACATTGTATGATGAAAGAAATAAATTACTAGAGAAAGAGAAGGCTGAACTTGAGAAAAACTATTTTGAGCGCACAAAGCAACTCGACGTTTGCAGAATTGAGACTATCGATCAGAAGACACAAATAGAGGAACAGGAGAGACAAATCAACTATCAGAAAATGCAAATGGAGAAGGCCTACTACAACTTAGAGGCCCAAAAGAAAGACAATCTTGCTCTGAGAGAAGAGATACTTCGACTCGAGGAAGACAAAGCTGAGCTTGTACAGCAACTTGCCATATCAAAGCCTGAAGCTGTCATGCAGAGGGCGGCCGAGATACAAGTGGCAAAAGATACTGAACCAGAGGCCGAAACCATATCTACCACGATACAGGAAGACAAGGTCAAGTTGGTGGAACCGACGCCGGAAATTGTTGGAAACTCAATCCCCCATGATCCTGGCGAGAGGTCAACCGAGCTACAAGTATATAAAGATAGGGCAAGACAAGCGGCCCAGCCAAATGTTCCATCAGATGCAACACAGCAGGACCACCAAGAGACTAAAGGAGATACTCAAAAGGAGGTTCTGGAGCTAGAAGCCGATCTCAAACGCAGCGAAGAGCAGCCTGGGAGAATTGTAGCAACTGGCGAGTTGGTGGTCTCTGAAAGACACAGCGAGACCAACCTGACGGAACCAAAGCTTACATCTGAAATACCAACTGAAAATAAACAAATCGTGGCGGAAAGTCTGGCCCAACCAACATTGAAAGAACAACAAGGTGTGGTCTTGGCACGCACCGTTTCTGAGCTTTCCACCGCAGAACCATTTGGAAGAAGACAAGTACAAAGAAACAGATTGAAAGGGCACAAAGTTCCACGCAAACACAGAAATGAGGAACGCCACCGTAAGGGCAAGATCAGTAAGAAACGGGATGAATCAACAAACAAAGACCGTCAGCCCCGGGAGCAGGAAAGAGGCACACCGTGGCTTGGATGGCGCAGATGCTTGAGACACCCAGCAGGCTTTCGCAAGATATACTACAACTTGGGAAAACTCATCTCAGGCCAGCACTGTACGATCAGCAGTAGAGGTAGGATCTATTAGTGCAATATTCTTCTTTTGATGTTACCGGCGTTCTCGAGTTCAGCCAGATCTAACACACACGTCCTTTACCAATCATTGAACCACAGCTCATTCACAGTCCTTTCCGGTTGCAAACCGAGTCACATTCTTTCAGTTGCCAATATCCTTATGTAGCTATCATAGCTTGAGTGATCGATAGCAGTGGATAGAATGAATGAATATTCTTGAAACCCGTACATCAAGTCCGAGATAAAAAGACTGAAAAGGCTATCAGTTTCGTACCTTGAGATTTCATTTTCCTCTACATATCGCCGAGAAAAAACACCTATGCAGTGAAGTCAGCTTACCTCAGACGGAATAAACCATGGATGCATATCCCGGAATATTCCTTCGGGTCTGCACAATATCACCTTGGCAAGGCAATACGAAAATAACGGAGATATAATCTGACAAAAGAGTGCGAGATCATCGAATGTTGGATCAAATTCTACTTCGACTCAACTACAAAAGCCGAGGTATAGCAAGAGACCTCACATCTTGGGTGGTGATATCGGAGCCCTGTGAGAGCAGTTGATCCCCGCTGACAACCCCGCTGTGTCACATCGTGGATGGAAAGATAAGGCAGTTTGGGGCTAACATGTAGTGCGTAACAAGGTTCAGCTTTCTGTTAGTACACTACCATTGTACAAAGACCACATCAGAACCCAGTAATTACCTCCAGCATGTGCAGTACGTGGCGTATAAAGAACGGGCGTCCCGCCAATTCCTAGGTTCATGCAAACAAACACTTCTTCTTCATCCATCAGTGACCATGTTGTTCTATATTGTTGAGCTTTACCAACAGGTACCCAAGAATCTTATCTTGACGCTTTTTCTTTCTGTTGTCAGTGCTCTCTATCTAATAGGGCGCGCTCTTCTTCCCAAACCCATCCCGGGCATCCCGTATAACAAAAATGCAGTCAACACCATCTTGGGCGACCTCCCCGAATTCAGAGCAGCCAAGAACCGTCGCGAGTGGTGGGCCCTGCAAGCCGTAAAACATAAATCGCCTCTAGTCCAGGTATTCATGAAACCGTTTGGGCTTCCCTGGGTGTTTGTAGCAGATCATTTTGAAGCATCGGATATCTGCATGCGGCGACTAAAAGAGTTTGATCGAGCAGACATCACAAGGCAGCAATTTGGCGGGGTGACGCCAGGCCATCAGATTACGCTCAAAACATCAGATCCGCGGTTCAAGAAGAACAGGGAGTTGGTCCGAGATTTGATGTCGACCAGTTTCCTCCAACAGACTACAGCTCCTCAAATTCATCACAAATTCTTGACTCTGATGAACCTTTGGGATCGCAAGAGACAACTGTCTGGCGGACGACCATTTGACATTTCGCACGACATCCACAACGCCGCGTTTGACATTATCCTTGGAGCCTCATTCGGTGTAGACTCTGGGCAAGGGCAAATCGGTAAAGAACTCAGTGAACTCAGAAGCAAGTCCATAACAGGTGGAGATGACGACGTCTTTGACTTCGAGCCCGTCCCACTCCACGATGAAGAACTTGAGTGTTTCGACACTCTCATTGAGAGTTTCAATGTTTCCATGAGATCACCCTACCCACTTGTCAGCCACTTCTTTTATCGCAATATTTCAAGCAAGATGAGGCAGGCAAATGCAATGCGCCTTCGGTTGCAAGATCGTGAGATTGCCAAGAGCATCGAAAGGAGGGAAAAGGGTCAGCCACAACGCTGTGCTTTGGACAACATTATGGCCCGCGAAGATGCCATCGCCGAGAAGGAAGGACGTAAGCCCAACTATCGAAGTGAACCTATCATTAGTGAGGTATGTCATATCTACTCACTGTTCAAGCTTTTCTAATAGTCCAAGTTACTCGGCTACCTCGTCGCTGGCCATGAGACAACATCAGGGGTTCTGAGATGGGGAATGAAATACCTGACAAAGGATCAGCGTGTCCAAGGACTCCTCAGAGAGGCGTTGCGAACAGGCTATGCTGAAGCTGCAGAACAAAAGCGCATTCCAACTATGGACGAGATTGTTAAAGCTCATATCCCATACTTTGACGCCGTTATTGAGGAGATACTCCGCCACGCACGTGTTGCTCCGATCACTCTCAGGGAAGCAGTCACTGATACCCAGATTCTGGGTCATCACATCCCAAAGGGAACCACCATTGGATTTCTAGGAAATGGCCCAGGCGTGATGATGCCGAATATTCCTGTGGATATCAACAAGCGATCCCCGTCTTCTCAAGCACATGTGAAGAAGATGGAGCTTTTTGACGAGTCGGACATTTCTCAATTCATTCCGGAAAGGTGGCTAACCACACAAACTAAAGAAAATGGACAAGAGGAGACTGTTTTTGACCCAAATCGAGGTCCCCAACAAGCGTTTGGTCTGGGACCTCGTGGGTGCTTTGGCAAGAAACTGGCGTACATGGAAATCAAAGCATTCTTCACTTTCGTTTTCTGGGAGTTCAAGTTGGAGCCAGTAAAGCCTGAGTTGGTAACGGATGAAGAGATGATAGCATTGACGAGGGCACCGAAGAATGTTTATGTGAAATTGACAAAGGTCGAATGCTGTGGATAGAGTTCATATGGGAAATATTGAATCAATACCAGACTTCTTGTCCAAGCATCTCGATATATTCCTTCCGGGCCTATTTTCTACTATATCTACAATGTTATATCAAGTTGAAAGTGTCCTAAATTGTAGTACTAACAGCATTTAATTAAAGTGTTCCCAGGTCCACTATAGAAAGTTCTTAAACCCCTTCCAAGAAAAATAAACAAGGGACATGAAGAAGTACTCAAATTGAGGAGAAAAAGAAAAAAAGAAAATCCTGTATTTCACAGGTGGCGACTCTCCCGCCGGGAATTGAACCCGGGTCTCAAGCGTGACAAGCTTGCATACTGACCACTATACTACGGAAGATGATGATTGTTTAGCAACCATTGTAGCGAAGTTCGATGATTGCAGCCGGTAGTTTATACGCTATAAAGGCAGACTCGCTGGCTCCAGTCCAGGATAACATCCTTCTTCTGTTGTGGGAAGAAGGTTCATTTAGATTGCCTCCCTAGTGTCCATTATCTAATCTCATAAATGCCCTCCTCTAGAGTCGTGATTACTGTGTACTGGTTCTATAAAACTTTCCTTGCAAATACCGCCCTCATAAAGTCCCTGCTTCCTCTTCCGGCCTTATTAAAAGATATGAATCCGCATTAGTTACAAACTTTCTAAAAGATGGTCCCACGGACCAGTAACCCAACGTCCAAACATGGTGCTGCCAAATTGTTAGTACTGTCCATCTCAACAAGAAGCAAATACCATCACCTTTGCCAAATCCACAAGATCTATGTCACCAGAGACAGGGTTCCTATGTAACGCCTGTTCGAGTGGATAAGGCCAGTCGCACTTTATAAACAAGGACATATCTGCGAGCCACGCCATACGTTCTTGGAGATGTGGTAGTTGCACAACAAGTTCTCGGAAACTGGGCCAGAGCACGAAATCAGCCATGCTGATATGAGGGGTGAAGAGCTGATTTGGCCTATAGAACATGAGTACTTGGTATTTAGTAATGGAGTTGAAGAGATAACTTACGATGGTCGAATCCATTCTGGCATAGCAGCGTATGTCTCTGGTGAAGGATCGATCATCCACCTCATCATGTACCAGAACACGCTCATAGATGCAAAGCAAGTGAAATCATATCCTGAAATTGTCAGTTGAGCACCTTTCAAACCACAGAATGAGTCACTCGCCTTGACGCTTAACGCTGTGGACCATTCTCGCCGCCCACTGTGACAAGAGGCATGACTTATCAAACTCTTGCTGGTCGTATAATGCTGCAATGTTGGGATGGTGACCAGCTATACGATTCATCAGTTCTCCGCTCTCCAGAAGACTGGTCGCTTGTTTGTATATGTCCCCAAACGCATCGTCCAGGTGTCCCGGGTCTGGTATGGTATTGAGCGAGGTAGCAGCCCAATCGGGAACAAATATGTTACGTATCTGCGCTTCCTGAATGGTACGTGGATAGCCATTTGCTCGGATGCTACTCGACAACGACAAGTTGTTGAAGTGGTTTCGGAAGTTTGGGTTGATGCCGAGTATTGGTCCTGGCGCTCCCTCGTCGTTCGATGGGATATTTGGCTGCGATGGCGCATATCTATCGAAATTTGAGGCAGAAGATGGTTCTCCATGAGATTGTGTATTGATGTGATTTGCTGTGTGGTAGTGATCGCTATGGAGAGGCCGTCCTGGTACATCAGAAACTGTTGTAAGATAGAAATCGGTGTGGTTGAACAACGGTTTGAAGAATAGACTTTGAGACTCTGACTGGCACAAGATCGCCTTCGAGTTACTTTCCAAGTCTGTTCTAGAGATGTGTGATGCTATCGCTGTCTGAGACAATAGAACCTGTGATGGTTGGAGATTGGGGGAGGCTTCCATCAATTCCTATGCTGTTATCAGTATTGCTCCAATTCTGGATTATACTACAATCATCGTAAAATCTTACCGTGGGATGCAGTGGAATATTTCCCTCTATACCTAAAGACGGTTTGTTGAGAGGTGCATGGGCCATTAAAGAATTCCCAAACCCGTTATTTGCTGATATCGGATTCGATATACTGAAGTGCTCTGCGTCAGGTAAAACGCTTTCTACCGGCAGAGTCGGGAGGGTCGTCACATGAGGCACTTGTGAATCTGCCATAGTAGTATCACGTCCTTCACCATTACTTAGTTCTTCCAATATTTCCAATGGTTCTTTGGCATTCTCCAAAAGTTCCAACACGATGCTTCTGATATGGTCGGGCCCAGAAGCTACCTGCTTCAAAAGCGTCTTCGCAGCGTCAAACTCTGCTTCGAGCTTCTCTTTGGCATCCTGCAGATTCCTGACTTCTGCATCGCGAACATCGGCGTCGTATATGCACTCCGCTTCCCACTTGGCGCAATTTCCACAGGCTGGCTTCAGTCCATTGCACTATACTTGGTGTCAGCAAGCCAACCCTGACCTAAACAGGCTTCATTCACCTTGGCTTTGCGTTTCCTACACTCCCAACAAGCTGATTTGATCATGCCAGTCCTCTTTGGAGCGCCTCGGTCATGCGGTGCTTTTCGAAAGGTCCGATCCCTTGAGAGAGCGGGTTTGATAACCCTATATGGCGACGCCATAAATCGCTCATTTGACGGCCACTTGGCTATGTAAGATCAAAAGAATGAGTTCTATTGATCATTAATAACATTAAAGGGTTTACTGAGCTCTGGATTGTCGCAGATTTCCAAAGAAAGAATACAGTTATTCCGCAATGATATGATATCATGGTCGCGCTATTCTCGCGTCCTCAGACATTTCATAATCAATGGATGTGATTGGTCAAGATGTCAGCCGCGATTTCGTCATAACAACTCGATGGCTTGGTGCTTATTGTGACAAGTTTCAGAAGCAACAGAATGTTGGTCGGAAAGAGAGAAGGAGAACAGTTCATATACGGTAGTTTTATTGTTCCGTTCCTTCTAACCTCTGTCTAGGACTGTTTCTTCTTGATAGATCTACGCTCCATGGCCACTGATCCAATGATAGTAAGCACAGCCAGAGCCAACGGAATATACAAGGTCTGTATAACAGCATCCTCATATCCGTTCAGGACATTCTTCAATCTTTCTGGGCCAATTGATTCTCTCATCTTGGATAACCCCGCCTTTTGCAGTGCCTCGACATTTGTCTCTGGTGAGGCTGTTTTGATCTCACTTGCAAGACGGTCTTGGAATAGCGTCGCTGATGCGCAGATCCACAAAGCGGAACCCATTCCAGCACCAAAAGTTAGGACCGCTCCACCAAGAGAAACGTCTTCAGCGGGAAGAACGGCCTGGAGTGCTACCATTGGGCTATTGAGACCGAGACCGACTGTCAGGCCTAAGAGGGCCAAAAGTACAACGGCTTTGGTTACTTGTTCTTGGAGATCAATTGTTGTGAGAAGACCTGAAATGATGGGCGTCAGGACACTCGTAGCCAGCATGAAAGCTAACGACAGTGGTCAGCTTCAGTCCAGAAGGTATACAGCCAAACTCACGGTAATAATATCCAAGCCAGGTGGTTCCGAGACCAGAGGCAACAAAAGCGATAGCCAATCCGCCAACCATAGGAAGAGCAAGTAAACCAGCTTTTGTAGGCGTGTATCCCCGAACTCCTTGGAAGTAAATGGACATGTAGTACTCTGTAACCGCTAGAACCCCCTCGCAGCAGGCTCCAAACCACATGCCGGCGATAATACTTCTCTGCTTCAAAATCCTCGGGGGTAGCAAGGCCTTGTCACCTTGATGGTATTGCAGATACCCGAATGCAGTGAACAGAAGAGCGGAAAACACAAGAGGTAAGATAATTTGCCAGCTACCCCAGCCAAATTTTGTGCCGCCCCATTGCAAGGCCATGAGAAGGCATGTAACAGCCGGAACGGCAAGTAACGTCCCGAGATAGTCTACCTTGTTTAGCTTTTCTTTCACGGTGAGCACAGGCCCATTCTCCCGATGTTGAGGAGCCTCATGAACGCCATACGCTGTCAAGATCAGACACAAGACGCCGAGGGGAATGTTGATGCCAAAGCACGCCCTCCACGAAAAGGCGTCGACTAAAGCACCACCAATGGTAGGTGCAGTGATAAGACCGAGACTTCCGACCCCGCTGAGCAAGCTGTTGACCATTGCTTGTTTAGAGAGTGGGAAACATTGTTTGAGCAGCTTAAAAAGACCTCCGTTGATGGCTCCGCGACCAAGGCCACTAATTGCGCGACCGAGAATGAAGACTGCTGACGAGGGTGCGAGGGTGCAAACCAGAGCGCCTACTTCGAATGTCGCGATGCCGATGAGGAAAATGACTTTGGTGGAGAACAAAGTGTAGATTTGTCCAAAGCTGGGAATGTCAGCACATAACTGGCACTGGAAAATGTAGACTTACAAGAAGACAAAGGCACTGAGGGACATGCCACTAGACTGGAATTAATAGAGTTGGATACCTGACGAGTTTGGGACTTACTACGCAGCAGAATACCAACCAATATCTGCTATGGTCTGAAATTCGTCAGTTATACTTGGTACAGCAACGGCAACAATGGTTATATCCTGTCAGTTTGTGAGCAAAGCCGGCAGTGTTTGTTAACAGTGACGACTTACAAGTCCACTGAGGAACAAAGCGATGCACATTGATGCCATTGTTGACCAAAGCTTTGGGCCAGTGGGGAAGACAATATTCTCTTCTTCATTGTGAGGCTCTTCAATCTGAAGTGTTTCGATTGGTCTTGCTGGTTGGTTAGGCGAATCTGTATCAATATGTGTTTGAGTCAATACTTCGGACGCCATGTCTACTTTCTGTTGGATGGATGGATGGATAGATGGATAGAAGTTTGAGCAAAGGCAACCTCAGGGAAAGCCAAATATTTATCTTGATTTCCATCTGACTCTAAACGAATGCATCCATTGCTGACATTTAAAGCTTACGATGGTGAACTACGCGTTTAGGTGACTTGATGGAGGGGCGCCGAGTGCTGTAATTGAAGGAATTACTGCCCGTCTTTAGGGGATCTTCCACTAATGACCAAGTCCATACTCTTGAAGAATGCTCAATGTAGACAGGAAGCGACTGCAAGTCAGTACGCAAGCCGAGTTGAATGACTGATCTAAACTGAATAAAGACAAAATCGATCAATGCCGTAGTCATGTTTTATTTTTATTACTATTGATGATGTCGCTGTCGAGGTAGACAAGCATGCATCCATGGATACTATAGTCTCAGGGAGGTGACCCCACAACTGAACATCGGATAATACGCTGACCCGAAGGGCACAACTGATGACGCGCTCAGCTTCAATCGAGTGTCAAGAATTAACAAGGTCAAAAGCAGCAGCGATTATCAACCACCAACCATGCCTCGCGACCGAGGTTTTATTTTCGAATCAGAGAATTCAATCATACATCTACAAGAAGCCTAATACTTTTGTGCTCGAACAAGAACCGACAATCGACAACAAAGTCCCCGAATAGTGGCATCAATTGCTACGCGATGTCTTGAGCTCTGCGCCTACTTCAACCGCTCACCCAAAGGTATTCTACCGGTACCGTACGATGGATCCTGCATGAACATGAGAAGATTGAATAGCTCTTTTTCGATCCTAGAACGCGACACAGGACGGCCGGAACATGGAGTATGCAGGCTGGTCTGTACGCAGCCAACTCGTTCTTGGGTAAGAGGTGTGTGTCCATTGTCATGCATTGTTCATCTTATTTACTGAACATTTTCTTTTCAGTGCATACCGAATTGCATACTCGACTGCCCAATACCCGAGGATTCCATCTTACAGTTGATACCGCGACGACTCGCAACTCGAGCCCTGATCCCAGATCTTCTTCGATCGCATAATATTCCTCGAAGCGCTTTCAGCCACATCAACTCTGGAGAGCCCAGACCCACGAACGACGTCCTCGAACATGATACTCTGCAGTTCAACAGCCAGTGTTGGCCTTACCGGTCCACGTAAGGAGACCATTGAACAAAAGCCACGAAACATACTGGAAGCGCGAAAGATGAGAGTAGGGAATGTGCAAAAGGCGTCTTCTGCCTATAAGATCTTCGGAACATGTCGCTAGGAACTTCCGCAGGGTGACCAAGTGCTTCCCAAGAGCTTGGAACCTTCAGTCATGCCGTGGCAGGTGGCTGTTGGGCTAGCTGTACTGACATTTCCTCGGCGACAGCATTTTGACCTTGGGTAACTGACAGTGAACGATGGCGTTTGCATACCATCACTATATATCTATTTAGCAGAATACACAATCTCAGAGACCTCATCTCTAGTAAGAAGCTTTCCAAACGAAAACATGACGTCTGTCATGGTCTTGTCAATGATCTGCTCAATCTGCTCGTCCCGCCTAACTCCAACTTCCTCCAAGCTACAAGGTAGGTCAACCATCTTGACCAATCGTGCAACGCAATCTCCCGCCTCGGTCTCCTCCCATCCCAGTGTCTCGTTGAAGATTTTCACAATCCTTGCTTGCGCTTCTGGGTTTTTGTCCTTGGTGTAGCGCAGGACGGGTGGCAGCATAATGCAGCTCGTGATGCCGTGCATAACCTTTCCAACACTGCCCAATTGATGGCCGATGGCGTGGCTGGCCCCCATATTGACGCTGTAGATTATGAAACCCATGAGTGCCATTCGACTTCCAGCTTGACATTTGCTGATGCCGTGGACGAGCTCATCTTCACCTTCTTGTCCGCGATTGACACCCTCCTTGTACTCGACCAAACCCCTTGATAGATCACGCAAGGCTTGCTCGCACCACTCTTGGACATCGGGATACTTTTTGCACTCTGGATTGCATAACGTCTCGATGCAGTGATCTACGGCACGTATACCAGAGCTCAACCAGAGTCTCTCGGGTGCTGTCCTCGCGATCCATGGATCCATCAAGATCAAGTCGGGCGCGCCACCGTCCTTGAGGGAGAAATGCTGCTTCTTGCCAGAGCTATTGGTGCAGCTTGCCGTATGATTCCACTCTCCAGCCGACAAACTGGTGGGTACCAGGACGAGCTTTACTCCTTCGGCTTTCTTCATTTTATCCTGTGGCGCGACACCTTTCTCTTGGTCGAGGAGGGCCTCCATATCCTTCTCTTCGAAACCGCTAGGTAGGGTCGCTGACATCAGACGCGCAACTTTACAAGCATCAGAGTATGAACCACTGCCGACACAAATGACACAATCTATATTGTGTTTGGTGATTCGATGTGCAATATCGATGACATCTTCGTACGGAGAGTGCGAACCGACGCCCTCCTTGGCGGCGACAAGTCTACCACCCAGGGCTTCTTTTAGATCGTTTATAATGGAAGTGTTCTTTGCGAGGGCCTTGCTGTGAACGAGAAGACAACGCTTCGAGTCCCACTGTTGAAGAGCTGTTAGAATATCGTCTTTGCTGCGTGAGTTGAAGATTGCGTCGGAGCCCGGACGATGTCCACCTTCAAGCTGAGGTATACGATATGTTTCAAGTGAGTCTGTCATGCTGGCAGATGTGAGATTCAAAATAAGAACGAGGCATACGGGTGCTGTCGCTTCTAGACAAGGACAAGATCTGACAGATGCAGCAGCCTTCTCTTATACCCAGCTAGGCTCAAGGCTGGTTCGGGTCAAAGTGGGTTTGTGACGTCTTTATATGACGCTATGCCGAGTTCCGAATACTATTCCGGCAAATACGTGTCTGTAACAATGGATGACGGATAAGATGAAGCCATATATATAAATTGATCGATGACAGTTGTCAAGTTGAGGGTTTCAAGGTGCTAAAGTCATTAAATATCCTGAAACTCTTTCTTGTAGTCTACCAAAGCATTGTCTGAGACTCCAAGCATACCAGGCATTCTGGACTTGGCTGAGTCTATATTGACCTATCGAATTTTGCAAATGTTTATTCTGCTTGACGATATCCACAACCTGTTTCCATGGATATGCGTCCTTTGAAACCTTCTCTTCTGGTTTATGAGGAGACGAAGAGCGTCATCTTTCTCGTCATGGTGAAAAAAAGTGCCATTCTCAAAGACTTTTTGATCAATCATTTTTCTCGAATATGGTAATACAGAAAACGGCTGGAGAGAATAGATTGAAGCCCATGACTTGCACTTATTCTTCGATGTCGGGGTACTTTCGACATAAACTCTGGCTCGGCAAGTTCATCCACGAGTCCAGCCATAGACTCGACATTACCGAACGTACACTAACCTGCCTTGCATACCTCCGTTAGAAGAACGGTAAGAAAACGGCCTTCGAACGTCTCGTGCTGTGGCTGAGCTCGCTAATCCTGGAGAACCGTCTTTTATAGCACTAGTACGATTAGATAGCAGATAAGAGATGTGCTTATCTTATCGCGCAGTTAGTTATCATCCGTCCCTTGCAAACTACCCTAAAGCTATTATTTTATCATAAGTCAGCATCAATTTGCTGGTTATAAGGCTCAGTAGCTTGATAAATGAATATTGAGACACTCAGTCATGCTACTAATAGTTTTTTCAGTCAGATTATGGATTTGTTACCTGTCGACGTCTGTCGCTTAATTGTGTGGATGGACAGCGTCCGAACGGAGAGAGCCTGTTACGACAAGCATCTTGACATGAAAATTAGTATTGACAGTTCAGTCTATATGCTATGCACACACGCCCAGCTCTCGGCTAAGTACGTAATTACCACAAAGTGAACGCATTAGCTCCATGCCCAGACTGACCGGCAACGAGAAGAATTCTCCGGAAAGGCACTAAAGACAAAACTATTCGATGTTTTGCTCCTATATTTTATTGCCTTACCATGGTCACGATGGGATAGTCACTACTGTCCCCAGATCGCCAATCAAAACTACAGCTTTCATAACGGCAACATTGAAATCTTGATCTGGGCAAAGTCGCCCACAGTAGCCACATCTGTACAAGACCTGAGATCGTCAGTCGTCAACTGTCTGGACTCTGGGCCAGCCCGATAGAGTCGATCTAGACACAAAAACTTGATACAATCTAAAGTGGCTTTTCGGATCAAACCGTGTTGGAACGATGATTGAAACGGCATGGTCGTTATGAAATCTGCAACCCTCACGTGTCGGTTAAGCCCGGCCTCCCCAAGCTACCACTGCACTCTTTTGCTTTGTCTAACGTTAAAGAGTTTAATTTTCGGACCTCACGTGGCCACTAGAAGGAATCGAATCTCTCTGGAAGCATTTTGCAGCCAGTCCACAAAGGGGGTTAGACCCAGCCTTGAAATTACGTCCAAGACTGCGGTAATCTGACGAGAATGGGATTTCTTGCAGTGGCATTCCGGAGCAATTTCCCCAATTCTCTTGATTTGTTTTTTTGCCAAGCCCAGAAGTGCGTTCCCCTCAGTGAGCCAAGCTGTTATCGCTGCGACAAAGCTTGGGCCAGGGTGAGGGGACAGCCAGATCAAGGAAGGATTTCTTCCCTTCGTCCTTGGACTCAAATAGACTTGATGTTGACAAGTGCGCGATATTAATTAACGCGTCTTGAAAGATTGCATGTTTCGGGCAATGATTGGCACTCATTCTATTGCAGGCTCAGTGTCACCATGGTCAGGCCAGATGCAACAAATCTGTGGCTTTCGAGTCAGTCTAGTTTGCGGATACCCAATCTCCTACGATGGCTGCCAAGATGTACTCCAAACAAGTAAGCCAACAAGTCATCCTTGCTCATGTGTAGCACGAGACATGCATGCAAAGAGTGAAAAAACCTCGCACAATCTCAACAATAATAACGTTTGTTTAAACCATGATTCAATGATTAACTGTAAACCATCACACCATCTCGTGAAATGCCCCCATCTGGCATACGACTTTAGATCCTGATGGTCCAATGGCAGATTCAAGAGGAAGCGCGTCAAGCCAACACCTCATCATCAGCCTTGCAACTCTCAACCTCAACTAGGGAGATACTGCCGATGCCGGTCGATAGCGTGTCTTGGACCATGTTGAAAGGCCCGAATAGCTCAGAGCCTTGAGAACCCGTTTATCGCTCAACAGCGAATCGAAGACGTTCCCGGGAGATCTACACATGAGCTTCTTGGCCTGCTAAGCTTATTTAGTGAAGCCATCAACGGCCGTATTGTCGGTCCGACCTCCACCAGCTCTCCACAGCATCCTTTCCTCATCCAGTCTAAGCCGTGTCCGTGTCTCTCTTGGCGTCTGACTCCAACATGTTGACTGGCCAAGTTTGCGCCTCCCCCACTCGTAGCTTGTTTTATGGTTCTTCCCCAGACTGGTCTCGATTCATGGACCCGGATTAGGCGACGCCGCCGGTGTTGACCAACAAGAATTTTTACGCAACTTGGGGTCATGGAGACATGGAGAAGCTTGTTTTTCTCCACAGGAGTAGCTGCTCATCCTCCACACTGAACCGACTCCAACCCCAAGTTTAGAATGAGGAGTGTTGGGGAAAGTGGATTCCGCACTCATTTTTAGTGTCGGGGCGACAGAATCTGGGCTGGTCTTGAGGTGAAGTCTGGGGCGAGAGATTTGTATAAAGATGTGCGACAATCACCTCGAAGCATTTCTTTCTCATCAGCACTCATCTCCTCATCAATCAATTCAATCTCGTCAGCTTCCATCTGATAGATAGACCAAGACTTCTTTGTCTCTTTACTTCTTTCTCATCACAATGGCTGGCGGTGCTATTCCCACAGCTGCCCCTCAATTGGCAGGCGGCTACTTGAAAGGTCGCGCCCTCATCTTCCCCCTTGCCCTCGTCATCTCTCTCTTCTTCCTCTGGGGTTTCTCCTACGGCCTTCTCGATGTCCTCAACAAGCATTTCCAAACAGTTCTCGGCATCAGCCGTCTCGAGTCCACTGGTCTCCAGGTCATGTACTTTGGTGGTGGTTACCTGCTCTTCTCTCCCATTGCTGCTGAGGTCCTCAAGCGACGAGGCTACAAGCAGACAATCCTGATGGGTCTTTCTCTTTACTCTCTTGGTGCTATTCTCTTTTGGCCCGTTGCCAAGTCGGCTGACTCCAACGCCAACGGTCGTGCAGTCTTTGGCGGCTTCTGCGCTTGCACCCTCGTCATCGCTTGTGGTCTCGCTACTCTTGAGACATCTGCCAACTCTTACGCTGTCGTTATTGGTAACCCCGCTAGTGCCAACGCCCGTCTTCAGTTCTGCCAGTCTTGGAACGGTGTTGCCTCTTTCATCGGTCCCTTGATTGCCTCCAAGTTCTTCTTCACTGGCGAGAACCAAAACAGCCTTACCAACGTCCAGTTCGTCTACCTCGCTGTCGCCTGCGCTGGTGCCGCCGTTGGTGTTCTCTTCTTCTTTGCCAAGCTTCCTGAGGTCTCTGAGGCTGTCATCGAGGATGAGGCTGGACACCACAACGAGGGTTCCATCTGGAAGCAGTATAACATGTGGTTCGCCTTCGGTGCCCAGTTCTGCTACGTCGGTGCCCAGGTCACCATTGCCACCTTCTTCATCAACTACGCTCACGAGAACGGTGGTGTCTCTACTGCCTCCGCCAGCAACATGCTCAGCTACGCTCTCATTACCTTCACTGTCGGTCGATTTGTCGCTACCGGTCTTGCCGTCTTCCTTCGCGCCGAGTTCATCATGGTTGTCTACTCTTGCTGTGCCATTGCCCTTACCGCCTACTGCAGTGCTGGTTCCGGTGCTGCCTCTATCGGTGTTCTGATTGCCATCTTCTTCTTCGAGGCCCCCATGTACCCCACCATCTTTGCCCTTGGTACTGCCAACCTCGGCCGACACACTCGCCGTGCTGCTGGTATCCTCGTCATGGGTGTATCTGGCGGAGCGGTCTTCCCTCCTATCCAAGGAGCTATTGCTGATGCCAAGAGCACCCGCATCAGCTACATTGTCCCTACTATTGGCTTCGTCTACGTTCTCGGCTATGTCACTGTCTGCTGGGTTCGCGGTGGAATGAAGATCCTTGCCGAGAAGGCCACTGATTCTCACGTCGATGAGATCACTGATAACGAGAAGAACGATGTTATTGTTGAGGAGCACGAGAAGAAGGCTGGCGACATGGCTTAAATGAATGGATGGAATAAAACACAACGGTTCTAATTAGAAGCACTTTAGAGCTTTATGGCCTTTTACGATAGATAGTGCAAAAAGCACTATGAGATACAGAATTTAATGTTTATGATTACTACATCTATATTTGTTTTCTACACTGTATTCAACTAAGTGACGACTGTTGAGACAAGCAATACCTTGTGGCGTTCAGGATCTCTATCGGCTATCGAACGCCCAAAAGCCATTCCCGACGACCTCATAGGCGGCCCGCGATGACAAAAGGAACAAAATGAGTGGACGATCAATTGATACCATTTATTCAAAATAGGTGCTATTTCTTATGAGCTAACCAAGGGATGCAAGAAACTCGGCCTTTGGTTCCTAGGATACAAATATCGATGGCCTAAGAGCCTGCCTAAAGATCATGCTGTTGCGTTATGACTTTGTTGGTCTTTCTCGTGCCACTTCCGTTGCAGTTCTGTATTCCATAAGGTGTCCATCTTGCTTTATTGTTATACAATTATGTGCGACGAGTTTCTGTCCATCACCATCTCGCCCGTGAAAGTCCATATCTCCTAGGGTCGTCTCAAACTAGCACCGCTTTCACCACATTTCCTACAACGAAAATCTCTCGCTTCGACGGAAACCATGTCTCTGGGGCCAGTGCAAGGACAGTAGCCCATTAGGGGAGATTGAAGTAAAGAATACAAGAGCTCTTTCACGAATTCCGGACACTCGATATACAGTTCGTCCATCGCCTCTCGAACAAAGCCCAAGGATGTCGGCCCTTCACCGCCCAATAGGTTTCGTGCGAACACCAGGACCGGGTCCCGGAGATCTCGTGAGTTTTCCGGCGTCAAATTGTAGACATATGGGATTGACGAGAAAAAGTCGTGAGTGCTCAGGCTGCCATGTAATTCTGCGCAGTATTTCTTTGCCGACAGGTTCCTGAGTCCCTCGATGTCGTATTTATCGCCTAATGAGTACATTACGGCATGTGTGGAAAGAGCTACAGAGGAGCAGCTTGCATCGTCTTCATCGTTCCCGTCTGTGTTGACCAAATAATCGCCTGTGTAGAGATAGTCGACCATGAGCTGAACCATGTCAGGCTGATCAGACATCAGATCATAGGTTCCAGACAGAGCTTCCTAGATCTTTGTTAATAAATAACTGATGTGAATTTTTGTCATGGCTTGCACCTTGAACTGACCAGCACATGCTGCACGAAAGACCGGAGATTGGCTGCATATGATGATCTTGTGGACGTGTATGTCACCGCCTTCACAGAGGAATGTAAAGTCTGTAAATTCGCCCTTTTTGCGAGCTCTATCAAATCAGTCAACTTTTACCATCATCTCTAGTGAACATGGATCTCGTACTCGACTATACGCGCCCTTGTCTCGTGCAAATCCATAGTGGTAGAAGATGCCAAGGACGCGGCACAAAGGCACACCCACAGAGTTTGAGAAGATTAGACGAGAAGACCCAGCTACCAGGTCGGACGTTGTTATTTGTCCTTAAGTACCCATCATTGACGTGGTGCCTGATTCATGAATCAACCACGTCAAACTCATGATTCGGCTAATTGCCCGAGTAGCGGCCAACTCTTGACGCCACTGGCAATAGAGTTTGCAACCATTCCGCCGAGTCACATGTTGTTTCTTTATGCCGTCATACTTATCCGTCTCAGGCTGCTCTATTACCGAAAAGCTGGGTTTGCGGAGCATGTCTGCTATTTCCGTAGTCAGACAAAGCAGACGCACCATGAAAGAAACTCAGCTGACATGATACCTCATTGTCTATAATATCAAGTCTACTCAAATGTTTCAGTAATATCTCACACATTGAATTCTACCAGAATTTGTACATCCTGGTGCATAAAGCAGAAAGGAAAGGTCGTTTCTATATTGTGCGGCAGACAAGCTGTTCATGCTCTTGACCTATATGAAGAATACGGGAGCCTATTCAGGCCCAGAACTTGTCTTTATAACTGCAGTGGGTCTTTCGGCTGCTCTTGTCATCTTGTCCGGACAACCCGGCTTGTCCAACTAGAGACATATAGCGTATATAAATGATCTCGTAATTCAAGGAGCACCAGGTTGGTGAGCAATCTGACCACAAGTTAATATTACCCATGTGACAGAGGATCCTTATTTGTGGTACTTTAGTAAGACGGTCCTTGGCAGCACATCGTCAGCTTATATCAGATTGTTAAGAAACTTATAAAGTCATTAGAACGCCGATGCATTGTTTTCAAACTTCAAAAACCACAAATCCATAACCATATTCCCAATACAACAATATCCAGAATGTCATCCTCTAAAGAGGTCAGAACGGCAATTGAAAAAACAACAAGACAGTTCTTGGCCGCGTACCAGGACGCTGGCGAAGCAAAAGATCCATCCATTATCAATCGCGATGTTACCGACGACTGCAAACGTTACTTTCTCCCAGCCGGTATCATGACGCTTTTTGGAACTTCTCCAGGAACCGCGATAGATAACGCTGCATACGAAGCTGCCATGGCCAAAGACATGACAAAGGGCTCTGTCACACGGACTGATATCGCGAACCTTGCCATTGACACTGAGACTCGTAAAGCAGCAGCAACTACCATGACGGACATGAAATTTCACAATGGGGAAGTGCTTGTTATGGAGCATTCTTGGGTTCTGGAATTTAATGAGGATGGCTCCAAGGTCTCCAAGGTCGTGGAGTTTTGCGATATTGATGGAGTGCGGAGGCTTGTGGAACAGGTCTATAGTGAGGAAGAGATGAAGAACGGTTTATTGGCAGAGCCATAGACATGTATAGCCGGGGCGAGCTCCTTAGTCTTTCAGAACCAGGCTGTTAAAGCATAAGAGACGAAAAAAATACGTCGGTTTATGCTATCGTAGCGAAAACCGTTAGGCTATTTGCTTAATAGACTAAGAACTAGAGACTGGGTTGTTTGCATCTCCTGTGCGCCTTTCTATAACAGTGCCTACCCTCCTTCACAAATGCGAAGTCATTACATATTATCTCAAGATTATGTAAATGAAGGAGAGATGTGTACATGGGGGTAGATCAACAGTTGCTGGACTATTCAATATACTTGCTCTTGTATTCTTGGACGACTCAAGTCATATTACAGCGTATATCTGAATCCTTGCCGACCTTCACATAGAGATTTCCCTTCATCGGCTTGCCTGTTATTATAGCGAAGTATAAGCATAGTTAAAGCAGCCACAATAACGGCTACAATATTGATTGCCATTACAGCGATAATGCCTGGAAGATAGTTGGGCGCGTCTTGTTGACCTGGATACGTTAGAAACGTGAAGGCGATACAGATGGGTAAATCTTACGGAAGACCATGCTCGAGTAGATGCCACCAACGCCGCTGACACTGATGAGGATACCGGTGGACACTGCACGTCGCGCATCACCCACAATGTTGTTGGCCTGCCAGGCCAATGTTGTCACAACAAGGCCATTGGCGCCAGCGACTCCGAGGAAAGTACCGATGTACCTGGGCGTGGGAGAGTTGAGAAACCCAGTCATACAGAGACCAATAATACCAACAAGACCTTGGAAGATAACAAAAGGCCCACGCAATTGGAACTTATCTGCAAGCCATGAGATGGCCATGGCCTCTACGACGGCAAAGAGAGCCGGAGGAGTGCTGAGGATGAACGAAAGCTCGAGAGAATAGCCAAGGCCGCCACGAAGGATGATGGGTAGGAAGAACAAGAAGGCGTATACTCCTACAGCTCCAGCCATGTACATAAGAGAGTAAGCCCATGGCTTCCAATCACTAGCAGTAGTTGCCAGAATCTTCATGGTCACCTTCTCGTGTTCCTCAGGGCCACGATCCTCAGCCAATCGGGCCTTGACGAATGCACGTTCTTCGGGGGCGAGGAATGTGTTTTTATCCGAGTCAGGGAAGTCGACGATGATGAACCACGAACCGATGCCAGCAATGACAGTAATGGTGCCCTCGATGATAAAGATCCAGCGCCATCTGTAAGAATTAGTCAAGATCTCCACTGTCAACATTTATAAGTATTTACCCTTTGTAGTGATGATGCTTCGAGATTTGGATCAGTCCATACGCAAGGATGTTGGCGAAAGCCGATAGCGCGGAAGCACCGAGAAAGAAACCCGCCATACGTTTCTGCACCTCGTATCGTTTGTACCAAGAGGAAACAAGATAGACGCAGCCTGCAATGTGTCACTAAGACAAAAGTGATTGATACCGACGCCAGACAAGCTACTTACCTGGAAAGAAGCCAGCCTCAAAAACTCCAAGTAAGGCCCTCAGAACAGCAAGACCAATCCAGTTGTGCAAGAAACCGATACCTAGAGATACTAAGCCCCAAGCAACAGCAAGAAATGCAAGCCAATTCGCAGCGCCAAGTTTATGGATGAAAGCATTGCTAGGAACCTCGAAGATGATGTAACCTATAAAAAAGACCATCAGAGCGATGGATACTCTGTTACCTTGTGCAAGATCGAGGTCCTCGTCCATCCCCGAAATGCGAGCCACTGCCACATTTGATCGATCTACAAGAGCGATCGTGTAGAGGCATCCTAAAATTGGCAGCAGTCGGGTATCGATCTTTCGAAGAACCCGCTTCTCGAATTTGGCGTCATGGGTAGTTTCGCTGTGGTTTTTGACCTCCGTTCGCTCAGTCTGTTCGCTGTTTTCTTTCAGCATGTCGATATCGTACTCGTTAGTCATGGTGGGAATGTAGAACGAAAGGAACAGTGTCGATGTCGAATGCTTGTTTCCACACTGGAACCTCAGGTAAACTTATACGGATGGAGCCTTAACCAGGATGATTGTTTCTCATGAATCCAAAATTTGGGGTAGTCAAGAATACTACAGCTTGTATTCTGTGGCGATACAGGCGATATATGTATGGGACAGACTATCGGCTATGGGCCATAGCCGATGGATCACAATCCTGTCAGAGACATCTCCACCAAAATCAGCAAATGAACCTGGTTACTACAACTTATTTCGGAGCGTGCCACTGTTTACAATCTCGTCTCCAGAGTACATACCTGCAAAGAGTGCGGGGTAAGTTGATCACCATCCCATTCTAGTATAGTAGTCGATGCTTTGCTTTGGCTCGTGATACCCCAGATTGTGTGAATGTCAACTCAATCTCATCTCGCCATTACATTCGATGGATGTGTCAAGTATTCGTCTGCAGTCGGGCGGCACAAGCTGAAGTACAAGACGCGTAACAAACTCGGGCAGAAAAAGAAGCACAGGTCGTGAGTGTTGTAACAAGCGAAAGACGAAGTGTGATGCATCCGTCATTGACGAGCACCACCTGTTATACGTGCCGAAAGAGTAACAATCACGATCAGTACGCTCTCATATAGTCTCAGTAGAAGTGTGTGTTCTCTTTAACCCGTAATGACACTGCCCTGACGTTGTCTTGGTAGAGGTCTTGCTGGACGCTACACGTTGGAACTTGATCTCTAATCCGAGTCGCTTCGAAGCTCAGCCGATACAATGGTTGGTGACACAGAGATGTCAACATGGTTTTTCCGCCTGAGAGATGTGTCCAGGTAGCGATAAATGGATTCGATCGGACGTTGACTTCAGCCCCAGCAAAACGTAGGTGACTTCACTGACTAGCCAGGTTCATCACCGTCAAATTGCCATATCATAGACCTATGACTCCTTCTACCTTTGTATATTAAAAATGTCTCTTGCATGGTTGGAATCTATAGAAGAATGATAATACAGACTCTTGCTATCTTGAGGATGATGAAAAAGTGTAGCACCCCAGTTCTGTCAAATGTCGAAACTATCATATCACACTGCCTGTGAAGTTGTGAAAACATGCCTTATCTCGTCACCTCTAAACACTAGGCTTGCTCCACTCTCCTTTCGCTCTGATGTTTCTTCCCCAGGTGAAAAACAGAAAGGGGACTGGCATCAACACAGCGGCAATGCATCCAAACACAGTCGTGCCCCAGTCCACCCCAAGCTTGTGGTACATGGGCATGATGAAAAGAGGGAATGCTCCGGAAAACATGGATCGCATAAAAGTATTGGCTGCCACAGCGCTAGCACTGTAGCGGGTAAAGGTATCAATGAGGTAGCCCAGGGCAGCCTGGAAGATGGTTGTGAAGCCAAGGCCGGTTAAAGCGATACCGATGATGGAAGGCCAGTAGTTGATATGGGGAGATGATGTCCCTAATACATTTGGTCAGTATTGGATTTGGAGAATAGCCACGTTGTGGAACGTTGACTTACATGCAAATAAGAACTGCCCAGCTGTAAAGACAATGCCCCCGAGCATCATCGGAGGTAGTCTAGCTTCAGGGACAGCTCTGTAACCGTTCTCTACAAGTCTCTTCCCGTAGTACTTGTTATTATATATGTTGACTGCTGCTGCGCACAATATTCCAATCAACAGTGCTATAAATGGCAGGCTACCAACAACGGGTCCCCATTGGCGCACCCCCTGGTACTCGATGGAAAAGCTCTCAAGATTGGCGTAAAGAATCCCTACATCTGATGAGTTGGTATTCTTAATATTGCGATCAGATACTTACCGTATACGAATGAGGCATATGTCGACATAAGAAAGCAGATGGGATTTACCATGAGTTGAAAAGGACGGATGAAATATTTCTGGTATAACTCTCTGAACGATATGTCTGATTCCTCATGCTAATGCAGCGTTAGTTTTTGACTGGCTGAGAAAGGTATCTGCTCTCACCTTGGCATGTAATGCCCAGTCTTGAGTCTCAATTCTCATTCTGTGAGCCTTACGAACCAACAATGTCGGCGCATAGGTCTCGTCGATCACCAAAAGGTTGACTGCAAGCTGAGCCATCATGATAATACCTGTGAGGTATTCGGTCCATCGCCATCCGAGATGACTTGAACACAGAGCACTACCTATTATGGGGCCCAAGGTCGGACCACCAACAATGGTGACTCCATAGGCGACCATGGCGTTGCCGAGCTGATGAGGGGCCCATATATCTGCCATTACACCACCGGTGATTGTAACTGGTGCGCTACCGAAAAGGCCGGAGAAGAATCGGGTGATTAGGACAGTTTGAATATCTTCGGCGGTGGCTGTACCGAAAGAGAAGACAGCGGCAATGAAGTACGGCTGTTTTGCGCTGTTAGTACCAGATGTGTGGTGCATGATAGAATACCCACGATAAGAATCGTCCACTTCCGACCGTATAGTTCACTCAAAGGTGCCCAGATCAACGGTCCTAAACCGAAGCCAAACACGAGCAGACTGGTTGCTGAAGCCGATGTCTCTGTATTGACATTGAACTCGGCAGAAACAGGTTCAATGGCAGAGGCAAAAATAGCAGAGGCCAAAGTTATCCAACATGTTGTCAGACCATAAGATATCGTAGTAATGAACTTCTTGCGGAACGTCCAATTCATGGGATTGTAAAGATCATCTGGGCCGTCAAAAGTGATGAGATAGCTTGATGGTTCTTCATCAACATCGGTCTTTTGGTTCTCTCTGTCTGAGTTCATACCAGGAGCTATCGTGTCGCGGTCGCTCATAATGATAGTTAGTTCTCAGCGTATCTAGATTCAACGAGTTGAAGATGCGATGAACGGACTTGAGTAGAGGTTGCACTGCATTGTGTTAGTTTTATCATCATGTTAGTCTCGCGTCTTTGTCTCGCGGATTTGCTAGAAATCCACAATTCCGGCATCGCTGTATGCTTATGCGACAGTGGCGGACGGGTCGGTAATAGAGAGACCGACGCCGCCGAGGAGTTCAATGCTCCCAATGCTCTCAATAAAGCCACCAAAAGGCCTTTTCAAGCTTATTAGGACCCATGTATGTATGTATTCGATCATCTGCATCTTCCGTATTGGCCATCAGTACTAGACCCAACCAAGTTAGATGTCGGACACGCACAAGCTTACCCGTCTCCGTCCTGATCCATGCAACGCCTGTCCGTTCTTTTTCCCGGGCCGCCAAAGTAACTGATCAGCGTCATTAGTGGCCCCAGGCATCCATCCATGGTTGTTGAAGCTCAAGAGTGGCACGTCAACTCTCCAACAGCCTCAGCCATTCCAACTCACACTACTTTGTCAACACCCAATAATTCCAGTCTCAATTGATCAGTATTGTCATGGATCCAACAATACCCAATATTCCCCAGAGAAGGCTTTCAGCTGAAGAACTGGCAAACATATCAACTCCAGATACCCATTCTCCCGATTGTAATTCACCATCTGCCTCTGCAAGTGGTCCTTACAATACCAACACGCTACGAAGCTGCATTTTCTGCCGCCAACGTAAGATCAAATGCGATCGTCAGAAGCCTTGCTCCAACTGTCTCCGTCTCGAGCTGGATTGTTCATACCCGGCCGGCAGGGGCAGAGCCAAACGGCGCCCCCCACTTGTTGATCGGTTACAGAGACTCGAAGACACCATCAGGAGACTGGCCAGTCAAGTCGATGCCGCCAAAACCACAGATAGAGCCTCTCCTGCCACCGAGGTTGGGCCACGCCACGGTCGCGGGCGAGGGAACCCCTCTGTCTCCAATTCCAACGACACAAGCCCGGATGCTTCCATCGACCAGCGACTTGGCCGTCTGATGATAGACGACAGCAAGAGCTACTATGTCAGTAATATCATGTGGGCCAACTTGGGCAATGAGGTATGTATAGACTAAAATTCAACACCACAGGTTCCAGTGGGCATTGATCACTGACCTTATTTTCCTCCTCCAGATCGAAGAATTGCGCGACCTGTTGCACGACCCGGCTTCAGACGATGAAGACTACGCCCCTACTGATGGATATATATCGGAAGCGCCTTCACCATTTGGAGTAAGCGCCGCTGTGCTGGGGTTTCGCTCCCCTGGCGGGTCCATACGGTCATACCATCCGCCCATGCATATGTCGGTGGCTCTCTTGACGATATTTAGCGAGAATGTGCTTCCTTTGTTGCACATATTCCATATGCCCACCACTGGGCAGTGGTATTGGGATACAATTGTCTCGTTAGACTCGCTTAATAAAAACACCGAAACCCTGCTGTTTTCTATCTATTACTCTGCTGTTATCAGCATGGACGAGGCCCAATGTCTTGCCGTGCTAGGTTCAACACGAGCCGACTCCCTCGACAAATATCGCTTTGCGGTTGAGCAAGCTCTAGCTCGCGCCAACCTACTTAACACACAGAGCTTTGTTCTCCTTCAAGCAGCTGTACTATTCTTATCAGGCTTGCGCAACGAAGATGATTCGAGAACGACGTGGTCCCTCACGTCGCTCATCTTTCACATTGCCCAGGCAATAGGCCTCCACCGCGACGGAACTACCTTCGGGCTTAAGCCACTCGACACGGAACTACGTCGACGCCTGTGGTGGCACATATGTCTTCTCGATATGCGATCATCTGAGTTTCATGGTTATGAGCCGATAGTTCACGAGGGCATGTTTGACACAAAGCTTCCCTTGAACATAAACGACAGCGACATCAGTCCCCTCATGACACAAGCTCCCCTCGAGCATGAAGGGACTACGGAAATGACGTTTTGTCTGATCCGTTGCGAAGGCATGAGAGCCGGATGGAAGGTCGGCTACGCGTCCCCAACACCAAATGCCACTGCTGATTGTACACTGGAAGACCGTGAAGCAGTGGTCAAAGATTTGAAGAGCCGCTTGGAGACGCGGTACTTACGCTACTGTAATGACTCGGTGCCATTTATGCTGTTCACAACTACCGTTGCGCGTCTCATCATTGCACGCACCTGGCTCGTAGTTCACTACCCTAGCAAGCAGAAACCAGACTACAGTTCGACTCTGAGCCAAGCGACTCGGGACCTGCTGTTTTCCACATCTACTGAGGTTATTGAACTTTCAAGCTTCCTCCTGGACAGCAGCACCATATCCAAATGGACGTGGCACTCCAAAACCCACATTCAATGGCACGCAGTTATATTTGTCCTCTCCGAGATCTGCTCCCGCCCCTCCTCCGCGGAATGTGACCGCGCTTGGGAGTGCGTCAATACAGTGCATGACCGCTGGAATGTCAAGGAGAGTGGCAAGAGAGGTAATCTGTGGAGACCCATAAAGCGTTTAATGGTAAAAGCACGTTACGTGCGCGAGATGCAGCAGATCGACCCGACATTTTGTTATTCGGGGCCGGCTGCACCAATACCATCTGGTACCATGTCAACGCCCAATATAGCCACAGGCCTGCAGCCAGGTACCTTTCCAAGTAACCTCAACAGTATCACCGGTGCTATAGCTTCGGATGAGTACATGGATTGGATGCTTGGAGATCTTGGAATAGATATGTACGGGAGGATGTCCGGAGGGTTTGAGAACTTACAATAGAATCGAGATTGAGTTTATAGTCAACCTACTAATTTGAAACCCAAAAACACTGTGCGGCAAGCATATGCCGCCGTGTTCAGCTTTCTACGCGAGCTACACCATAAAGTATGATCTACCGGGTTCTAGACCAATATACGAGAAAATTGATGCAATGCGAAAATAATGCCATAGGCAGGGCTCCGGCTAAAAGCTAATCGGGCTCGGAGGACCCAATCATCCAAAAAACAGGTGTAGACTGCATTTAGAGGTGGGGGTAGTTTATCATTATAGATATGTTGGCCGTCGAGTCTAGGACTTGTACGAATCTCCTGTTTCGATTTGGGTGCGCAACATGATATGGCAGGTCTACCAACCAGGGGCGGTAAATGATAGGCCTGTGACACAGGCGGAATGTTTCCTACCAAATGAAATGCTACCTCACAGATGGCTAAAATAACCGCTCAGAATCCATGATAACAAAATGTCTCTTGCTGCCGATACCTGTCGCTTCTATCATGTGGGTGTCGGTCCACTATCATGCAGATAGGAATTTACTAAGCCATCGCCTCATACACCATACCACAGGGTTACAAACGTTTATGGCCAAATGACTGGGTGGCATTTATGAAGATGTTACTTTGTCCTGTTATGGGAGGTGATTGACCTTTGCCATACTTGTCGGATGAATTTTGACCTTGGTACAGTCAGATATTACTGTGCCACGGAGGTCTTATCTGCACGCCCAGCACAATTGCCCAAGATAAATCCTACATGTCCTGGGGACAGGTGCAGATCCATACGTCTGCGTGCACGTAAATGAGTACATATATAGAACATCTTTCTCCCCATCAAAGTACCAGAATCAAGATGAGCCGTGCACTGAGATATTAATTCAGTCCCATAACACAATAATCCTACCCTTTCTTGCCACACCCTCCTGGCCGAATCTCATTTCACAATGGCCAGCGCCAATAACAACCGAATAAGTTCTACGCCGCGCCAAGCAATGCCCCGTAAGCCCCAGAAGCCGCTAAAACTCAAGGCAAGCTGTGACTTTTGTGCCATGTCGAAGGTCAAGTGCGACCGTGGCCAACCGCAGTGTCTCAGATGCATCCGAAACGAGGTTGTGTGCCACTACAGCGAGTCCCGCCGCATTGGTAAAGCTCGAAGGATATTTGGTACAACTGGATCTGGCTCAAAACAACAAAGCATCTCCACGCAAGAGCCATGGAGCCAACAGTCCGTTCAACAGGGTCACATGATGCACGATACAACCGAGTCTCCTGACTACCAAATATCTGTGGATGAGTTTGATGAAGAAACCATGGTGTTTATGCATGAGTCTAACATGACTTCGGACATTTCGACAATGCCGTCATATCTTGATCTTATGAAAGAAAGCGACAGGAGTCCTAATCGTCAGAACGCCTCCCTGGACGACATGGATTTTCTAACGTCACAATTCCCAGAGTTCATGCAAGAAATCTTCGAGGGCCAAGCATTGCAAACTATGGAAAATGAAGGAACCATCCACGTCAATCCAAACTCCCAGCTACCCCTTTCGCCAAGCTGCTCTCCAGAAGGACATCCCAGAGTGTGCAACGGTGCCGGCACGACATACAAGTCTAAAAAAGACTGCATGGAATTAGCTTGCATGACGATCAAGACTTTGCATATGCCAGCTGAACCCTGTGTCTTGTCCAACGACGATGCCAAGAATGCCGACATTTTCCGCAGCATAGACAGCACGCTTAAAGCGAGTCGTTCGGCCCGGGAAACCGTAGGCCAGATCTTGGCATGCCCTTGTGCCTGTAGCTGGAACTTGCTGTACCTGTTGGTTCTTATCACACGTCAATTGATTGGCACCTACTCGTCCTTGCTGGAACATCAGCTATCAACACCTACGTCATCTTTGTCCTCCGCTTCCTCTACTAAAGAGCTCGCTACGAGCAGTACCGAGGCAAGATCGAAAGTGTTTGACATCACAATGACGATTGGAGGATACGTGTTGGACGGTGAATCGAAAATGAAAGTAATTACACAGGTGATAAGATCGCAGCTTGATGACATGGGGGGACTCATCAACTCTCTTGCATCTCGATCTGCTGAGACTACAATTGAGGAACCCGCTGCCTTGTGTTGGAAAGGCCTTATCGACTCATTGCAACGCTGCCGAGAGAGGGCATTGGAATCTGCTGCATGACACATGACAGACCAATGGGTATCTTCACTATTAGATTAGACAAGACAGACGCCTTTATCAGACCACCTTTTTCTGTTCCTGTCCTGGCTAAGGTCTGTACCGGCTCAGCTCTACACCACTACACATAGGACATGGCACAGTGATACTGACGGATATTGGGCCGAGGAGCGAGGCTCGGCCCGCTACTTAGGCTGAGCTAAGCCGTAGTGGTTGCGAATTAGAATCTACCAGGAGTACATGTGCCTCTCCATTAAAGCATTTGCCTTGTTGAGCCATAAACGCCGCTGGTTACAGCATGTTGCCGGTTGGTGAGACGGCCCAGAAGATCATTGGCTATATGGTGGGTGGTCAGACGTGCAGAAAATGGGCGTTCGAGATATGGCAAAAAATGGAGAGTCAAGGTTATTATAGACTTGAGAGGCTAAAACAGTGACGGGTCTGGACCTGTCAAGGATCATCGCCAAGGGGGTTAGTGTCGCGCCTCGGCTAAGCGTTGTGCGATCGGGCTTCGGCACAGCATAGTATGCCTGCTCCGTAGTTGTAACAGTAAGACAACTTGCATTGCCGCTTTATCCGTGTTGGGTGCGTCCAGGACAGTCAGGATCAGGTCATTCCAAAGCATGGTTTATACTAAACAAGCCTGAGGGTAGAAGAAGGTAAAATGACTTGGTTAAATATACCTACCTTGAATCAGTGTATTATAATGCATTCCATTGAGACTTTACAAAATACGCCGAACAGTAAGCAATAGTACTAGCCTGGTAGAGTCATAAGTTTCAAAACTCATGAAACTTGAAATAATAAATTTCTTCAAGTAAATGCGAATTATATGAAAGATCTTTCCTTACATACAAAGTCACTTTATAACCCTTGTATGATCATTTCAACATAGCAGGACTAATAACATATTCAGATTAGAGATTGTTTACAATATCTTATCTCTAGTAGATTCCCTCCGTGAGACCGAATAAATCTAGATTCGATATCTTTAACCCGCCCTTCTGACGAGCTATTGCCCTCTTCCGCAGTGATTCCACTGCTTTCTGGTACATGAGTCCCCGACTAGTAAGAGGTATATGATCCAGTACAGGCGCATCCGCGAGGCCCATGAACCCCCTGAAAAGCCAATCTCCGTCAGTCAAAGTAGGCAACTCCTTCACTATGGCTTCAGCAGGCCCATCGTGACATAGCTGCGCCCGGCAAACCATGGCGGCCTTTTGTTGAACCTGGATGGTACGGCTCTTCCTCTGCTCTGCATACTGTGTCAAAGTATTATGTAAAGTCTCGCTATGGAAGGAATTATCCGATGACAATGCCAGAACTCCTCGGAGCTCATTCACCAGAACAACAGCCGACTCCATAGCTTGGTTGGCGCCCATAGCGGCGTTCGGGACCATCTGTAAGTATAGGTTAGCTTGCATGCATAGTAGTTGTGGTTGCGTCAATGGAACACCTTGTGTGCTGCATCACCAACGAGGACGGCACGAGCTGAGTGCCACGTCTTGGCCATGCCCTCTTCTAGAACAACCTTTCGTGCTATTGTACGATTGGCGTAGATGTCGGCGAAAATGATGCCGTTGTCGATTTTTAGATGGGAGACAGACTGGCAGACGGGGTCGACATCGGCATCGCTGTACCTCGGCACTTCTGACAAGGACCATGGTCGTCCGAGATCCTCGAAAACGAACCAGAAGACGACACCGCCTTTGCCCGTGAAGCCGAGGATACTGGCACCTTGTCTGTAAACCGAGAAGCAATCCCCTTCGCTGATGCCCGGAGTAGGACTGGAAATTCCATATACGCATGCAAAGTTCCCTGTCATGCCTTTTCGACAGTTAGTCGGCCAATATCCCCGCACCGAGTTTGACTTACAATCATCGGGCCTCCAGGGGTTGATGTGTTTCCGAACCACACTTCTCACTCCGTCAGCGCCAATGACAAGATCCGCTGTCACGGTTAGCCCATCCTCTGTAACGACGGTGACCCTGTCTTTATCCTCAGCTAACGAAGTAATTCGAGCAGAAGTCTTGATGGCATTCTTGTTTTTCAAGTGACCTGCCATCATTTCGAGAAGTTTTTGACGCTCGAGGAACAAGCCACCATAACCGATCCTGCAAAAGGCAGAAATGTTAGCAGGAACGCCATGCACTACTCTGCCTTGGCTCTTCGCAGTGTATGGCACTTACTTCGAAGGATAGTGCCCAAGGGCGCTGGTGCAAGAGATGAGAGTCCCATCCCCATTGATATGGCGCCATCTCTGTAGAGCCACGCTCTGTTGCTCGATCTCATCTAGAACACCAAGTTGCTCAAGAATGCGAAGTCCATTGGGTAACAGTCCGATACTTGCACCCTCACTTGGTGCGAGGCTGGTATGTGCTTCGAAAAGAACATAATCAATTTCCAGACGCTCGAAGGCCAAGGCTAGAGTGATACCGGCAACCCCTCCGCCTACAATAATGACCTGACAGTGTTTTGGTTTAAGAGTTGCAGTTGGCGACATTGTGGGCACAGGAGAAACTTACAACCAGGAGTACTCAAGCACAAGGATCACAGACATCTAAAGGAATCCTTTATCTTTACATAAAAAATCAATTGAGAAGTCAATCATCTTTTGCATTATACAGCTAAAAACGCTGTCGGAGTCCGGCCCAAGTCCAAAGCTACTGAACACCCGGCGTCAGGGTTTTGTATGAACCCCGAAGGAACGAACTCCGAAAGTTCCGAGTGATAGTTCAATTTCTGTGAGCCTGCCTTTTCAGAAACAAGCTACTTCGGAAGGCAAAAGAGAAAGATAAAAGAAGCCAATGCGTCAGTGATGACAGCTTTATTCTTCCATGCCTATTTCCTTCAACGCACGGCTGAAGATCCAAGATAGATACTGCTGATCGACACTGATTGTTTGACCTCTTCCCACTGACACTTCTCGTTAAACATCATGGAATCGCTCATCAAAGAAGAAACGTCTGTCTTGATTGTTGGAGGCGGGTTGTCCGGCCTTACAACAGCTGTTGCCCTGGGCACATTCGGAGTTCCAACCATTCTCCTTGAGCGCCGACCAGGACACATGAAACATCCGAGGGCTGATGGTTTCAATCCTACAACTGTTGAGATCTTTCGCTCACTCGGTTTCTCCAAGACCTCAATTCCCGAGAAACCTTTTGGCTTCAAGCTCCAGCGGGTGCGTGTGCACAGCTTGACTGGAGAATGGTATGAGGAACTAGCTTGGAATCCACAAAAGCAGGATGAGACAGAAGCTTCAAAGCCTCTCGAAGAAGGGTTCTCGCCTTATCGGGGCGCCTCAATGCCCCAAGACTTGTTAGAGCCCATACTCGTTCAGAAGGCTATCGACCTAGGAGTTGATATACGGCTCTCCCACGAGTTTGTCAACCTGAATCAGTATGAAAATAATATCACATGCAATGTCAAAGTTCGCAACGGCCCGTCATATGATATTATCGCCAAGTATCTTGTGGCTGCTGATGGGCATCGGAGCCCGGTGCGCGAGGCCCTTGGGGTCGCTCGTAGCGGCCATGGACATGTCAGTTCTGTCAAGAGTGTACTCTTTAGGTCTCCTGATCTTGCTCCTTACTTATCACGAGGCCCAACGCAATTCACTATCGATCAATCGGATCTTAAGGCTTTCATGATTGCATATCAGGACGGTCGCTTGGTCTTGCACTTGCCCAATGATCGAGAATTCACCGACTCAATGCTCGAGTCTCTGACACGCCAGGCTGTGGGAGGGTCTAATGTTGGTATAGAATTCATTGAGAGTCGACAGTGGGACTTGGCGGCTTTGATCGCCGACCGGTTCACTGTCGGTCGAGTCTTTCTAATTGGAGATGCTGCTCACAGCCTACCCCCGAACCGAGGCGGCTATGGAGCTAATACTGGAGTGGGCGATGCGTACAATCTAGCATGGAAGCTCTCACAAGTTGTCAAATGCTCCAGCACACCCGAACTCCTTTCCACATACGAAGACGAGAGACTCCCTGTTGCGTGGTTGCGCCATGACCAAATCTTTGCGCGATCAGATTTCAAGACGCTCCAGAAAGATACGAAATCCAGTGACTCAATTTCTGTTGAAGCACTCCCAGATGCTGCTGTTGAGTTTGGTCAAATTTATCGATCTCGAGGTTTCATCGGGGCCAACGTCTCGTTACCATCTGCCCAGACACCTGACACATGGGCTGGGCAACCAGGGACTCGAGCTCCCCATGTGAGGATACAGCATAATGATCAATCCATATCGACGCTGCAGTTTTTCGGCAAGAACTGGGTTTTGCTCTCCGTCAGCGGTTCGTGGCAGTCTGCAGTTACTGAGCTTGCCGAGCGGTTGCCAATCGACATTTTATTCCATCAAGTTCAAAACGGACCTCTCTACAATTGCTCACAATTTCTTGAATCATACGGGTTATCCGAAGATGGATGCTCCCTGGTGCGGCCGGACGGTTATGTGGCTTGGAGGACTATCAACCTTCCCGGGAACCCGCTCGAATCGCTCGATGGCGCCTTGCGGACGGTTGCTTTTGTTGCCGAGTAGAGAGTTCTATGAGAAGATCTAGAGTGTTCATGGTGTTGTATATGCGCAGAAAAGGAGAAGTAATGATTGTTGCACAGATAGTCTGATAATAAATTGATGATATTGTGTATATATTGGATAGATTGTCGCTTTATCTGACGTAAATGATAAGCTACCGGTGATTATACGTCACCGACTGACTGGATCATAAATCGCCGCCAAATAAAGCGTAACTACTTTGGAAACTACATACCCTCGTAGCGAAGATAAAGAAGCTGGGCAATATTGACACAGGTCTTTCTTTTAGTATGTATATATATATACTTGAATTAGAATATGATGCCTTCCCTAGGAAATGGCACGATAAGCGCATTTATCATTGTAAATCTTGAGACGTCAGCGCCTGTCAGACTCTTCGGTGTCCGGTCGGAATACGCCG
Source organism: Fusarium longipes (assembly GCA_013618495.1). NCBI lineage: Eukaryota > Fungi > Ascomycota > Sordariomycetes > Hypocreales > Nectriaceae > Fusarium > Fusarium longipes. The sequence goes on along the minus strand of JABFEY010000047.1, from coordinate 205,930 downwards.
TCTGGTGTAAGCACATAACAGTTGTTCTACATATCCTTGGTCTAGATATAGTTCGACGTTGACCGGTATTGGGCCTAGGGCAGGTTCGGAACTCGGAAATGAGTTGAATGGAATATCGGAACCCCTCGGCCTGGGTATACAATACAATCTCCATCTGTACTAACGGCATGGAGGTCCCACCACAAAGTATTTTCTAGTGGCATTTGAAAGGGGTTGTTCTCGCTGTGGCCGATTCTCACCCTTAGAATAGGATATATTGAGCGTTATTAGTTAAAGCGGTAATTGATTCGGAATCTTCGGGTTTCGAAAAGAGACGACCAAGCGATTCGCCTCTCGGAATAGATGCAGGTTCAACAAATCAAGGATTGTATGAAAGTCCTTTGCTATAGTTCAACTTTCTAGTTATATAACACAATTTAGTACATATGTAGGTATACCCCAAAGATCTTTAAAACGATTCATTGAAGGAGATAACAGTCTTAGCATTCGGCATTGGCATTTATAATATAATCAACCTTGGACTCGAAAAAGCCATGAAGATCATCATTATTGGCGCAGGTAAAGTATTGTTCCAAGAGGCCGATGGAAGCATTTAATTATTGACCGTTCATCTGTCACAGGCTCCACTGGTCTGGCTCTGGCGCAGGGCTTGAAGCAAGTATGTGTCTTTGATTCCCATAGAAGCTTTTGCATTAACTCAAGGCACCTTAGGCAGGAATACCTTTCGATATATACGAGAAAGAAGAAAACCCCCGCAAGAAAACATGGACTATGGGTGCCCACTGGGGCCTAGAACCATTGAGACACCTAGTTCCAGAAAGGGTTCTCGAGCAACTGGAGAGTACCCAAGTTGATCCCCACGTGCCGACGAAAGACACGGATAGGCTTCCATTCATCAATGGGAAAACGGGCGAGCTTCTGACCGAGATAAAGTCATCCAAATTCTATAGGGTTCGTCGTGACAAGTTCCGGCGTATGCTTATGGATGGCGTCGAGGATCATCTACACTGGGGAAAAGTTATCCAAGATGTTGTGTACTCTGAAGACAAATTGAGTGTGACAGCAAAATTCGCAGACGGGACACAGGACACGGGCTGTCTCCTTGTCGCTACAGATGGCCCCCATTCAACTGTTCGAAATCTGCTACTTGGTCAGGAGAGGGCCAAGGTAACACCCATTCCTTATGCAACTACTATGTGTTACACGAAGCATACCAGGGAGCATGCTCTGTTTCTTCGATCTAAGCCTCATAGCCCGCTTTACCAGGTTGGACCTCATCCAAATGGCTCGTGCGCCTGGCTTAGTCTTCATGATGGTGATGACAAGGATCACCCTGAAAACTGGACTTTTTTCCATTACATCTCCTTTCCAGAGCCAATCGACTATGTCAACACTAGCAGTAACCGTGAACTGATCGCCCATCAAAAGAGCCTCGCCAAAGAGTTTGCCGACCCCTGGAATAGCGTTTTTGCATGGATGCCCGATGATACAGAAGTGTGGTACTCCAAGCTGCGTAATTGGGACCCGAGCCTACCAGAGCATCATTGGGACAATAACTGGGGTCGGGTAACGCTGGCTGGTGATGCAGCGCATCCCATGACCTTCCAGAGAGGACAGGGTCTCAACCATGCGCTCAAGGATGCTTTTACTGCATTCAAGGCCATAGAGATGTTTTGGAATCCTGAGACCATTTCAGCTGAAACGAGAAAGCAAGCCATCATGGAGTATGAAGCCGAGATGATAGAACGTACAGGGGAGGAAGTTCGGTTAAGTGAGAAGAATAGTGTTGCTGTGCATGATTGGAGTAAGATCATGCAGAGCCCCTCGATGAAGCAAGGAATGCAAGTCAGGACGGAAAATACCATGGTTTCGGCTAGTTAATTGTATTGTTTTGCCTCTATTCAGTTCGATATAGGAAACTTGTTGTTAACAGCTAAAGTACCTAGAATAGCATTCACGCAGCCTCAGGCCGGAAGCCATCTCAGCACGTGATGACAGCTTGACCAATCAGATTAGCGTTCTGTAGGCCGTTATAGCGGAAGAACTATAGTCCGCTCCTAATCCTCAAGAAGCAGATATGAAATAGAGCTGTGTTGAGGTTCTGCTGGATGGATGTGTACGATATAAAGACGTTGAACAGGTTGATAGCATACCTGATAACTTGTGTCTCAATAATCAACGTATCCGTCTCAATATCTATCTGTCCCTAGAATCTTAATCCCGGAAATTGTGGTTACATAATATGCCAAGAGAATGAGGCTGGACTAACCCAGGCCAAGACCCCACCTTAAATCAGCTCTCGGTTTGCTTCAATCGTGCATCATTTTCCCTTAACAACTTGTGTCTGTAAAACTGTCGTTCTATCCTTCAAACAGAACACATCATGAATACTTCTGCCTAACAGCAGAAACGTCTTTGTTTGAAGCCGAGTTGTATGATAAAGCTGTCGCGTTGCGTTTAACGCCTCTGTTTGTATTGTTACAGCAGCTCCTGTAGATCATTTCGCCTCCAGGTATGAAGGAATCAGGCCAGTCGTCGAAATGGAAGAGGTCGCGTGGCCCTAAGGTCAGATCTGGTTGTACTACTTGGTAAGCTAGATTTCACCATATAGCATGTTTGTGGCTAACAAGTATAGCAAGTTTGTAACCCTCCGATAACTCCTACCGAACTCAATATTAATTTCAACCATCCAGGGTACGCCACTTGAAGTGCGACGAAACAAAGCCAGAGTGCCTTCGCTGCCTCAAGGACAAGCGGAGATGCGATGGCTATGAGACACCGCAGCCCTACAAACCTCGGACTAAGAAGTCCCAGCAAGACGTTGTAGTTCGACGGGCCCCAGCCACAAAACTACTGTTACCAGCAGCATTATCGTTGGAAGTCTTTGGATCAGCGATAGAGCTTGACCTCTGCCACCACTTTCGAACATGTACTGTTTCGGAATTGGAAACCTCCTTGGAGGCGATGAGCTTCTGGAAAATGTACGCGCTACCGCTCAGCCAAGACTCTAAACCTGTTAAAGCCGCGATTGGTGCCTTCGGCGGTGCTCATAAAGCATTCAAGCTCCAAACACAAACCGACACGCTGACGCAGTCGCTTGCCCAATCTTACGAGACAGCCTCCATTCGGCAGTACAACAATGCTATCCGGGTTTTGCAGGAGTACATGAAATCACCGGGAACAAATTTCCAAGTGGTTCTGACATGTTGCTTGATATTTATTTGTACTGAGTGCCTGTACGGGCGGCATGATAATGTCGCACGACATCTAGAAGCTGCATTTTCGTTACTGAATGCTCATCATGTCTCCAATCGTGGTTCTGAAATACCACCTCGAAACAAGCAAAACGATCTAGACAAATTCATGGAAAGTATCGGCCCGTCGCTCTGTTGCCTTGCATCTGATCTATTCTTCTACATGGGAGGCAGCCACTCCTCAAAGCTGGTTTCCGAGCTGCAAAGTTGGCTTCACAGACAAGAGCCAGTATATCTGCAGGAACCTGGGGCTCCATTCTTCTCTGCTCAGGCCGCAGCATCATCATTGACTCGGATGGAAACCATGTACGGGATCATCGGGATGGACATGTATGATGGTTGTCCTATGTGCTTGACCATGGGTCATCCTTGTGGCATGGAAGGCTCAACCTGCCAGCGCTATGAGCGAGGGTTGGACCCAGAATCTTTCTTTCGATATTGGAGCGCACGTTACAAGTTTAAGCTGAACTTTGATCACTTGACAGCCTCAGAGGCAGATATATACCGTTTCAAGGTACTTGAACTCGAAGAGATAATTTGGCGTGCAACGTTCAAGTTGAAGTCGATGGACGACGATCTGGAAACGTCGGATTGCATCCAGATCTTGGAGAAGATCGAGTCGATCATCAAGTTCTCAAAGTGCGAGACAGGCCACATCTTTACCTTTCAGGCTAGTCTTATACCGCCAATCGCCTACGTTATTATATCATGCCAGGATGAGACGATACAGTGGGAGGGTGTGCGACTTTTACGGTCTCTTGACAGAAGAGAAGGGGTTTGGGACAGTAAAAAGGTGGCTGACGTTTATGCAAACATGATCACTGCAAAAGCGAACAAACTACTATCTTGGGACGACGTCCCTGCTGATGTTCCGCGACTAACAGAACTGCTGAGGTCGGTTACATTACGGACTTTACCAGAAGCCACATAGAAGCAGAGGTGTACGGATTTGGATTGGTGGGCTGAGATAGTTCTGTTATAGATAAACGAAGAGGGATGATACCATGATACAGAATCCAATATTTGAATACAACACATTTAATCATATGGACGAAATGAGTGGCAAATAACCATGCTCGACTACTCGCTCGTTACATGACTAGCAACAAAGTTACTCCGACAAAGACGGACATATACCAACTCGATCTGAAACCGGCAACAGCAGCGTTGTCCTCTGCCGCAGCCGTCTCGTTGGCAATGATGAACCCAGGATCGTAGTTCTTTACAGCTGTATTGTTCGACTTTCCGTCCCAGCAGTACCTGTCAAAACACGTTGTACACTCCTTGGGAACAGTCTCATTGGCCTTCCACCAACTTCGACTCATGATCGCACACACGACACAAGTAGGCCATTCCTCGTCAATTGTTCCGTTTCCTTGTGTAGCACCATTCAGGGCATTTAGAATGATGCTGTCACGCTCGGGGATGGTGTATGAGAGATCAAATGTGGAGACGTTGCTTAAGAAGGTATATGGAGCGTTGGGAATGTAGAAGATAAGAGGTGGAGGGGATCGGCCGTCTGAGAGCGTAAAGTTATTGGCATCACAGCCAAATAGTGTCGGGCGCTGGTTCAGCTTCTCGTTAATAAATGTCTCGGCTGAGGGAATGGCAGGAAACTCAGTTCCATTGCCTATACTGGAATCAACTCGGTCATATGTCGCACGTAGGGCAGTGCCATTGGGCCAATTAGTTTCCGTATCGGCAGAAGAGTCGATGGCAAAGACGATGTCAACACCACGGACAGGTTGAATTAGAGGGTGAAGTGGAATGTTTTGCAAGTCTTCCCCTCCGTCAACAAGTGTCAATTGAGTTTCCTTGGCATTGTAGCTTTTGCCAGTCGGGTTCCATTTATAGAAAGGATTTGGAGAATAGTCAGCAATGTCCTCGTCGTTAGTATCGAGAGCTACTAGAAGCCCTTGAATGGCTTTCACGACAATAGAAGGAATATCGTTCTCTTCACCCATTTTTGTGATGTTGTTTAGCAGAAACTGATTAAACAGCGAAGAGGAAGTACCCATGACAAAGCCAAACTGGTCAAAGCCGCGAACACATTCGCCGCCCTTGGTGATAGTTCCGTTGGTGAAGTTAGAGGCAATATATTCGACAGGCGCAAACCCATAGGTCGTGGGATCCCATGTTCCAAACTCGAAGGGGTTGAACTCGTATACAGTTGCGTTGAGCGAGACGATGCGTTGGCCAGGAGCGCGACCGTCAGCAACCAGGATAGGGAACGGAGTGTCTGCATCCTTGAAGTTGGATGTATCGGCGATAGATGAGAAGGTGTAAGCAGGACCGCCCTCTGATGCATTTACTAGCTGATATGACAGGGCACGACCCCACCAGTCAGTGATGGTAGTGTTCCATCCCGAATCCTTATCGTCGATGGAATCTTTTATTTGGTTCCAGTATTCGGCTGTATTCAAGATACCTAAGCCGGATTTCTCAGGTCCCTTGAAAATTGAACGGTCGAAAGCCCAGATATCTGAGCCACTGCCACCTCTCTGCAGATCCGGAACTGTGGTGAAGTTATTGGCAAAGATAGACCCAACAAGCCAGCCACCGCCAGACAGACCGGCTAGATAAGTAGAAGATTGTAGAAGCCCACTGATGGGACCGGTTTTGTTGTTGCGTGAGTCAGCAGCAGAGATGAAGCCTGCGCCATTCATGAGAGCCCGGTAACCACCACCAGAAGCCGCGATGGCGATATTGGGCAACGCGGTCGCATTGTTTTTATTTTTCTCAACCCAATTTTCAGCATTGAAGCCCGAAATATTCACCCGAGACAACAAGTCTTTCAGTGGGTCGATTGTGTTGTTTCTTCGGCGACGAACCCAAGCTTCTTCCTGGTCTGAGAGGCCATCTGCAAGACGGACTTTTGGGCGCGTAGAGGGACAGTCAACTACTTTTGGAGCATAACCGCCGCTTGGTGAGTTTGGAAGAGCCCGGATACTGAGGGAATTGCCAAAATCGGGTATTGTAGTTAAACCCGCGGCATCCGGAGCTGCAATGGCTGTGCTGCTAAGACATAGCAGTAAGATAAGAGGGTCAATCATTTTGTCTGTTGTGACAACACAGCGGCTGCATTGAGATATCAGAGTATTCGCTTTCGCCAGAAAGATCTCCGGGGATACCGCTCTTCAAGTAGATGTAGAAAAGCACAGCCTCCTCGGCCAAGAGGTGTCGTAAGGAATACGAGCACAGTGGTGAAAGGATAAATCAGCGGCACATTCCCTGTTTATCATTACATCAGGCGGCCTGAGCACATGTTAAGCGTCACACAAATAATGGGATATAAATGGTTGGTTGGTGTGACGCGTCTACCAGGTTGGTTCAGGTCAGCTTGTGGGAATATTGCTTTCAGCTAGAGTAACTAGGGAGGATCTGGACCCATCTCTAGTCGGTTGTGACCATAGAAATGTCATGATTTATTTCTGGATCTTTCGGATCGATCGGCAGTTGGCTAATAAGCCACATCCGCATTCGCCAATGACGTACGGTACTAGGAATATACGGATACGGTGGAACGAGTGAAAATGGAAAAGAGCCAGTGGAACAAGGTTGGAGGCCGTTGGTCACTAACCTGATAACATTGGTCGAGTATCCAAGTTAATCTACAGCACCAGCTGGTTGAAATCAGTGGTATTAACGGTTACCAGTGTCGGTGTGCACCATAACCTTTGGCTACTGGTAGCATGAGACAAGATTAGCGAGCCACTTTAGGCTATTTTGGAACTTGTTAAGATCTTTTACGTGTGGATGAACTCGGCGATCAACCGTTCCCTTAACTATCTAGTATCATGCGAATTTCAGCAAACGGTTCAAAGAGCCTCATTCATGTATCAACATCAAGCGTTGAATCCCTGTACATATTATATGGTATACATTGCTGGCTCGATCATTCCAAAAGGTGCCTTGCTCAGCCCGAATTAAATGCTCAGCCCGAATTAAAAATTGGTATATGTCGACTAACATATCTCAAATTGCCTGATCATCAACATGTCCCATTCTCGCTTATCATAAATCCCTCCACATCAAGCCCGCATTAAGCCTTCTCCTCGTGCACAATATTCTCACCCTGCTTGCCATAAACTTCCTCTCCAGCGCGTCGCTGGGCGATGATGTCATTTGTCTGGCGACGCCACGTACGGGGCATGCCCTTGCGACTGAAAAGCACATCCATATCCTCCAGCGAGATACCCTTGGTCTCTGGAACTAGGAAGAAAGCAAAGACGAGGCCAAACACGACAGAGCATGCGAACAGAAGAAACGTTCCATATGTGATGTTGGTCATCATGTAAGGAGTGGAGTATACGATGGTGAACTGGCCAAGCCACTGAGCACAGGTCGTAAAGACCAAACAGATGGAGCGAATCGCCATGGGGAAGATCTCGGCACTATGAGCAGGTTAATAAGCTGGCGACGGAAAGAATTCAGGTAGACAAACCAGAAGATCCAAGGGATTCCATTCCATGAGATTGCGTAAAAGACGGCAAAGATGTAAATCATCACAATAGCCACATAAGCACCAGGTGTCTTCTCTGTTGGGTCCAGTCCTACTTCAAAAGAACCCGAAAGCTTGGAGTAGATTCCAAGATAGAACAATGCGATGGCTGCACCCGTGGATCCAATCATCAATGATTGGCGACGACCAAGAGCATCGACACCCCAGATCATGTAAAGACCTGTAGCACTTGCCTTCACAATACCAAAGATGCCAGTTGCAAGAAGCCCAACGCTTGTTCCAGTGAAGCCAATAGACTTGAAGATGGAGGGGGAATAATAGTTGAGGGCATTGATACCGGACATGTTCTGGATGAACATCAGAGCGATTCCTAGGAGGAGACGAGGTCTGTTGGTAGGTCCCACTACTTCACGTAGCTTAGCCAAAAAGCCTCTATCAGCTCCCATAGACTTCTCCTCTTCGATCTGGTTCAGGACAGTGTCGATCTCCCAGTTCAGATAAGCGTGGTCGGCGGGTAGTTGTCGAAGTCGCTGCAGAACCTTGCGAGCCTGGTCGGTTCGACCGGCGTTCAGTAGCCAACGAGGGGACTCAGGCTGGAAGAACATGCAGATAACAAGCAGAGTTCCAGGAGCAAGCTGCAGACCAAATGGAATGTGCCATTGTGCATCGGACGTTGGGGAAATATGGATGTTGACTCCATAATTGACCCAAAAGCCAACAATCTGGGAGAACTGTAGAAAGATTTCGAATATGCCGATAAGTCGTCCTCGAATAGCAGGTGGACCAGACTCAGAGATGTAGACGGGGATAATCATGGATGATGCACCAACAGCGAGACCTGCGTCAAGAAGAGATTAGCGAGCTCCCTTGACTGTTTTTTGCAAGGGATAAGGTAGAACATACCAGTAAGAACACGACCAGCATAGATAAATGACAACTTGCCATCAGCAACGAGTTGAATGATAGCACCAAGGTTAAAGATAATACCACACAAGATCAGAACCCAACGACGACCGAGTTTCTCGGTCAGGTAGTAGCAAAGTAAGACACCAAAGAAGCAACCACCCTGAAACGTGCTGACGATATTGGCCTTCAACGATGCCAACGCGGTACCGGTCTCAGAAGCGAGGTTAAAACGTTCTTGGAACGAGGGAAGCGACAAGGTACCTCCAATGAAAGCTGAATCATAGCCAAACATGGAAGATCCCATGGCTGCAGATGCGGCGAGAGCGTAGATCCTCCAGTTGTAAACTTCTGGGGGCGCTGGGTTGGCCGAGTTATCCTGCGGCCTAGCGAAGATGTTCTTGACCATATTGACTGTCGCTGATAGCCAAAGATTGTGTGTAGATTGTACAGAGTAGTGTAGGGGTGATGAGGATGAGGTGCAGCTGATGGAGAATTGTATGGGAAGAGGGGAGGCGATAAATATGTCTCTAGGATGAGCTTCAATCACGCATTGCGGAGAAAGGGGGGCAACCCCGGATCTGCTACCCCAGGATTTACCCCAGGTAAGCTCCAGCATCGCCTAAGTTAATCTTGCATCTGACCATAACCCTGGAAGGTTCATGGGCGGAAAAGATAATTGCCGCTTCAAACTTGCCAAGCTAGATTAGCAAGGGTGCTAGTTCAGACGTTAAAGTTAGAGGGTCAGATTGGCTAGACTCTTCAAACTGATCCGACATTGTCTCGATTTAGTGCATGCACCCGACACCCTGGTTCACTGCTTTGATATCGTGGAGCATCTCTGATTAGCGATTCGTAGCATTGGAATGGTGCTATCTCGATCGCCCCCTCTCCTATGCATATACTTCTACTTCATCTTGGGATTGTTCAGGTACGTGGTCTCGTACAACCAAGAAAGGTGACGACGCATTCTCCATGTTATCCAGTCGCGTGAATTGGTTAGTTAGATGGACAGAGAGACTATTCACAACCGGGGATTAGGTAGGGTCTACTGATAGCGGCTAAACAATCTACCAGTTTATTGAGATCCTAGAGCTTTTGCTATGGCCGCTTTAGCCGCTTCCAGTGGCATATCACTCAGTGGCTTTTGCATCCAGAGAACTTCCTGCGCTATGCCCTGATAGATCATCGCCTCTGTTCCAGGAATAACCTTCCAGCCGTTATCCTCAGCAAGACGGTAGAGGCTTGTGACAATGTTGGGATGGTAACACATCTCGAGCAGCACTCCCTTTTCTTTCCTCTGAACAAGCTCAGTAACAATGTCTCGTGCCAGGATCTCACCCTCAGTGCTGGGCGGAAAGTCTGGGATTGTGCCAACAACAAGAACTGGTGTCTCGAGTTCCTTTGCCTGTTCGAGCGAAGAGATATAGGTCATTTTAGGACCATTCACCAGTCCGGAAAAGGACTCAATCACCGCATCCGCCTCCTCTTTCAGCCGGTTAACAAGATAGATCTCGGTGGCCCCCAGCCAACTGTGCAGAGCATAGACAGCACTCCTGCAAGCACCTCCACCACCAATAACCAGTGCGGACTTTCCCTTGCTCTTCTCCATAACATCGGGACAGTTTTGTAGAAAGGCTTCGCGAACACCAACGCAGTCAGTGTTGGTACCAATGTACTTTTTTTGGCCCGTGACCTCGTCTTTGCGAATATATACGGTGTTGATAGCGCCAATGGCGCGTCCTTCATCGGTTACTTCATCACACTCGTTGATCCACGCTACCTTGTGCGGCATGGTAACAGCCGCACCCACACAGTCGCTGGCCTTGAGTTTGGGTATGAAGTCACCCTTGTCAACAGATTCGATGAGCTGATAGGTCCATGGCACATTGAGATTCTCAAAAATGGTTGAGTGAAGAAGAGGTGCTAACGAATGTTGTAGAGGGTAGCCAAATAGGTAGGTATGGCGAGGCTGCTGAAGGTGATCTTGAGCCATGTTGAAAGTATAAAAGTAAGCACTGTATGTTTGTGCGATTGACTGGGTGAAGAAGTCGTGTTGGATACCTGGGAATTGATAATATCTTCAGTTATAAGGGCTAGCAAGTGTCTTCGAGAGTAGCAACTTTTCTCTGGATCTGTCTCTCGATCCACGGCGTTGATAATTCTTCCGTGCCCACCCCACTAGGTCGCTTAGCTGTTGGACTGTAAAATCCTCGGCTCTTGTGACCAAAAGGGATAAGTCAATTGAGCCAATCTAAAAGGAGTGGATATCAATTTACCCTGCATTTCTACGTGTGGCAGTTGTGAACTTAGCAATCATGTCATCACCAAGACCTCGGCACTTCCTATGGTTTGTATAGTAGCACTCAATTCTCAAGAACAACTGATCTCTTGAGAAAGAGTTACATTATGGCGAGGTGGGCTCAGTGCATGTAAGTGTTCTGGTATGTACAAATCATCAAGACGCCCTTGTGTATTTCAGCTGGCGTAGCGGTGTGGTCTGTGTGCAATTTATTTGAAAAACATCCCGGGCATAATCTATGACGAGGTTTTAATTGGAAGAAAGTGAACTATGATAAGTTTAAGTTTCAGCCAGCTCATTGAGTAACAAGAGAGATCCAGAACGAGGTTGAGACTGATCTAACAAAAGACTAAATCGGTTCTCGGTCCAGCTGGAAGCAAGCGGTGGTACCTCGCACTCGCCGCTCCTTAGACCTTGCGACACTGGAGTTAACGTATTTACCACGTGTTCTGCTTTAGTTATTTAATAGTTGCATCTGGAACCCCGTGCTGCATACAACCCACCTCTATGCAGCTAGACTTGTCTGGACACAAGGTATGAGGCGGCTGAAATATTTACCGCTCAGTAGATATCCACATGAAGTTAAGCCGAAAGGCTGTTGGAAGCATGTGATGGGGTTGCCAAGGGTACATTTAAATTTTGCCAAGAAAGCAGAAGGCGACAATCTTGCAACCAAGGACTCCACGAGAACAGTGGCCAATTCTTTTAGGAGATGGGTCAGTGCTGTGACAATACCAAACATACATGGGAATAGTCAACTATGTGTGGATGGTAGGAGAAGCCGTGTACACTTAGGATTCGGTAGGGATATCTAAAGTTCTAACTACGTGCTCACATGTTCCCTTTGACCTTCATCTGCATTGCACTACTCATAACCTCCACCGGTGCTTGTCTTCCTGTCCATAGTTCAAATTGGGCATACGCCTGCTCTTCCAGAACGTCAACACCTCGGTATATCTTCCACTGTTTAGACCGTTGAGCGACCGTCATCATTCCTGTTACGTGAGGCCTATATGCCATCTCTACCAATACGCCGTCTCCAGTTGTTGAGAACAAGCCGCTGGGAATCTTATCTTCCCCTAGATCATCAGCAGGTACACAGGCCACAATGAGGCGGATATCTGCATCTTCCGCTGTATCAGCCTCTTCCAGTGATGAGAAGGCACGGGTTTTCATTCCCGAGAATCTGGATGCCAACTCCTCAGCCTTGGACAAGGTCCTGTTAACGACAATGAGCTCACTGAACCCAAGGGTCTGGATCGCGTAGCACGCCGCTCTCGCAGCACCTCCAGCACCAAGGACCAAAGCCGATGATGATGCAAAGTCTCGAGCTCCAGATTTCAAGATACACCTTTTGATCCCGATCCAATCTGTGTTCTCGCCATGAAGGGTTCGTTGTCCGTTGGACTCCTGAACAATGACAGTGTTTATGGCACCAATATTCCGTCCTTGGTCTGAGACAGAATCTAAAAGCTTGCCGATTTGTAACTTGTGAGGGAATGTGACCGATGCACCTCCGAAATCTGGGCGGTTGATTATTCGTTCCACGGTATGGTCAACGTTTTCACTCTCGTGGATCTGGTAGTGATGTGGAAGGCCGAGTTCTTTAAACCCGGCATTGTGCAGTGTTGGGGATAAGGAATGAGAGATGTTGTGACCAAAGATAAAGAACTGCTTTTGGTCATTCCCATTGGCTGTTTCGGATTGACTGTCCATATTGCTATCCAAGGCCTTGGTTGCAGAAACTTGACAACTTTCGTGTCGTTGACCTAAGGGGAAATTGTTGTCGGCGACCATATTGACTGGTTGGCGGTATTTGAAACAACAAGAGGGTTTGTGAGCGAAGCTGAGAGGATAATTGTAAGGGTATAGGGATGTTTTCCGAAAGACAATAAACCACTCGTTAATGGAGTATATGTGTAGGAATCGAAGATAGAAATCAGAAGATTAGATAACGATCTAGGTGGGAAAGAACTTTACCGGCTCAAACTAACACCTCAGCGTTTGTGGATCTGTAGATCTGTGCCTCTTTTTACTGTGTCAGAGATAAGGTTCTTTATCTTGAAAAAAAGTATTAGACTACGACAAGAGCAGGTCGTGTTATTTCATATAGGTTATGACATCTGGTACCAAGCATGTGTTTATTATTTCCGTCATATATGACTCAGTCATTTTGCTATCCTTCTACTATAGGCTTGAAATACCTCTTGTCTCATAGTATTAGCTGGAGCCCTTCGAGTGGTAAACAACTCAAATTGCATCATGCCCTGCTCTGGCAAAACCTCGAGACCATCTACAGCAATCCATCCTCTATCAGCCAGCTGTTTGGTTTGTTGTAAGAGTGGAGTTTCAAGTGGCGTGTATGAAAGCTGCGATTATTAATGAGAATCGATTCACAGAGTACGATGTCGTATGGTTATGGTACATACCTCAATTACAACGCCGCCAGTCGGGCTTGATAGCCAGTCTTCAGGAAGACTGGTGTCCACTGAACATTCCCCGTCAATGTCTTTGGTGGCGATACAAGAAACAACTACAGTCGGTAAACTCAAATCTTCTGGCCATGAATCCTGTTTCGAATCAAGAATTCTGAATACCGTAGCTGGAGCGCGGTCTGGACTCTCACTCTGCTTCTGGACTGTCGACAGATCAGTCTCACCTTGACCGTTTGTAACGCTCACATGGTTCTTGAACTGTTCGATGACTTCCTCCGCCCTTGATCGAGTACGGTTGTGAATCACGATATTCTTGATCCCCAGGCGGATAAAAGCGTAGGCAGCTGCTCGAGCCATTCCACCTCCACCTACTATAAGACCTGTTGATCGCCGCCTCACGGCATTGATAGGAGAGAGATTCCGCTGAACGCAAGTATGAATGCCGATCCAATCAGTGTTCTCACCAAAAAGTGCAACGGTCGGTCCAGCTGTGTTTCTCTCGAGTAGGGAATCCATAGTTGGAGATTTAAGACAGATCATAGTGTTTACAGCTCCAATGGCCTTAGCTTCCTCGCTCAAAAAGTCCATCTGGGGAATCACGGCAGTCTTGAAAGGAGCAGTGATGCTGGCCCCTCCGAATCTGACGTCTTTGACCATGTTAAAAAGATCATCCACCGACTCCTTCGTGTAAATATTATACTGATGGGGTAGACCCAGCAGCTTAAAAGCAGCTTCGTGCATAGCTGGCGAAAGACTCTGCGAGGTGTTGTTTCCATAGATGCCGAAATACTGGTCATCGAGTAGAAAGGATGCAAAGGTTGCTTTCTGAGCTTCTTGGACTGTCAAGAGAGAACTAGACGGGCACTCGGGTGCTAACTTGCGGACGAGTGGATGAGTGACTGGGCTGAGGATCGAATTCAAATAACAGGACGTGCGTCCAAGTTGACCAGTGTTGTAAGCTATCACGGGTATCGTATAGTGATGGGTGGACTTGACGCGGTGAGCAAAATGCTTTGCTGCGAAGTTATCCGCCAAAGATGTCGCCTTCTTGCAGATACGGACGATATCGCAGCCAAGAGTCTGAGCACGCTGGACCATAGCCCACTGTTTTGGAGAATCCCATCCATCATCTCCGTTTTCGGATGCGGTGTAGTGGCCGATAATCTTTGTATGACCCTTGAACGCAACCAAGGTCTGTATTTTGGCTGTATCGCACTTCAGATCAACGCAGAGATATTCCGGTCGGAGTCTCAATCCATGTTCCAGAAGTCCGAAATATTCTTCCTGGTTCATACTGGTTCCATTCGTGTCGTTGGTGTCCACTTGGTATATTATAGGCAGACAAATATTCCTTCTGACGACAGATATCTGCCTACTGATATCGTCTGCAATTATGTTGTCAAGTGTACGTCCAGCTTTACCGATCGTTGGTATTGGAATAGTAAGCTCAACCGCGTCGGCCTCTATATCGACTCTTCTCAGTTCAGATATCATGGTGTTGAGCGTTGTCAGCGGTATTGACAAAGCATAAGTAAAGCTTCGAGAAACCAGAGGCAGTGATGAGAGACTATGTTGAGCTTTGTACTTGCCGTAAGAATCATCTCTTTTTACTATGCCATGTATCAGGTTAAGGAAATCTTCCTCAACATTCTTTAGTGCAAGTGCCGAAGGAGATAGGTCCCCTCTGGAAGGCGTAGTATTTGATATGCGCAATGATGCATCAGAGATGTTGTAATATTCGAAATTCGACAACCTTCTATAAGCCGGCGCTGCTCGGCGAATAAGGTCTTTGATGGTGTCGACGTTGAAGACGCGCAGATGTCGTTGAATTTCCTCAGCGTCGCGCAAAACATAGATGATAAGATGTTCTTTGGCAAATTCCGCAAGCCACTCTTTTCCCTTGCCCTCCACAGCACCAGGCCCACAGACAATGATGGCTCCGGTTGGGTTATCAAAGAGCATGGATCTCATCAATTGTAGTTCCTCCTGGCGGTACTGCGATATACCGTGGGCATCCTTGTAGGCTGCTCTTGAGAGACCAGTGACTTTGTAGAAGTATTGGTCGGCATCAAGAACTCGAAAGCCCAAAGTACTCGAAGCTAAAATGGCCAATGTCGACAGGCCACTCCCACGCATGCCGATGAGCGCGATAGAAGCGTCAGGCGCATAGTCTGTTGAGCGCTGAGATGTATCTGGGCTGTATGTTCTTGATTTTGGTGTCCTGGGAGTAGGGGCGTTTGAATATCCTGACAAGCCTTTCGGTGTCTCAGTAGCTGCAGCTGGTGTGCATGATGACCTTGTTGAACTTGTCGTTTGACCATTCATCTGCTGTGATGCGAGCATGTTGGAATATGTCAATAGAGGTAAGTAGCATAAAAAATCGCGGTATCATGGAAGTCTTGGAACAGGGCTATCGCTTAGTGACCTTTGGTGGACAATTAGCAGCTATTCCGCAGCAATACGGGCTGAAGATCCTAGTAACCAGTGGCAACCAATAGAGACAAAGCGGCAGAAGTCTTTGCCGCTCACATTACGCTTGTTCCCATGGCCCGTTGCTACCCCGCATTGCCTTGCCTTGTTGGGAAAGAAATGGAGATTATTAGTCTGATTGGATACGATGTTTGATCCTGGTATGGATGCTGGCTGGTGCATCAACGACCCAAGAACATAGATCAACCTCATGATATAGCACTCTACATTACAACGAGGTCATCGATTGGTCTTCATTCAAGGAACACCTGCAGCGAACATCCAAATGAGCAGTGTACGTCAGGTTAAGACCGTCCACAGAGGCCCAAAGCGGGCAAGGACAGAGGCCGACGAATCTGACGAGGGATCATGTGGAAGAAACAGACATCGCGTCACAAGAGCTTGCAATGAATGCCGAAGGCGCAAAGACCGTTGTGGTGGCCAGAAGCCTTCTTGTAAATCATGTGCCGAGAACGACCGTGTTTGCAATTACGGCCCGTCAAAGAAAAGAGGACTTCGCCCAGGTTACGTCAGAGCCATCGAAGTCTTACTGGGGCTAATGATTACCACAATTGAAGGCAGTGAAGCCTGGGTATGCGGGCTCCTTCAAGGAAAGTCGGGTCAGGCTTCGTTACGTCCGGCATTACTTCAACTTCACGAGTCGGACATGTCTGTAGACTTCCTACTCGAAAGATGGCGTAAATGTGCTTTGGCTGAAGAGGCCAGAAAGCTTTTGGCCCCTGACCGCGTGGAGGTTGATGAGACTGACGCGGACTCAACGCAACATTTCGATACAAAAGTTGTCGAGGCTTTGTCTCTATCACAGGGATCAAGGAGTGGCGATGCAGACTCCCTACTGACACCAATGAACACCGATACAACACCTCAGGATATGGCGCTTCTTGACTCGCCTACTACGCCTATCGTCTCGACCAATGCCTCTGAACATTGTAAAGACACAGAACCGCATACTCCTCCTCATCTTCAGTCAGGATTCCCTGCGCGGGAAAGTACGGAAATATCTCTGTCACACATCCCTACGTTACCAAAGAATTGGACTTTCCTCATGGACGTTTACTTTGAAACTACGCATAGCTGGTTTCCAATTGCTCAGAAGCACGAGCTTCTTCGTACTGCCTATACAATAGCAAACAGCCCAGCTCCCTCTGCCATTACACCTTCTTCCGGCCAATTAGCTTTCTTACATGCTGTACTGATATATGCATCCCATCAAAGCATTTCAATCGCGAATTCATTAAAACCGCCTCTTGACCATAGTTATGGAGCTGGTGTGTTACAATCTCTGACCCATTCTTCTCTTTTCTCGGACTCTGCCAATTATGATCTTGGTCACGTTAGAGCGTTTCTCGTGCTGTCCTTGCTTGAAATGGATCAGGAGCACTGGACGGCTGCATGGGTTGCCATCGGTCGCGCTGTTTACACAGCGACATCTATCGGTCTAATAGCAAGGTCATCGACAGACGAGTACTTGTTATATGATGACGACGTTAAAAGGACTCTCTTAGGGTGTGTTACATTGGAAACTATGATCGCCTCGAGGCTCGGCACTGCAACATGTCTGAAGTCTTCAGACATCTCGCCTAAAACTCTTCTCATGACCGATGGAATGGAAGAATGGGAACCATGGCAGCCGAAGGTCTTGCTGGACGTAAAGGCCGTTGCGAGTCGACAGGTCTCAAATCCCCACGCTCCTGGACATGTTGTGAGCACTTTCAACCGATTACTCAAGGTCATAGCTCAGCTAAATGACTTGATCGATAAACCACAGTCGCATTCGTCAGATAAAGATCTGAACGAGATTATGGCTGCGTGTCAACAAAATCTCCTTGATGAACTACCAGCTGCTGCTGATTTACCTCCTCAAAAGCTATGCCTTTGGATGGCTTCTGTTGCAACACTCGAAGTCGCGGCAGCAGAGCGCTTAGATACCCATGGTACAAACTCGTGGCGTCCGGATGGCTACTGGAAGAGCATTGCATCCTTAGTGAACCTCGTAGAAATACGAGTCAACTCCATGGGGCGCTGCTCGGTATCCCCAATAGTTCGAAGCTTTTTGGAATTACTACAGAAGGCTTTGACTCGTCACCCGCTGCAATACATCGGTACTGAGATTCAAGATGACTTCAATCTCCTTACGCGGGCTATTTCTGCGTCTTTGTCTACATTAAAACCCATATCTAGTAAGCGAACGCAGTTGGACGCTGGCTCAAAGGATCAAACATCTGGTTTCTCACATTCAGTACCTCTGGCATTTGAGACCGAGTATGTACCACCGCGAACGGATACCGTCTCTGATATACCGACTACAACCCTAACCTTGGGCACACTGTTAGAAGTGATGGATCCCTCAATAGCTCAGGATGATAACTCAACGAGTGTTTTGCAGCAAACTCCAGGAGAAGAAGACAATATGAGGTTTGGAACATCGAGAGATCATTTGGGGGGAGATTTGGAAGACGACAGTTTATTTGACAGCCTTGCGACACTGGACTCGACCGACTGGTAAGTTATCCTGCAAAACGTGTTAGGGATCAATATTCACAACCAGATAGGCTGGCAAATCCTCCTGAATTCATGCAACATCTCGGCTTACTTGACAACCCACCGAAGAGCATGGAAAATATTTTTGATATGGAATACTGAGATATAATCTAGCACAACGCGTTATTCACGGTGCTGGGTACTCTTCAACTAGAAACACTTATAGATGATACCACTTTTGACTGTATAAAATACTCACTCATCACGGCAATAATTAAAGGCTGTCACTGTGATTTTGTGAAATACATATTGGATCGGCCAGAGTGGCGCAAGACGTATCGGAATAGCGGCATATTCATACCTATGGATATAGATCTATCCGGGACCCAATTTTGCCGGAACAGGATTTTGCCGACCCCTCGTCATGATATCACCTCCTCGGTAACATAACATACTTCCAGCCGTGACTGGAAGTCATCAGGGCATTTTCATCTATCAATTGTTATTATTCTCAAGAAAAATCATCAAAATGGCCGCCTATCGTCCCGCTATTTTATCAGCCTCACTAGGCCGAGCATGGCTACATGAGTTTGCTGAGAAAGCCAAGCAGGCTTCGTCCCAAGGCTTTCAAGGCATCGAGGTCTTTTATGAGGATCTCGAATATGAGGCGAAAAGGCTACACAATGTCGAAGCGCCGAGTAACGACCAAATACTGTCGGCGGCTTCTAGCATACGACAACTGTTGGACGAATTGAACCTGACAGTGATTGGTCTCCAACCCTTTCTATTCTACGAGGGTCTCTTAGATCGTGAGCAGCATGCTCGTCTGATCGAAAAGATCAAGCTGTGGTTCAATATTGCTAAACGCTTGGGAACCAACACGATTCAGATACCGGCCAACTTCCTCCCTGCTGACCAACTCACTGGAGATATGGATGTTATTGTCGGCGATTTGGTTGAGCTGGCCGATATGGGACTGAAGCAAGATCCTCCAATCCGCTTCGCATATGAAGCACTCTGCTGGAGTACGCATGTCGATACCTGGGAGAAATCATGGGAAGTTGCCCAAAGGGTCAATAGACCCAATTTTGGCCTGTGCCTTGATACGTTCAATATTGCTGGGCGCGTCTGGGGTGACCCTGCATCTCCAACAGGCAAGACGCCCAACGCAGACCAGGACATGAAGGAATCGCTTGAAAGACTGGTTCGTGATGTCACTTTGGACAAGGTGTTCTACATCCAGGTTGTCGACGCTGAGAGGATGGAGTCGCCTCTCGTGAAGGGTCATCCTTTCCACGTGGATGGAAACCCGGCCAGAATGAACTGGTCAAGAAACGCCAGGGCATTTATGTATGAGGAGGATCGTGGCGCTTACCTTCCTGTAGAGAAGATTGCCAAGGTGTTGATTCAGGATATGGGATACAAGGGATATGTTTCCATGGAACTGTTTTCAAGGACAATGTCTGAAGAAGGGAAGGACGTGCCACGAAAGCATGCCGAAAGGGGCATCAAAGCCTGGAACAAGCTTGTTGAGCGACTGGAATTGAGTTGAGTTATGATTAATCAGATGGTTGGGAATCAAAGAAGAAACATATGCCTGATATGATCTTTATGCTGTCTGCTATGAGATGTCTTGAGCCCATTCATGTCGTTACATTTGAGCCATCATGTTTTGGTCACTTGGTGATCTTAACTCGAGGTTTTGTTGTTGGGAATTAGACTCACCATACACCATGAGACTTTATTTGGAGGGTCCTATACTAGAAATTGATACCAGCGCTGCTCTCTGCTCCAGCCATCAGAACCTTCCATGCTCCTTCTCTGTCCAGTTTTTGAACCTTTTCCGGTCCAGCCCAAAGCCGCCACTGTTCTTCAATCTGATACCCAATAACATGAGTTCCCTCAACCGTAGGCCATCCTTTTTCCTCAGCAAGCTTGATCATTCTAGTCCGTCTAGGCTTGAAGCACATATCAAGCAGGACACCCTTTTCAGGACGTGACAAGAATTCCTCCAGAGACGCTTTTACAGCGAGTTCCTCGGGGGTCTTGGGTTCAAGGTCAGGCACGGTGCCGACAACGTAGTATGGCGTCTCGAGGCTTTGAGCGTCACCCTCTTTAACGTGAATGATTTTGGGGACAGGTGAAAGTTTCTGGGAGTCCTTCACAAGATCTTCAACTTCTTGGGAGTCGCGGTTCAGCACGTAAATAACTGATGATTTGAAGTAAGAGCTCAACGCATATACGGCAGCTCGACTGGCTCCTCCCGCACCAACTATTAGAGCTGGTTTGTTCAGGACTGGCACGCCAGCTTGGTCTCCCTTCTCGAGTAAGCAACCTTTGATGCCACGCCAGTCGGTATTGGTTCCGTGCAGCTTTTCTGGGGTTTCCCAGTCGCGATAAACGTTATTGCAAGCCCCAATGGTTGTAGCAAGGTCGTCCAAGATGTCAAGATGAGGGAGAATGGCGTTCTTATAGGGCATCGTGACAACCAAACCGGTTGTAGTGTCCTTTCTTGCGAGATTCATAAGCTCGTCGAGAGTAGCACATTCTGTGGCGTAAAAAGTCCATGGAAGCCCCAGAGACTTTGCGATGTGGTTGTGCATGGGCGGAGCTATGGAATGACCGACACCAATACCTACAAGGTGTAGAGTACGGCTTTCTTGATTGTTTGATCCCATATTGATGTGTTTGGAGTTGATCTGTTGAGTTGACGGTCCAAAGTTTCCTACAATCGGTTGTTTGAGTTATATCACATCTTTACCTCACTTGTTTCGCGGACAATTCTTCTGCCGGTCTGGTTAAAGCACTGTAGACAACCCCGCAATTAGTGGCCCAAAGCCTGTTTCCCCTCATTTTAACCACTGAGCAGCTAGGTACGGTCTACTGTCGCCTCTGTACTGCCGGGACTGGAGACAGGATTGTGCCAATGGTGGATGGATGCGTTGATGAATAAAGCGTTCGTGTCGCTCAGATCAAAAGCATACATAATCGCATGCCTGACAAGCCATTCAGAACGTATTCTGACATAGTTACTGTACTCAATATATCTGTAATAAGGAACTACAAGTTTATGAGATATTGTGGTGTTTCTATGTCTAACCTTGATTATCTTGGAAGGATTATTGTTGCCTTAAAAACACCATAAATCAATCTAGAGGCTGTGATCAACCATCTCACAAATCAGCGCGTGCTTCTTCTCCTGCCCATGCCCTTCGGATCAGCTCTCTGATCTTTGTTCGCTCGACCTCTCTAGGATTCCAAAACGATTTAGACATAAGTATGTCAGCGGCTTTATCAATGTCACTCTCCATCATTCCAAATACTCTCAATCCTCGTTCTACCTTCAAGTTAGATAACAAGTTATTTAAACCTCGGATCGCATCTCCCTCGCTTCCAGGCAACACCGCAGCGAGTGCCTCCATGGTCTCGGATATTTCCGGTGCGTTGTATGATAGGACATGCGGAAGCAAGACAGTATGCGTTTGCGCGTGGGGGAGATTAAAGCTGCCCCCTAGAGTATGGCATAACTTGTGATGCAATGACATGCTGACGCTTCCCAGGCACGTTCCGCATAGCCAAGCACCATACAGAGCCGCGGACCTGTCACTCTTTGACTTGGAGTCTTCAATCAATCTCGGCAACGCGTTGGCCAAAGCCTTTGTCCCTTCAATGGCCAGAAGATTGATGATGGGATTGCGATTCTGCGCATAGAGCGCCTCGACCGCGTGAGCTATCGCATTCATGCCACTTGAAACAGTAACACCAATCGGTAGAGTCAATGTCAGATCAGTATCGTAGATGACAACTGCAGGCAAGATCCTGGGGTCTGCTCTCGTTTCTTTCCGACCATTGATTGTTTCTCCCAAGTGTGTTGTGACCTCGCTGCCAGCACACGTAGTGGGGATCGTAATATGAGGCAAGCCTGAGCGAATGCTTATAGCTTTGCCTAACCCAGTAGTGCTTCCTCCACCAATACTGACGATAGAATCAGCCTGGGTTTCTGTCGCTCGTACACATGCTCGCTCAGTCACATCAATCGGCGTGTGCATGCGCGCTTCATTGAAGAAGCCAGCAACTTTCTCATCAAGAATCGTGGAGACTTGTCGGGCTCTTTCAACTTGTCCCGGGGTGGAAAGTATAAGAGGGCGAGATACTCCCAGTTTGGATAGTTCCTGAGGCAGTTTTTGGATACTGCCAGATCCAAAGAGGACGCGAGCGGGATTGGCGTTATACTCAAATGAATCCATGTGAATTGTGTATGTTTGCTTGCAGTTATTGAAATTGTTTTAGATGTTATTGTATAAAAGATCGACCACTTGAATTCAACATTCTCTCCTTGAACTTCTTACCTCTGTATTCTTACCACTTCTGATAACCCTAATACCAGTTTTGCTATGGCGGAGACTTCACCCGCTTCAATTACCGACCCGCTAAAACTTGCGGTAGATTTCTTATCCGCCCGAGTCTAAGATGTTTCCCTTCTAATTGGCAGTACCAAGCCAGTAGAAACATTGTTTGTGTGACACAATCGATTATCAACATATTCCTTTGGTGCAAGATGGATTTAGTATCTATGTAGACGCATATTCATGAACCCCATATTGATATTTCAGTGTATGACATGAGGCTCATTTTCGTAGAGCGAAAGTTTAATAATTAGGCTGTAAGCTATATCGCTTGAGGTTTTCCATATCATCAATATCTACTCCGGTTCGGTTACAAGCTTGCAGAATTTTTATTGAGCTTTCAAGACGCCTGCGATACATCAGCCGTTACTTCGGCCCGGCACATCGTTTTGGAAATGCTTCATCATGGTCTTGTTGCTCAGCCTCTCAGTCTTGAGTCGCATCTTTCGTTCTGACCGCTGAACCGAGTCCAACTCCTTCTTCCTCTGGAGTAGGAAGCTGCGCTGCTCTGACGATGTCATGTGTATCAAGCTTTGTTGATCCCTCACGCTCAATCTAGCAAGTTGTGATGCCAGGGCTGTGTCCTTCCTATCCTTCGTTGTGAGTGCGTCAGAAGCGACATCGCCAGGCAAGGCAGCCTGATGACCTTGGTCTGATGTATCTTCTTGGGCCGGCTTGCGATGTGGTTGCTTAGGTGTTGGGGCTGTACGATGTGAAAGCAACTTTCCTGATGCCAATCGAAGGGTCTCGCTGTCGACAGCAACGCCGTTATTTGTGTCTTTTCTCTTGAGTCCATCAAGATCGTAGAATTCAAGCATCTCGTCTGACATTTCGATTCTGCAATGACCTTTGTCCATCATATGTTGCTGAATGCCCTGAACCGTGCGGCTCCGTGTTCCACAGAAGATGCATTCGTGGTAGGTATAGATTAGAAAATGCAGGTACCATATCAGAGTTTCCAAATCCACACTCAAGTGGTTCTCGTAAGGAATCCTCAGACTGTGTGCTGTCTTCATATGTTGAACGTTGTCGTCAAAGCTCTGACTGGGGTGCGTGCAAATGATGCACTTAGCAGCCTCGAAATCTGACGACACATCGTCTGGGACTTCATTTTCGGGATCTGTATCGCTTTCGGATATTTCTTTGTGTGATGCCTTCTTTGTGTGTTTTTGGCTAGAGTACATATCATCATCGTCGATTGTTTCGTCAATAAGTCCTGACACAACCGCGCGTTGTCTCAACGCTGTTATACTAAAGTAGATTCAGTGTTTTGTCGATAATGCCTGTCAAAATAAACACTTACTGTTTTTCGCTTTTAGCATGCACCCTGTGTTCCTGACTGTTGTCAAACGACACGTTGCAAAGCGAACAAGTGGGTTTTGTTGATGACATAGTTGTCGGTACTGATCGAAGAAAATACGGGTGACAAGAGCAACAAAAGATAATCAGAACAGAGGATCTTGACGTTGTTATATAAAGTTCCCAATACTTATCTAGATAGCTGACATCCATGCATTTACGAGTATTCTTCCAGACAATTGTGCGTGACTCATTTGCCGGGCGGGGTCATCTTGATTGGGAAGCTACTTTTGCATGATTATGATGCATGCATGGATCAGTAAATAATCAGTGGCAAACTTTTATATATCCCACTGTCAGGTATTTGATGCCGATACGTCGCTGATAGTCTGGCAGTATTCGCATAGAACTGATTCCTTGACTTGCAAATCACATCATGTTATTAATACTATTCAAAATATCTCAAGCCTTCTTCTTCTTTCCAAAACTCCATTTCTTAACCCTGAAAACATAATAAGAAGCAACAGCAATAAAGATGTTGAATGCAATGTACGCCCAGACAATACCAAAATTGCGCCATCTATCACTGTAATAAATCTCACTTCCTGCCAAGAACTGATCTGCATTGGTCAGCGAGCAGTACTGACATTGCTGTGTAGCGTCAGGGTTCTGCAATTGTCCAGGAGCCTGTCTCAAATAGTCGGCCATGTACTCGCCACATGTCTGACCAGAAGGTGGGTTGAAGATGGACGTCTCATCGGCTGAGCACTCGATAGCCCGACCAGCTAATTCGGTCGAAACAATACCAGCAACCCAGTAGGTGAAGGGGCTTACCCTCCACATGAATGTCCAGAACCCTGGGAGTGCTGAAGGTGGTTGAAGAACACCGCAGAATGTCAAGCTCATGAGGACCAGAAGAGTGACTATGGCGGATGCAGTGAGTGCGTCTGGAAAGGCGGCGATAGTCATCTGCGCGAATGAACTTGCGTAGAGCATGAGCTGAATCATAAACAAGAGCACGAGACCTTGACGAGCTGAGCTTTGAACGCCGACAACGGGGTAGTAGAAGCAAGCAAACATCAAGATACCGGTAAGGATCTGGTAGGGAACCTCAACAATGATGTTGGCAATCATAAAGGCTTTCCAAGAATATGCCTTGCTGGGGCGCTCTCGGACTTCGTAAAGCTCACGCTGCGTGATGAAATGAGGTTGGATCTGAATAGTGTTAGAAGGATATACATCATAAAAATACTCAATGTGAGACTAACCTGCTGGACCAAAGTGGAGAAGACAGTAATGATCATAAAGACGGAAAACAGAATATTCTGCATGCCCGCAAAGGTAGAGTCAGCTTGGAAGAATGAGAAGCCAACAAAGAGACCAGCGACTGTGCCGAGGATCAGCTTTGACATGATGTAAGCTGGCATCCTCCAATACTGTTGGAAGACCCTGATAGTAACTTCGCGAAGTTGAGCACTGAAGGGCATGGCGAATTCGGCGTGGCTGGCAGCATCATCCTCGGGAGCCTTCGACGACATGGTTGAATGGATCCTCTCCACTTCAGCCTCGACATCCACTCGCTCCTGGCTACCCTTCCAGACGGTATGCCAGTCTTCTCCTTTGGAACTTGTAGCGTTGTTGACGATCTCAAGCATCCATTCAGCTGGGTTTTCATCATCGCCACAGGATCGAGCTCCGTGCTTCTCAAAGTAGTCGAGAAGAGTGCGGGAGTTCTCACCAATGTTGCCAAAGTATACAGTTTTTCCACCTCTTGCAAGGAAGAGAAGTCTGTCAAACTCTTGGAACAAGATAGCACTGGGCTGATGGACAGTACAGAGGACCGCCTGTCCAGCATCTGCTAGCTTGCGGAGGAAAGCAACAATCGCCCAAGAACTCTGGGAGTCCAAGCCACTTGTCGGCTCATCGAGGAAAAGCAGAAGCTTTGGCTTCGCAGCTAGCTCGACTCCAATTGTGAGAAGCTTGCGTTGCTCAACATTGAGACCTTCACCAGGGACACCCACAACAGCGTTGGAGAAGTCCCTCATGTTAAGCATGTCGATGACTCTCTCAACCCAGGCATGCTTCTCTTCGGTGCTGACAGTAGTTGGCTGGCGGAGCATGGCGCTGAATCTCAGACTCTCACGAACTGTGGAGGTGTCGAGATGAAGATCTAGTTCATGTTAATACGACAGTTCCAAGAGAATTCGGACGTGTGGCTAACCTTGTTGTTGAACGTAACCTGTTTTCCTCTGGAAGCTAGCGTCCAGCGGCTTGCCATTGACAAACATGTCTCCAGTAATGACACCCATACTAGTTCTCTGAGCTAGAACATCCAGAAGGGTCGTCTTTCCAGCGCCACTGACACCCATCAGAGCTGTGAGTGTACCAGGCTTGACCCAGCCAGTAACGTTATCTAAGAGTCGTCGTGGCTCGCCCTTGATCTCAATGTCATACACCACATCCTTCCAAGTAAAAACATCGGTTTGAGGCTCGAGAACGGCTGTGGTATCAGCTCCCTCACCATCCTTCTCAGGTACAGCAAGCTCCTCATTCATGGCACTTCTGTCGACGCCAGTCTGGAGGTGGGCAGGGACGTGGCCACGCTGGAATACAAGCACTTCAGCTTTGCTGGCTGTCTTTGAGTTTAATTCCGTAGCGGCGAAGTAGATGAACATGAAGGCAAAAAGAAACGCCAGCAGGATACCAAAGTTACGCCAGACATGTGAGTAATAGTATCGGTAGTTTGTTTCGATGAAGGCATCGCCGCTGACTGTCCGTTGGCCGGCCACAGCTCCGACTGTTGAGCAGATCCACGAGTCGCCGATAAGTTGAGGATATGCAGGGACAATGGCAGAACAGACAAACTCTCGGCCATGAAACTCGTTGGCGATAAGAATCTCAAAAGCGTAGAAAATTGGATTGATCCATCTGATGGATATTAGCAAAAGCACCACAAGGCTTTCTAGTACACTTACCTGATCCAACCAAACCAATCAACCATCTGCGGCACGCGAATCATGAAACCTGTGTAAATCACCAGGGCCAAGACCATGATACCAGCAAGCATCATGGCCTGCGAAACCGTCTTTGTGACAGCGGCCATGGTACGGAAAATGGCAGCCATAACAAATGTAGAGATGAAGGTGATGAGGAAGAAGAGAAAGAAGGCCCCGGGTTCTCGACGAAGCCCTGCAAGAAAGTAAAGAATGATATTAAAAACGGTTGCAGAAGCAAACTTGATGGGTATGTCGGCCACGATACCGGATATTGCTTCAGCTGCGGGATGATAAAAGGCGTAAGATGCATGCTTTTCGACGATGGGGCGTTGTGCGTAAAGATTGTTGATCTCGGAAATGGCTGCAAGAGCGTTCATCAAGATACCCATGAAGAGTACAGCTCCTTTGGAATAGAAACTAGCGGTCGCATCGCCGGTACCATAGTATACGGAGCCTATTATGAGAGCCATGATGATATTGGTGCCGATTTGGGTCGCAGTTGCAGACAGATCGTTCCAGATTCGCTGGTAAGCTCGTTTAGTTGTCAGGCTAATCTGTGTCCCGAGGCTGATGATGTATGGGGACTTGGGGCGAACGTGTTTCCCTTGGCTGAGCGCGTATTGTTAGCAGGCTGAGTATCGGATGGTGTGTTGATTTGGCTTACATGAGGTTCTTGCGCTCTCTCAATGGAGCAATGGCTCCAGATCGGTCATCAATTGGATATTCAGCCTGATATAGCTCAATCTCCTCTCGTAATGTTTTGTATTCTGATGAGTTGTGCCAGTATCTCTCAAACTCCTCCGCAGTGCGAGGGACCTTGTTCTCCATTCCTGGTCGAGCTTTTCTCTCTTGAGGATTGGTGACGGATGTCAGAAAGTCTCCAACGGTTTGACGTTGAGGACATTGCCAGCCCATCCTTTCGAAGTAAGCCTTTGCGCCAATGGCTGGGCCGAAATAAATCTGACGGCCCTCGTACAAGACCACAGCCTTATCGAATAGGTCGTAAATGGCTTGACTAGCTTGGTAGATGGCCAGAGCATTAGCAGACCCGGTATAGTCGGAAGCCAGGCGAATGGCCTCGGCAAACTTCAAGGCAGTCGCTGAATCCAAACCTCGCGTACTGTTGTCCCAAGCGGCCATGGGGGATTGGGCCAGCATCATTTCAGCAATACTGACACGTTTGCGCTCTCCACCCGAAACACCACGAATGAAGTCGTTGCCGACTTTTGTATTGTATGTGTGACTTAGACCACAGACTGCCATGACAATCTTGGTTGCGTTCGTGCAAGCTTCTGCTCGGGTCTTGCCGACAAGGTTCTCGGAATTGGAGGGCATGCGACATGCAGCTGCGAACTCGAGTGTTTGGCCGACCGTCAGGTGTGGGAAATGCTTGTCAACCTGTTTGGAAGCTGGGTCAGCAAAGCCTCAATTAATGCGTCTCGGTTACTTACCTCTTGATTGTATCCTGTTTCTCCCTTGAATTCTTTCATCATATCCTTTTGAGAGATACCATTGTATTGAATGATTGACTGCTCGCCGACACTGAGACCTTCAAGCTCTCCGGTCATGGTCTTGAGCAGCGTGGAGCATCCTGAACCTGGGCGACCGAGGACAATGAGGGTCTCGCCACCTCGAAGAAGGCCATCGAATCGATGGAGAATCGTCTTTGGCTCCTTCTTGCCAGATCTAAGGTGCTCTCCAATTCGTAGCGGTGCCTGAACTATGTCGCCGAGAGTCTGTTGTAGTTGCAAGGCCGCTCCTGTGCCGAAAACACTCAAGTCTTTGAAAGCAACTCCTGCACTCCTGGGACCTACCCCAGCTTCTTGCAATTGATGCATAAAAGATGGTAGCCATTTGGAAAGGTCGAAAGCTTTATTTGTTGGATCTAGTGCAGGGTCTCGTTCTCCGATATCTGGGAGTCTTGAAGGCTGGGTAGCCAGGCTCTGTCTGCGATGCTGTGAAATTCCGGTAGCAATTCTTTGAAGTTCCTGGCGATCTTGCTCATCAATGATCATTGTGTTGGTTCGTGTGAGGGGTGAAGGGTGGGCGGCATATGTGCTGCCAGTAGAGTATTGAGGATCATGGCTCGATTCGTTGGTGTGAATCGAATCTGGCAGGCTTTCCGTCGACAGTCGGGAAGCCATCTTGATGGTGTGAGTGACAATTGATTGCAAAGCAATCTAGTACAAAATAGATGTGATGGAGAATCGTGTTTATTATTTTGAGACACTGGGATAGAATGATTGATATTTATTTACCTGCGCAAATGTCTCTCCCGCTGAAAACGGCCTGTCTTTAAGCCCGTCAGCACACAACAACACAACTTCAAGCCCGTCAGCATCACCCGACGCTAAGTTTAAGCTTGTAAGCCAAAGGCGATGGCCAACGGGTGTCTGCGGACCCCGACAATTTTCCATTGGTACATTTATTTATCGGAAGTTCGGTGGTCAGATACTCTGCGTCCAACATGGTTTGGCTAAGGGGGACTCTGACGTTGTTGTCGGATGTTGCAAGTGCCCGCTAGACCGACACAATGAAAGGAAAATGATGCACTGTGGCTGGGAGCGCGTCATTACTAAAGATTGCCCGTGCTAACTCTTTTTAGCAGAGTAAAAGTCTATGTCTCTCAGTTTAGTGCTGAGCGGAGTTTCGGGGGTTTGGAAGAACCCTTGAATGCCGCGCGCTAACCCGCGGATTTGGTGGAAAGTCCCATTACTCGGTAGCTTACGTGGTATTTTCTCTGAAATACATATCAAATTACGTCAAGACGGACTGTCGAGAAGATATTCTGTCGCGGATAACTCTTGCAATTGCCACAACGGATCATGGTTGGCTCTCTAGTAGAGATCAATTGAGTTTCCTCGTTTTCAGATCTGTAAGCTATGACCCATAACCACTGATCGTCATCTCAACAACGCCCCAGTTGCCGGTACCCCGGTTGTCTAGATTTCGTCAAAGTAATCCCAACTTCCCGGTCACTGTAGTTCTATAACCATTTCGGAACCAAACCCCAAAGCAAGAGCTCTGGAAAATTTCTATTGTTCCCATCATGTTCAGACCACATTCTGCCATTAGACCTTGGCTTGATACCGATGTAATCAGCCTTGATGATTTTCCTCATTCAGATATAGGGTAGCGTTGCATCTCATATCTAATCGCCAGCGCGATAAGATAAGGATGACAGAGCTAGCACCATTGGTTGGCTTGCAAGTCTGACATGGGAAACTTTTATCTGATAAAATACCATGTCATCTCGGATAAGCTTGCAGCCAAGACTCCTGGCTCTCTGTAACAAAGAATGACCAGCTTTTCTGTCAATTAGTTCCATCTGACGGACTCACGATAACCCGAGATAATGTGCCAATCATTGAACGCGACGCGACACGACGCGACATGTCACGACACGCGTCTTTGAGAAGCCATCAAAACAGCCCAATGACAAGCATGTAACTGCTGCAAACATATGTTCTCATGATATCTGATCTAAAGGAACGTCTTGTTAAAACGTGTTGTGGCATCTGCAATGAGCTAACCCTGTCTTACCAGGGCGGGACGCCGTTCAAAATGACAGGCCAGGGCGAAAAGCATAAAGTCCTGGTATTGAAACTATGGGTCCTAATCTCGCAAAATTCCTCCAAAAAAAAGTCCCGAACTTCAGATGGGAGAGAGCATTGCAAGTACTGTTTCACTGCTGAAAACACTAGCAATTTTGAAATCTTCACATGTGAGAAGTAAGACAATTCAGCAATGCAAAAATAGTATTACTATAAAATACAAATCATAATATCATGTTCCTGCCGTTTCTATGACGACTTGTCATAAGTTCCTCCTAAAATACCCGGCGTGCTCACGAATGAAGTACCGTTGTACTTACCTTGCTCATCCCTACCGACAAGGAAACTCTCAGGGGGTCCGAGGTAAGATTGTCGTACACCGCCCAGGTCAACCACAATCTTCTGGATCAAGATGTTGGGCAGCAGAGCCCAGATGCGAAGAGTGTACGCGCCTTCCTTGGGAACTTCGAAGGAAGATGTAGTGTAATTGCCATATAGGCCCCAAACAGCATTCCCAACAGCGTATCCCCAGCCATCAGGCATGTTGGTACCCATGTTGGGTCCAATGGGTCGAACAAGTGTTGGATCAGGCTGGTCCTCGCCTGAGGGATAAAGAACAATGGCGTACTCGAGGGGGTTTCGATCCCCAAGGTAATTCGCACCGGGGGACATGAAAAGGGTTACGTTGGCCGCCGAATGGTTGGTGTACAGGTACATATCGTACTCCAAAGCAGGTCCTTCACCGACGTCGAGTTTCTCAGTGTCAAGAGGATATAGACCAACGCCTGCCATGGTACGACCGTAATTCTTGATAGTGTGATACTCGAGCGATGAGCTGTCCGAGTTTCCTTCATGGATCTTTTGGTAGTGGGACGCCTCGATCGAAACATGTCCGTCAGACTCAACAAAACCCTCTTCGAAGCTGTCGGGCAGTTCTCGGTTGATGACCGTCGCCACGATCTTGGGATCTTGGCCGCTGTATTTCTCAAAGCCCTGACAGTCACTGGTAACGTTGATGAAGACCTCTGTCGTGTTGGGCGCTTTGGGAGCCTTGTCCCAGTCGACTGTGACATAAACTCGGCTATCTGTACCATTGTTACCACCGACTGTACCGTTGTACTGCGAGAGTTGGACATAATCTTCCCACGGAGCAGCAAACCAGTTGCAAGACTTGGAGCCTCGGTGAAAGACATCGATGTATCGCGATTGAGCTCCAAATGGCTCTAGAGGGGGAAGTTCGAGGACATTGGAGGACAACGAGTGCCATTTACTATCACCCATGATGGTGGCGTTTGAGCCCTCAACGCCGATACCATACTCGCCACCGAGTGATGGCCAGACATCTTGAACAAAACGTAGGTCGGGAAGGGTATTTCGCATGGGCTGTTGCCAGTATCCATCGTAGCCCAGATGAGTTTCTATGCAGGGTTAGATATGCTGACGGATTATTCAAGTAGCAGACTTACGATCCAGAATATGTGCCCACTTGCCATCAAGAACCTCGTTCCATCGCTGTGTCAAGTTCGAGTCCTTGTACATAAGATCAAGAGATTTCCAGATGACATCATTGGCCGAGTTTCGCTTCTGTCCAGCGTAAAGTTGATTCCTGGCGCCATAGATTTGGATCTTGTTCACGATCTCGCCACCAAGAACTGGATGAAGGAGCATCTCGAAGAAAGCAGGTTGGTACTCAGAGTCGAGTTTATCATATATGGCCTGTGTATCTTCTTTCAAAGCGGCCCACTGTTCCAGAATGGCTTCGGCTTCATGGTAGTTGATGACTGAGTAGACTTGGGGTTCCAGCAGCTCGAACTTGCGACGAGCAGCATACATGCCATAGCGTGTCATGATGCTTGTGATGTCTTTGACGTGCTCACTGCCAAATTCTCGCTCAACCCACGCTTCGACCCATTTTGTAGTGCCATCAGTTTCCCATCGTTCAGTGTCGTAGGCAAGGTCCATGAAGTGACTGATGGGAATTTCCTTTGGCTTGAGATCACCGACATTGACGATCCAGATGCGGCGGGCATTTCTGTGGTAGGCCAGGGTCATCTGCTCAGTGGTCTTCTCGAGTTGGATAGTGTTGATCCACTTGTAGTTTCTGGGATCACCGACGTAGTCGAAATGGTAATAGACGCCGGCACCACCAGAACGATCAGTCTCGTTGGCGAGAGGCAATCGACGGATATTTCCCCAGTTATCATCTGCCCAAAGGAGAGTGATGTCGTCAGGAACCTTGAGACCGCGTTCCTGGTATGACTGAACCTCCTTGTAAAGGCACCACAATGAAGGGACGTCGGTTAGGTTGTCGACCTCAAGACCCTTTTGAAGAATTTCGCGCTGGTTGTCAACAAGTGTCTCGAGCATGTCAACAATTCCATCAATTCCCAGGTCACCTTCGATAGCGGTGTCACCGGTTCCTCTCATTGCCATGGTCCACAAGCTATTTCGAGCATACGGCTTGGCTCTCTCGACACCGTAGCGGAAGTACTCATCGATAGTCTCGTTGTTGGTATGATACTGCCATTCACCCTCATAGAATGTTCGGAATTCGTTCTGAGCTCGCATCATAGGCTCAGTATGAGAACCGCCAAGGACAATCTCATACGCGTCAAGCAGTGGTTGGTTGAGAGGGTCATCAATATAGACCATGCTGCCCCAGACGGTTGGCCAGAGATAGTTGGCGCGTAGACGAAGCAGAAGTTCCGAGACAAGAGCGTAAAATTCATGGTTGTACGGAGCGGCGTTGTTCCAAGTTGGCTTCCACCGAGAGCTGAGTTGGTCAGTATGTAGCATAAAGAAATGTGTCTGTGAACTCACCCGACCCAGCTGGACAGCCCCGGCTGCTCGTCGTTGAGGAAGATACCTCTGTACTTCACTGAGGGTGACTTTTGAACTTTGGGTTTGGAGAGAACAT
Source organism: Fusarium longipes (assembly GCA_013618495.1). Taxonomy (NCBI): domain Eukaryota; kingdom Fungi; phylum Ascomycota; class Sordariomycetes; order Hypocreales; family Nectriaceae; genus Fusarium; species Fusarium longipes. The sequence continues at coordinate 172,431 of JABFEY010000047.1, read as the reverse complement.
ATATCTCGTCCCGTTTACGCACAGGCACGTCGGCCCACCAGTACCATGGACTGACACCAATCTGCTCGCTTACGTCGTAGATGCCATATATGGTTCCCCTGGGATCACTTCCGGCAATGACAAGTGCTTGTGCTGTGCCGTTGATGGGGTTTTTAACAAGTTGACTGACAAAAGACTCCCATTTTCCGTCAATTTCACTGATGTCAATCAAGCCATCTTCGATGAGTGAGTCAATAAGTTTTGAATGTCCGATTGTGCCAACAATGATGGCGGTGTTAGCTTCATCAGGGTCTGAGTATGCAGGACCAGAAAAGCTCTGCTCCTCAAGAGTGCGGTACTCCAAGCTGTCAGCTCGAAACATTATTACGATAGAGAATACTCACGTAAGTGTTGTTCTTCACATCCACAGGCTCAAAAGTATATTTGGCAGCGGAAGCATCACTCTTGCCATTGCTGAGTGTGAAGTTTGTACCGGTGACACGTCCAAAGTCAACAGCAAGGTCTCCTGCAGCACGAATTACTCCCCAGTATTCATCCTCGGAGACCCGGATTTGTCCCTTTCCTGCATCGCCGCCTACGATCTGGAAGGCATTGTCCGAGCTGTTGAAGGAGACAATGGCCTGTTGACCTAGAGCTGAGGCCAATGGCACAAGGCCCAGCAACGTGAGCGAAACTCGTGAGAGTTTCATCGTCCTGAGGAAAGAAAAGATGTTGGCCTATGTATCTCAAGCCATTGATCATAGCCATGAAAACGTCGAACAGAGCTTCTTCTCTTTTATACAACTACCGGATAAATACAATAAGCGTCTTTCGAGAAATTTAGTTTAGGCATTATGGTATCGTTCGTTTAAGTGGAACTTGTTCTTGAGTAAGTTGGGGTATGATCATCACAGAGTTGCATCAGCCCCACTGAACCAGGTTGTTTATTAGCCACGAGACCGGCTGTTTCCAAGCTTGAGTGATTAATCCGGGGAATTGACCAACCGGAAGGTCTGTGACAATTTACCCACGATGATCAGGACAGGCGGTGGATGACGGTCGATATCCAGTTTGTTTGTCCCCATCACCACTACAGATGAGTCCCCGCTCCTGGGCAGATACTCTGATTCGTGGAAATGCACTAACGTGTCATGACGATACTGCGGTCGAGGGGAAAGTCGTCTGTCATTGATGGTGTTGTCAATTACCTATATCAAATAGAATAATGGCCTGGGTTTGTGTGGCTCAACTCTTCTCAATTGCCTGAGAGGGAAGTTGGACTATGACTGCAGACTCTTTATTTGCGCGTTTATTTTACCAGCCCCGTAGCATCTAGTATACTAAACTCGCATTCTCTACGTGAAAGTTGATTGTTTGCTTGAGCCATTCGCCAGAGGGGGCAGTGCGGGTAATAAACCCCAAATCAATTCCTTGCCCAGCTATTCATCTGCTTATGCGTGCAGGAACTTCATTGGTAATCTCCAAACTGTCGTTGTATTATAAACCCTTCGCATTATAATGGATACGCGGTAATCACAAGTGAGCAATTGCGGTAAGATGAACTTTGCCAATGTATTAGATAATGTCTATCACCCAAGAACCCACCACTGAAGAAAAAACAAGCAAGCCTAGTCTGGCAAAATGTGGCCTCTAATACTAGACGAAACAAGAATGTACGGGAATGCTAATGTTGGACAAGAGTCCGAGGACAAGAGCCCAAACCATGAATGCTAAGAACAGTTATGCTCCACAATGCAATGCTAAGGTACCATGAAACTCTGACAGAAGATAAATTCTTCTACAGGACAAAGGCGAAACCAGCGATGGCAGCAGCCAGACCAGCGAAGGACTTAGCAGCGCCAGCGGTGACGACAGGAACCTCGGGTGTTCCGGTCTTCTCGGGTTGCTCAGGCTTTCCGGTCTCGGGCTTAGCAGGAGCCTCAGGGTGCTCAGGCTGCTTGGCAGGGGGAGCAGGCTGGGCAGGCTTGCTGGGCTTGGGAGCTTCAGGCTTGATGGGGTGCTCAGGCTTGGGCTCAGGGACAACAACAACAGGGGGCTTTCCAGTGGTGATGGGCTTAGGAGGGCTGGCGGGCTTGGAAGGGCTGACAGGAGGGTGAACAGGCTTGCACTCTCCGTTGGAGCACTTCTCGTATGTGTAGCAGTCATCCTTGCACTGGTCGAAGTAGTAGTGATCCTCCTCAACATCGCAGACAAACTTGCGGGCATACTCCTCAGAAGTATCAACCTTGCAGCTAGAGCCATAGCAGGTGATCTTCTGGTTGCACTCCTCGTTCTTGTAATCGGCATAGTGGCAGCTTCCGTTCTTGCAGATCTTCAGCTGGCTCCAGGTATCATCGTAACACTCGCGAGGCGCACAGAGGTCATCCTCACAAACAACCTGCCATTTCGTGCAGGTAGGGCAGTGGACTTGAGGAGCGCAGTAGTTGCCGTAGCAGATGATGATAACATCGGTAGGAACGGCAGGCAAAACGGTTGTAACAGTCTTGGTAGCAACCTCGCCGCTCTCGGTAAAGGTAACGGTAGCGGTGGTGGTGCTGGCAGACAGAGTCTGGGTGATGAAGTCGGTGTTGGTAACGGTATCGGTCTCACCGGGGTTGACACCGATCGCGGCGTAGATGGAGAGGAGAACGTTGATGTCAACGTTCTGTCGGCGCATGATGCGAGAGCCAGAGTTGAGGCCACCACAGTTGACTGAGTCATCGCCGGGGCAGACAATGTCACACTCATCGGTGCTGACAGCGGTGGAAGACTCTAGGTCAAGCTCGCTGCCACAGTAGCAGCTCTCATCATTGAGACCGAAGAAGTTGGAGCCAGCACAGGCTGCAGCACATTCATCGGCATCGTTCTTCTCGTTGGAGTAAGCGAGGGTGAAGGTGGGGAAACCGTTTCCAGAGAAGCAGCCAAGGAAGTTGAAGCCAGCAGGGCTACCGATGCCTCCAGCAGCGGTGCTGGTAGAAGTAGCGGTGGTCTCAGTACCAGTGGTCTCGGTTCCAATGGTGGCGGTACCGGAAGTGGCAGTCTCAGTCTCGAAAGCAGAGGTGGTAGTGTTGGCGAAACGAGTGGTGGTGAATTGCTGAGCAGCGACCACGTTGCCCATGGTAAGGGCGAGGATATCAGTGTAACGCATCTTGAAGATTGGAGTCTGAACGAGTGACTAAAGTAACGATTGTGTTGGGCTCTTGAGAGAGTAGTGAGTGAATGGAGAGTGTTGGAGTTGTTTGATGATGAGAGAATATTTTGATCTCAACGGGATGAAGTTCTCTTTATATACAAATTGATCATTCATTTTGGTATGAGAGCCATGCTTGCCCCTATATCTCATCTACGCTAAACTCCCTATCGTTTCCCAAGATTGTCGGTTTTACTGCAGATTGTGAGAGTTGAGCACCGCAAGAGCATGATGACTGAGACATGAAGTTCCAACCAAACAAACAAAGAATGCAGTCACTGACTCGAAGTGTCTCACCCCACAAAATGACAAGGGATGAACTCTGACACTACTCAAGATTTCCACCGATGGAGAAATTGAATTGACTGTCTTGTTCTATTGTGAGACTAATTTGAATTCCAAACATCGCGATAGTAGAAAAATCCCGCCTTTGTTCTCCGACTTCCGGCATTCTGAGGTTATTTGGAGGCGAGACATCGCAAATGACAATACCTTGGTCTTTAATTTATCACCAGATTACTGATGGGTTGCATACCAGATCGGTCCAAAAAGAATTAAAATGTAAACATTTTGTAAATGAACTGCACAAGACTTTGCCGATGTTCCGCTGTCGCTCAGGACCTCTGACCTTGGCATTCACACTCCCTCATAAGGAAGAACTAGGATCCTTAGTTATGGGCAGCCAAAACAGAGGCCTCGTCACGATCAAAACAGTCAACTGAGACTATACATGAAAGGCCTTCACTGGTTACCTTTCAAATCCAAGCCGTTGAACCCCATTGCAACCTCGTCCGATGCAATGTGACCCCCCTTGTATCTCTTGACTCTTACTATCTCTCAGTCTAACTGCCTATAGATATAGGCTCGTCAAACACTTAAGAATGAAGTAAAATACTGTGATATACCGCGGGACTGCACAGGAACGGGACCGATATTATGACAACTCACTACCTTGTGATCAACCGTCCTCCAATTGCAAATTTGAATTGCAACCATTGCGTTCTTAAGTGGAAGACAAGAGGTGGATTGTGAAACATTTGTGAGCTTTCTGAGCGTTTTGCCTAGTCAGTAACCATGCTTTCACCTCCTCGCATGATAAGCAGGACGCACAGCATATTTGAACTAGCATACAAATATGTTTTGAAACCATTGGTCGTATTACCCGCCATTGTGCTCAGATTGTTTATTTCACTTCCGAGAATGCGTTCAGTGCATCATGCAACCTGCCAAAAGTGCCTTGATGCCAACTCGTAACTTGCTTCCACTCATCCTCCGGATAGGTGATGCTCATCATCCGGAGCCACGCGCCAACAATCATGTCAGCGTAACTCACTTGGGACCCAAGTAGGAAAGGTCCGCCGATATTCTTTGTAAAGAGGACTGATAGGTCGCCCAACATCTTCTCGAGAGACTCCATCAATTTTGCTCTCGCTTCAGCACTCAGCGAAAAGTCGTCCCAGCCCGAAACCCCCGCACGTCGCACAAACTCAGCCTTAGTCTCTTCTTCTGTGGCTGGATCGAATGGCATACCCTGAACCCCAAGCTGAACATGGGCAGTGAATGCGGCATCAATGTTCATGTTGAACTTTGCATAGTCAGGAAACTCTTTGTCTTTGCAGTCCGACAAAGGTATGAGTATGTGAGGATGTTCAAAATTGAAGTCAAGATCTTGAGGCGGGAATAAGTCGCCCCCGCCCGAATACGTTTTGTTGAGGTATATCGCAATGTCAAACGAGTCCCCGATCAAGGCACCCGTGGTAGGATCCTTGATGACAGGCAAGGTATGGAAGTCTTTGCCATCAGCAAACTTGCGGCCGGCTGGTACGTTGAGGCCGATGCGGGTTTTGGCAATATCTGGGAGAGGTACCCATGTTGTAGAATATGGGACGCCCTTGAAGTTTAGAGCAAACCTGGCCTTCCAAGGGTTCGGAGCGTGGGCGTTCTTCTCCACGGGAGGACGTGATGCGATGTCATAAAAAATGATCGTGTTTGACTCCATGGTGGATTAAGAATCTTAAAAAAAATTGTGTTGAAGGGAAACGTTTCTCGAGATTTGATGGAACACAAAGCACTTACTATATGCATCTCATGAGGTCACTCAGAGCTTTAGTCTATTGATGCATACGACAAAATAAGCTGACTGGCCTCCCCGAAATTTTGCCATCTAATAGTTGATTGTTTTCTGCACCCTAGGCGTCCCCTGATCTGATACGTGGCCTAATTGCAATGATCGTGGCACAGATCCTTCAACCGGTGGGTCCATATTAAATAGGTTCTTTAAACAGTAAGGTTATGAAGTTATGATGGACGAGTGACAAGATATCTAGATAGCCTCTGTTGGTCAATTGATTACGGAGAAAGAAGGAGACAGAGAAAAGTAATGATAGACCCATTGTTACCCAGCTGAAAAGCCAAGATAGAAAAAGTCTGCCGGAGACACGGACCTCTCACACTGCCACGAAACTATCGTATCCACAGTCACAATTCAACAATTGTGATTCGAGTTCCCGTATTAACATTCAGTGGCCCGCAACGCAGGGTCCATGAGTTGACCCGACCTTAATATCGGGTTGGATATTGGAGGGCAATGATTCTTCCAAAACATGACTTTATAACTGCCAACGCTCGCCTCATTGGACTTTCTGTTCTAGATATCCCAATTACAAACAACATTTTCTGAGAATGACAACTGAATTCCTTTTGAGCCGTTACAGGGCTGGTGGTGGCCATCCAACCAGTCAACGCAATGGTATCGAAGAGAGTCTTGAGGAATCCTTCCTAAGTCACTTTTCTCAGCTATTCAATAAATACGCAGGAGCTGATGGAAAATGGCGTCGCGATCAAATTGGCCTTTTCATGCACCACGTTCAAGCTGAAGACCCCAATGGTCTGGCTGCCTACCTCACAGACCAAGAAGAACTGAATTTGCACGAATTGATTCAGTATCTGACATCGCCATGCGGTAACATCCTGGAGATGGCGGCGCCTCAAGATCTATCATGGCCATTGAACAACTACTTCATTAGCTCAAGCCACAACACTTACCTCACCGGCAACCAGCTTTCCAGCGACTCAAGCACTGAAGCATACAAGGATGCCTTACTACGAGGCTGTCGATGCATCGAAATTGATGTCTGGGATGGTGAGGAAATGTTCAAACCTGGCTTCGCGGATGATGATGAAGACGAAAGAAGAGACAGGGAAATCAGTACCGAGCCCAAGAAGCTCGGGTTTCGGGACCGCGCAATCATCAAATTTGGCCGATGGGCTATGAACAAGTTTGAACCCGTCGATCCTGATGGCAAAACTGTTGACGACAGACTCGCGGAATGCATGCATGCAGAGCCGCGAGTTCTTCACGGCTTTACCATGACCAAGGAGGTTTCCTTCCGCGACGTTTGCCGAACCGTCCAGGAATATGCATTCGCTATTTCCGAATTGCCACTTATCGTCAGTCTGGAAGTACACTGCAGTCCGATGCAACAGAACATAATGGTGGACATCATGAAGGAAATGTGGGGTGATTATCTTCTGCCAGAACCGGAGCCGGAATCGGACCATGTACACTTGCCTTCTCCCAATGAGTTAAGGAAGAAAATTCTCATCAAGGTTAAATACGTACCAGAGGACAAGGATGCAGACCAGGTTACGGACGAAGGCGCAGATGACGACAGCATGCTTGAAGTTGTTACGGAAGAAGACAAGAAGAAGACGAAGAAGGTCAATGCGCCCAAGTTCACAACGCGTTTGAGTCGTTTGGGGATCCATACACGTGGAATCAGCTTCAAGTCGCTGGACGAACCCGAAGCTACGATGCCCAACCACATCTTCTCGCTTTCAGAGGGTGTGGCATTCGAAATCCAGCGACGGCTGCCCAAGGCTATGTTCTCGCACAACAGACGCTTCCTTATGCGTACCTACCCTCACGGAATGCGCTTTGATTCGTCCAATTATGATCCTGTAATCTTCTGGCGGGCAGGCGTACAAGTGGTTGCTCTTAACTGGCAGTCATGGGATCTGGGTATGATACTCAACGAAGGCATGTTTATGGGCTCAGATGGTTATGTTCTCAAGCCCAAGGGATACCGCCATGACCAATATTCAAACGAAGACGATATTTCCATTCCCAGCAAGACGTTGGAGAGACTCGCCATCACGGTTATAGCTGCTCAAAATATCCCACTGTTGAACAGAAACGACGACCCCGCCAAGTTCATCCCCTACGTTAAGATTGGTTTCCATACTGAACCAGATGCCTTCATGGCTATGACTAGCGAGGGTGAGAGCCCAGAGAAGGTCAAGCAAGTCGGCTATAGTGGTCAGACACGCAAGAGTAAGGGAACAAGCCCAAGTTTCAGCGAGGAGACGATCGAATTTCTTAACATCCATGGCGTTGTTCCTGAATTATCATTCCTCTCATTCCGTGTTATGAACGACGTTCCTGGCCCCGATGTCATGGCAGCGTGGGCATGTGTGCGACTGGACCGACTGAGGCTTGGATACCGGTTCATTAGGCTGCTGGACCAGGATGGCATGCCAAGCAAGGGTATTCTGTTGGTGAAAGCTGCTATGAGGGAGGCCACGCCAAACTAGACACAATCGTGTTTTGGCTACCGACAATAGATAGTTGCATCCAATTATCCCCTTATATATACCTAATAGATCGTCTACCAGGACCGTACCCAAAGTTCTCAAACATATTGGAAAGTAATTCACTTTTGTACCTAGAGCGTCTCACACGGAAACGTCTAAAAACAAAATCATCGGGAGAGATCGCACACTCCAAAGTTCTCGGTCTCATGCATAGCATGTCAGATCTATGAGTTCACAGAAAATAAAACATTGTATAACTTTTTACACAGATATGAGAAAGCGCTTAGAGATGCTCAGGCGGATAAGAACAATGAACATCAACCCGACGAGAGACATGGATCCAGCGTAGTAAGCAGCGGGCCTGAACGTTGAGATATCCTCATTATCATTCGTTCCGGCCAGTGAATAGATCCCAGAAGCGACTGGAGTACCCTGGGACAGTTAGCACAATCTCGAACAAATCGGGCGTTTTCACACGTACGAAGAAGAAACCACAGAACCAAGTCGTCCAAACAATCGGTAAGATACCAAGAGTATTCTCAGGTCCCATTGTCGCACCTAGCATTGGAGGTACGAGACTAAAGAAAGCGCCACATCCAATGCCATTAAAGACCAGGAATACCGAGAAGATCCCAACACTCGATGATACAGGCCAGACAACTAATGAACTGAGGCCAATGAAAAGTAAGCAAACAATCAAGCTGTTGAGAGGACCCAGAACATGATCAGCTGTATAGCCACCCAAGACTCTTCCAACGGTTGAAGCGAGATTCCAGGCTGCGAGTGTGACAATGGCAATTTGGTTGGAGTAGCCCATTGATCGAGAGAAAATTGGAATGAAATAGGGAGGGATGAACAGTGGAAAGCATGACAATGCTGTGCCGGCAATGATGAGAAGGAATCGAGGTTCTTTGAAGCGATGCCTACAAGCAAAAGTCAGTCACTAGACCTAGGCTCAACGTAGGAGGGTAACTCACCACTGTAACTTCAATCCTGCATTGACTGATCCTGCGGGTTGCTGAATGAAGTATGATGCAGGAATGCAAACTCCCCACAGCATGAAGCTCAAGATGCGGAATGTCCATGCGACATCGACTTGTTGAACAAGAAGGTTCGTCGCGATACTCATGACAGCTGATCCAAGACTCCCTCCGCCAAACACGATACCCATGGCCAATCCTCGGTGTCTCTTGAACCATCTCAGAGGAGCAGTAGAGCAAGCCTGAGATTACGTCAGCTGAGACTTAGGGATAGTAGAGGGTGTCAAGACTTACAAATATGCATAAGCCTCCGCCTATACCAAATATGACGCCATGGAAAACGAAAAGAGCACCGATATGTTTCGTGGTCCAGCTGGCAAGAAACTCCCCCAGCCCCATCAATAACCCACCAGCAAATGCCGTCTTTTGATATCCAAGCTTTCGAACAGAGATACCAGAGAGAATGCTAAGTGAAATCATGAAAGAGGTTGCCAGCGATCCGACGAATGTGAGCGTTGTCAGGTTAGTTCCGGTCACATCAACAAGCCTGACTTGCATGATGCCCCAAGAATAGATAACGCCGAGGTAAACAAATAACGAACAGGCTGCTGCTGCTACCGCGATCCAGCCTTTGGGATCATCAAACTCGAAGGGTGGCGGCGTCTGAACCGGCGATGTTCCACCAGACTGTGACTGGTCGGTCTCATTGCCCTTTTCATTGTCGGACGAGCTTGACAGGTCGGGCCAGTTGGCAACTGGAATTTTGGATTGAACTGCCATGTTTTTAAAATCGATTTAGCTTAAAGAAAACTGTCGATTTCCAAGCAAACACGTTTGATCTAAGTCGAAGAATATCATAGAAAAGGCTCGAGAAGCAGTTGGGTTAAATATTGCACATGAAATATACAATCGGATTAGAAAACTACAAAACCGACAGCAAAGCCGACGCCCTAGATAAAACATCCCAGCTCAGTGGATCATAGAACACGATAATGTTTGTCATGGGAATGCTGAAAGTGAGCGATGATCCGGTATAAGTCGGCTCGTCGGCCTTCGGCTGAAGATCCGCCATTCCCGAGTCCCGGCGACTCCTATCGGATCTCGGTTTTGATCTCTTATAAATGAAGGTTGAAGGTTCAGCAAGATAACACGATTTTTCAGACAAGGCAGGAAAGCAGATATTGCATCTTTCTCATACTTCAACTCTGAGTATTACTTTTCTTTACTTCGACCATGGCTCCATCAACGCTTGAGGACTTCACTGATGTCCACACCTACGAGCCATCTATGCCGATTAAGCCCCTGCATCGCGAAGGTCCTTTGATGCACAGATCACTGGTACAGCACCCTTACATGGTGGAATCAGCACGAGGAATAGAGTTGAAGTTGTCAGGCGGTCAAACAATAATCGACGCTTGTGGCGGTGCGGCTGTTGCCCTCATCGGTCACGGTAACGAAGAGGTTATTCAAGCCATTACCGACCAAGCTCGCAAAGTCAGCTACGTTCACACACAATCATACACCACGGCACCTGCTGAAGAGCTCGCCGAAGTGCTTTTGCAAGGCAACCCCTACGGCCTGGAAAAAGCATTCTTCGTCGGCAGTGGTAGTGAAGCTGTCGAGTCGGCCCTTAAACTTGCCCGCCAGTACCATTACGAGAAAGGGAATCTCGAAAAAGTACACATCATATCCAGGCGTCAGTGCTACCACGGAAACACCATGGCTTCCATGTCGATATCGACAAACCTTGCTCGACGGGCTCCCTACCTTGGCTTCCTCTATCCCAATGTCTCTCATGTCTCGCCTGCGTTTTCCTACCATTACAAAGACTCTTCAGAAAGTGAGGAGCAGTTCACCGCTAGGCTACTGGTCGAACTCGAAGAAGAGATCCTACGAGTGGGACCTCACAAGGTCGCAGCATTTATTGCCGAAACAGTGGTTGGCGCGACATCCGGCTGTGTTACTGCTCCTGCAGGCTACTTCAAAGGTGTTCGAGCGTTATGTGACAAGTATGGAATCGTTATGATTCTTGATGAGATCATGTGTGGTGTCGGTCGCACCGGTACTTTTTTCGCGTTCGAGCAAGAAGGAGTAGTACCAGATATCATGACCATTGCCAAGGGATTGGGAGGTGGTTATGCAGCTATTGCCGGTGTTCTCATCCACAAACGAGTAGTGGATGTACTAAGACAGGGATCGGCCGCTTTTAACCATGGACATACCTATCAGGCGCACCCCATCTCTTGTGCTGCGGCATTGGCGGTGCAGAGGATCATCAGACGTGATAAACTCATTGAGCGGTGTGCTAAGATGGGGTTGGTCCTGGAAAGAATGTTACGAGAAGAGCTTCATGAGTGCAGGTCAGTTGGGGATATTAGGGGACGAGGTTTGTTTTGGGGGGTCGAATTTGTCCGGGACCAGAGATCAAAAATACCATATGATCCTGCAGCCAAGTTTGGGTTATTGGTGCAACAACTTGCGTTCGAGAAGGGTGTTGCGTTGTACCCAGGTGGTGCGACTATTGATGGCATCAACGGAGACCACATCCTGCTTGCGCCGCCATTTACAGTGACTGATGATCAGTTGAGGACTATTTGCCGAACCTTGAAAGAGGCCGTGATTGAGGCGGAAAGAACAGTGTTATGAGACTGACATCATCTTTCATCTCTATAGAACTACATCTCCCTGCAAGATAGGTTTCTGAACGACCAAGTATATACTTGATGATGTGCAATTACCCAGTGAGCCACAACTGTACTGATGAATCCTCTTTTATTTATGTAAAGTGGTATTAAAACATGCCCCAATAGGGCGACTACTACCGTCCTGACTATCTACAATAGCTGGTCTTTCCTGTATTATAATCAGATTGTGTACCGAAAAAAGGTTGCGTTGTCCCCTTTCTCTCGTTCACTTTGCTTCTCCGCTTCAGTATACAAACCGGGATCCTTATGGACCGCGTCCCTACGAGCATTCTCGCGGCGTAAGTAGATAGTCATCCAGATGGAAAGGAATAGCGCCATGATCTGACAGCCCAGGAGGGTTCCAAAACCTGGAAAGTATCTTGGAGCATCTTTCTTCAGGAACAGGTAAGCTGCAACCACACCTCCGAGATTGCCACAGCTCACGTTCATAGCAATGCCAACGCCTCTTTTGAGAGATCCCCCAATATTGTTGCTATTCCAGGCAATACCTTGAGGAACACAAGGGAAGACGCCAGAGGCAAGGAGGAAGCAGCCAAAGTATCTGACTCCAGCGTGTTCAACGGCCATGAGAAGGATCAATCCGACTATACTATCATGGTGTCAGTAGGCCCAAATCGCATGGTCAGTCAGAGCACTCACGACATGGAGATAAAGAGAATCATGAATATTCCCCTTTGTTGCAATCTATCAGCCCACCACCCAGCAGCAACGCAGATGGCACAGGCCACAAGATATGGAGGTGTGCTCATAAGCTGAGCAGTTGTGCTGGAGTACCCCAGATCCCGAATGATGGTGGGAAGAAACAGGGAGTATGAGTAGACTCCTGTAAACGTGCCGGCTGCAATGAGCATGTGCACCCATATCTTCCAGTCCCGAAAGGCATCTCGGGCGTATCTCATCTCGAACTCCTCTGCTAGTCCTGATCGATCTAGCATCAGTCGTTCTTGTATATGCTTTCTCTCTTCCTCGGTTATAAACTTCGCCCGTTCTGGGTAATCCGCCATCAACTTGAACGACGCGAATGCTGAAAGTATACTATGGTAAGTATAATTCGCAAGATGATATAATTATTCTGAGAACATACCAACAACGACGGTTAGAAGACCCTCGATGATGAAAATCCACTGCCAACCAGCTAATCCCGCCTCACCACGCAGCTCCATAATGCCACGCGCGAGAAGACCACCGAACACACCTGCCGCGGTTGCAGCAGAGAAGAAGATGGCCATGCGAAACCCACATTCATGGCGTCTATACCACATGGTGATACTACGATTGTCAGTCAAGCGTAAGTTTGGGGATCAATAAGGCATACTAGTAAGCAATTCCTGGAAACAGTCCACCCTCAGTAAGACCGAGAAAGCCTCGCGCAACCATCAGGCCGGGATAGCTTTGGACGATACCCATCAATGTACAACAAATACCCCATGCAACCATCATAGAGGGGATCCATATCCAAGGTCTGAATCGCTTCATGGCCATGTTTGAAGGGATCTCTGCCACGATGTAGAAAGGAAAGAAGATAACCAGCGCATGATTGTACATCAGACCTGACATACCAAGATCCAGCTCCAGAGTGTCGAGACGAGCATTACCAATGTTAGTTCGGTCGAGGAAGGAGAGAAGGTAGAGGAGAGAGACGAATGGGATGATGGACCAATCGATCTTGCGTATCAGCTTGTTGGTATCTGCTTCGCTCCAGCCTGCACTCTCAGCTGACTGGACCTTCTCGGCACATTCGGCCATATTGACACTTGCTTTGTCATTGTCCGGCACAGGCTCTTTCATGATGGATTTAGTAGTATGAGATGAAAGGGGGGGCTAACACAATGGGCAGTGGATAGAAGCACGTCAAGATGTCAGGTTGTAGTTTTGAGTCCCGACACAAGTTCAGAAGTCCATTGGGAGGTACTTATACTGCAGTCAGGGGGGATTCTCACGCTATTTACAAATAGGCAGCTGTAGATTTACGGAGGATCTACCATATCTTCATGACTAGTTGGCCAGCACGTGGCTAGATGTTAAGCAAGATTCTGGGGTAGTCTGGGGAAACAAGGGATATGATTTGTCGATTGAGTTTTATTTCGACCTTAATTCTTAAGCTTAACTAGTAGATCGGCATCTATCCCACGAACCTTACCCCAAAGGACTTTGTAGCCACGGCCCGAATCCGGTCCGAGGGCCGAGGACATAGCCGTGTCTAACTTTGACACTAGGATCAGCTAAGTGCCCATGCCAAGAACAGATTTCTCGTTTACGGTGTGAAGTAGCACTTGAAAGTCTTTTGTATCTTAACACAAATGAAGATTGATTCAACTAGAGATGACAGGCTAATGTAGATGTACTACAGCTGACTATGTGCGCTTTTGCCTGTACAGTTCGTTGTCCCGCCGGCCATACTGGGAGTAATGCAACCACAATACTAAACCAGCAAGACAATATCAGATCTAGCTCTCTCTAGAATGCCAGATCCTTTTTCCGGATCATCGTAGAACTTGCTGCGCTTCCAAATTACACCCATGCCCAATCTGATGAATTCATCTGCTTCACCTCCTTGTGTTTCAGATGAAGGAGAAAGAAGTAGCACATGAAGCTCATCCTCTTTATCTGCCACGTCCAACACAAAAAGACACGTAACTTCCAGCATCTCGATTCCGTCAGGAAGTCGGCTGTCCAAAAACGCCTCGCCAAAAACTTCGTTGCTATTTGGCTCGGCAATAATGTGATGGCGCGACTCTCGTGTGATTGAGCGTTTGCCTAATGTGACTTGCAGCCGTCTTCCTTTGACCGTTAACCCTATGCATTTCATAGCAAGGCCCTCGTCTCGGTTCTCAACCTTTACTAGCTCAATCATGGAAACTGTTCGATTGCGATATTGCAATCCCTGTATTCCTCCTCTTACTGATAGCCACGACCATGATGGCGCAGTTCTGTCTTCGCGAATAACTCCCTTCGACGTAGCTTCCCACATTAGCCCTGCCGCCAAATCCTCCTTCCACAGACCAGCCAAGTATGTATAACCCGTTTGTTTAGTGAACATTTCGGTCAAGCCAGCTATTGCATTCCACTTGTCACTCTGATAGGTGAGATTACGCCTCGAGTAGTTGGTTATCAGTTCGTACCAATGTCGCAAGTAATTCTTTCCGTCCTCACCCGCACTTTCATTTACCAAAGCGGCCCACTGCGGAAGTCCATTGTCGATAAGCCTCGGGCTGTCGATCAAGCCATCTTCAGTAGCATATCGACTGGGACATTTCCAAAGCCATTGCTCCTGACCGAAGCAGACAAGTCTGGATGGAAGAACAGCTTCTTGAAGAGTCCAGCCTCTTGTGTTGAGAGGTTCGGAAGGTGCATCGATTGTGAGATGAGTCTCAAACCGTACACTTATGGTTTCTCCATGTATATCAACGGTCTCTGCGCCTTGAAATGGGTTGTGAAGTCCTTCTTGTGGCGAAGACGATGATGTGGCTGCTAGGGTAAGATGAGCGTTCGAGTAGACGGAGCCCATGGTCACGGACTCGGCTTGCCAGTCTTCGCGTGAGTCCTGGATGATGCAGAGAGAATCTATCCAAATGTACCGAATGCCGAGATAGAGCGTCGTCAAGATAGCCTCTCTATGGACTAGTGGAAGAGAGAAGAAATCAATTCCTTCTTTGTGTGCTTTCACATTTGCTTGAGTGGTTTTGAAGTGAAGTTTTGGATCGCTGCCCCAGCAGTAACTCAACGCTATGTACGTTCCGACCTCGCCGTCATTGGTCTCTCGTAATTTGATGGCGATATCACCTGGCCCACTTGGTAGATCGAGACTGCCATTCAAATCGATAACTCGAGTTGGTAGCGGTGCCCTTCGAGTGGGCGGTAGAGATGCTGAACATGTTACGTGATCTTGGCATTCAGTCAGCCAGTTCTTTATTATGTTCTGTCTTTCGTAAGACTCTGAACTGTCCAGTTTCTCATGGGGTATCCAGAACCGTCGAGTGGAGAGATCGCCTGTTCACAATGAGTTAATGTGCATGGATCTCCATGAGTTTCTTACCTAGTCGAGATGGTGCAGTGATGTTTAACGGTACACCGTGGTTGGTATAAAGACTTCTGTTTCCAACCCAGCAAACTGCCGAAGTGAATCTTTCGTGTTTGGTCAACTCGACGGTGAGAGGTCTGGTATTATTGTTCTCGTCACATAACCCTGGATCGCCTTCTTGGTATTGCACCATAAGAAGAGGCGCTCTTGAGATACTGATCTCTAACCACTTGCAAGTTGAGCAAGTTCCGCCTGAGTTGATCAAGCTTTGCACGTTCGGCTGGTGCTGAACCAGGATGGGGGCATCTGGGTGCAGCATGAGTTGACAAAACTTGCATATCCCATCTGCATTGGGAGAAGTGAATCCCCAGTCTTCTGGCGAAGCAGCGTCAACCTCGACGGGCGCCGGACGCATGTCCTTGATATCGCTCCCACGAAGGCCAAAGAGACGGGCTTCTTCAGGGGATTTGAGACTATATACCAAGAAAGTATCGGATTTCTGCGAGGCCATGTTTAGATGTCGAGGATTTAATTTGCAACAGCTTTTCGATACGAAGCCCTTAGTTTCGCGTGTCAGTAAGTATAGTATCTGTCGTTATCTTCAAGTGCCCCATGCCTCAGACTTTGAATTTATATTGTAGAGATTAGGCTGCCACCATCGTTCTGCGTATTCGACTCCATTAGATGCAGTGGGGTTGTCAGCGCCAGGCGGGCTTAGACATACACGTGATGGGTAGACAAGGATGAAGGAAATGTAAGAATTTAGTCAACTTCGAAACAAATCCAAGAGAACTACCCTCCTACTGATGCATGTGTTATTTTCCTGTTAGTCAATGACATTGGGGTAGCCGAGAAGGTGTTTGATTCTTCAAGCAGATTGAGATTACCTATGCAATTAACAACGTCGTGATATAGGTTACCCAATGAGTTGGCGAGATATCTCCACGATAGATTAGTATCAGCATTATATAGCATTCTTACATTGTTTCCTTCCATAATTCGAGCGCCCTTATAGCTCAGTGGTAGAGCGTTGCACTTGTAATGCAAAGGTCCATTGTTCAATCCAGTGTGGGGGCAGCAAAACTTAGTTTTTTGCGCTTTTTTATCCAAAGCGATAATACAGTGATTCTTTGCCAGAAATCAATAAGGCACACTGGCTTATCGAATTTATGTGTTTTTTTTTTATTTGTGTCAATTACTATCGATCATAATATGCGTATCTTTCTCATGAGCTAATCCAACCTCAACCAGCTCCGTTTAATCTGCGACATGACGGCTCCACATGATGCTGTTTAGATCGATTATAAGGTACGAAGACATATCGTAGGAGACTGTTGAAGATAAGTAGCTGTTCCGGGTATATCAACAAGCCTCATATTAAGGAGAACGCTACAAAGGGTAATAAGGACTGGTTCTGATCCCACTCAAAATTTCCAGGTCTCATAGATTTCCTAGCATTCAGCCTCTGACACGCGTTGAGTGCTCGCCTTCCGTGGGTTCTTAGCTGCGAACACCGCGCTCAGTTCCTCTAATGTCCTGCCCTTCGTCTCAACAAAGAAGAAATAAATAAACGTAAACTCGAAAAGGTCCCAAAAGACAAAGAATACATAGCTATGGTGAAAGGCGTCAGTTGGAAAATAGATCAGCCAGGGTTTGGACATTATACTTACAACCAATATCGTATTTTCTTCATAGCAACTGGAGCAGCAAAAGTGTTGACAAATCCTGCGCACCCAGAAGTTATCATGAAAACCATCATTCCGTTCGCTCGCATGTCATCTAGATTTGTCAGCAGATCATGACGACTGCAGCTATGAGTTGTCGAGAGACTTACTGGCTAACACCTCTGCTGGATAAATAGGCTGCATCGGGGTAAACCCAACAGCGAACACAACTCCAAAGATAAAGATAAATGCGATACTTGCCGAGCTCGATGGCTTACTCCCAGAACGTTCATACTCAGCGGCGGTGGCGGCGACAATCGCAAGTGCGATAGACATTGCCAGGCACGAGCTCATGAGCATCTTCCGCCGACCGACAACATCATGGAGACGAGCTTTATGCAGACGTGAGTAACACAACATCATCCGTCAAGATTTTAGATACGACTTACCTCCAATCGTAGCAGCAATCCACCCTGACAAGGCATAAAATGCGTTCAACAGAAGGACTATGTTTGTAGAGGTTATACCGACATTCTCAACCATCATTGGGAGGTAATAGCTTGAGACGTTGTTTCCCGAAAACTGACCGAACCAAGACATGGCAATGACCAGCATGAGACGATACCGACGAGGGCGAGATTTATAAAGACTGCGTAGATCAAAGCAAGCCCACTTGGATCGGCCTTGGACCTCGACAAGCGATTCCTGGATTTCTTGCATTTCGATCTCAACAATTGGATGGTCAGCGTCACCGTTTGCGTGATGTTTGATGATAAATTCGCGAGCTTCTTCAACTCTTCCTTGAGAAACCTGCCACCTGGGACTCTCGGGCAACATCCAGCTACCTAGAAGGACAATACCGGGACAAAGTATCTGAAGCCAGAGAGGAAGCCGCCATTTGATGTTACCGCTCAGGTGGTGATTGGCTCCATACAAGGCTGTTTACTTGGTAAGCAAGATTCGAAATCTGGTGCTTGGCGCGGAGCACATACTGAAGGTTGCGATGATGCTTCCCATGTAGTACAAGGTATTGTATACCCCTGCCACAGTGGCGCGGTGAAGGGGAGGGGCAATCTCGACGAGTAGCATTGGTGCTGCGACTCCATTGATCGTTGAGAAGAAGCTGAGTAGAAACCTGGCACCTATGAACGAAGACAATGTCGGAGCTACCGCAGTGAAAACAGAGGCTACGCAAATAAGGAACGAAGTGACGGCGATAGTGGTCTTGCGACCTCTCCAATCGCATGTCCAGGTGAACAAAGCCCCTGCCATTTGTCCAATCTGAAAGATGGAGAACACTAAACCCGTCGAAGTCGATCCAGTATCACCCAACCCGTAATATTGATGATATTCTGGGAGGACATTGATCGAGCCCATAAGCGAGCCATCGTAGCCAGTCATGGTAGAGCATAGGTAGATAAGGGCACAAGCCATATATAGCTTAATGTGTCCTTTACCCCATGGTGATGGAGCGCCTACGTTTTCGAGTGTAGTTGCTATTGCTTCTGGAGCCTGCGTCGATTCTTTCTCTCCGTTGTGGTCATCATTGTAATTCTTGTTGTGATCTTTATCTTCCACTTGGGCAGTCATAGCTTTCCGGTGGCAGATAATTCGAGAACGCTGGGCGGTGGAATTGAAGGGTAAGGTTGTGGGTACACAGGTCGATCTCTCTCATGGGCTCACGGAATCCATATATACAACCATAGTTTTGTTTTGTTCTGCAGCCATCAAAAGGATGATCGTGCGGGGAATAGCCTTGGTTTCACAACGGTGTGGAGGCGAACTAGCACGGGATTACAGGTTTCCGAAATAACGCATTGGCATATTTCCTCAAGCAGAAGACAACGTGATAGTGGGTTGCATTCCTGAATGTGACTTGTTTATATGTAGGAGGCAGGATGCAACGTAACTTTTTGACAACCACTTGGACGGTCTTGACAATTCCTTTTATCCGGTGGCAACCTTCCCCAATGCTCTGGTGATAAAAAGACTTTCAACAGTGTGACTTGCCCTTCTCTAATAACATCAACAAAACCAGTAGTGGTCATCTGCCGTCACACGTTTCTTTATTCGGTTCTGCAAACGTCCACTATGGCCACTGCAGCGCAGATAACTGACCTGGCCACTGGCTGGAAGTTAAAGCGTACTGACGAGAGTAACGATGCATGGCTACCTGTGGAGAAAGTCCCTACAGTGGTTCACTTAGATCTACTACGCAATGAAAGGTATGCCATTTGGCGATGTCCTAGACAAACACACTCTGACAGTCGGTTTCTTAGAATCCCTGATCCATTTCTTGGCACAAATGAGCTTATCGTGGAATGGGTTGGCGAGCATTCTTGGACATATGAGACCAGTTTCCAAGGGCCTACGACTTCGAACAATGCCCTGGTCTACCTCTTGTTCGATGGCCTTGATACCTTTGCAAAAGTGCAGTTGAATGGCACAACTATCCTCGAGAGCGACAATATGTTCATCAGTCATCGAGTAGACATAACCAATTTCCTCAGGCCGTGTGAGGCTAATATTCTTTCTATCGAGTTCGATAGCGCTTTGTTACGAGGCAGAATGATTGAGAAGGAACACCCAGAACACAAATTCATTTGTTTTAACGGTGAGACGAGTCGATTGTGCGTCAGAAAAGCGCAATACCACTGGGTAAGTCTATGAATAAGCCCCAACGCCGCCTCTCAAGAGATCCATTTCTAATCTGTTAGGGGTGGGATTGGGGGCCGGTGCTTATGACTGCTGGACCGTGGAGGCCTGTGCGACTCGAGGTATCCCATACCCACATTGATGACGTCCTTGTGCATTACAATGTCTCGGACGACCTGAGCACCGTCATTGGCAAGGTGAGAGCCGATGTTCGGGGGTTGGCAGATGAGATCGTCATAATTTTGAGTTATGGAAACGAGCAGATCTTTCACGTCTCTAAAGCAGCAGAGCAGGGTACTAATGTTTCGCAATTCGAACTGTGTTAGTGTCCCTATCTAATCACCGCGTTTCCATGGACTGACATATTTAGTTAAACCCAACCTGTGGTACCCCGCTGGGTATGGAAAGCAGTCTCTTTACTCCCTTACAGTCCATGCCTTATACCAAGGTACAGTTCTTAACACGTGGGAAAAGAAGACTGGCTTTAGAAAAAGTCAGCTTGTGCGAGAGAAGGATGATCAAGGTGAATCATTCTACTTTCGCATCAACAATGTTGACATTTTCTGTGGTGGCTCTTGTTGGATTCCCGCTCATAGTCTACTCCCGAGCCTTACTGCTGATAACTATCAAAGTTGGCTCCAAATCATGATTGAAGGCAACCAAGTGATGACAAGGTATGTTTCCCAATCATTTCTGTTATTAAGCTAACCTTGTTAAGAGTCTGGGGTGGTGGTATCTACGAAGACGATACATTTTATGATACTTGTGACGAGTTGGGTATCTTGGTTTGGCAAGATTTCATGTTTGCTTGTGGGGTTTATCCTTACTGGCCTTCCTTTTCAGAGTCTATCCAGACCGAGGCCAAAGTTAACATTCGACGCCTACGACACCATCCGTCTATTGTGATATGGGCAGGCAACAACGAAGACTATCAAGTGCAAGAGCAGTGTCAACTTGAATACGATTACAACAACAAGGACCCCAAAAAATGGCTCAAGACCAGCTTCCCAGGACGATACTACTATGAACACCTGCTCCCTTCTATCATGGAGGACGAAGCGCCCGGTACCCAGTACTGGCCAGGTTCCCCATTTTCGAATGGCAAGCCCAGCTCAGATCTCGACGTTGGCGACGTACATCAATGGAATGGTAAGTAACGAAACGTTTTGATCCGTGTAATCAGTACCTGATCTCTTTGTTTTAAAGTATGGCACGGAACCCAAGAGAAGTACCAGAGGTACGGTGAAATCGGCGGACGTTTCAACAGCGAGTTTGGACTCGCGGCATTTCCAGTTTTAGAAACGGTTAAGGAGTTTGTCTTTGATCATGAGGATTTATACCCCCAATCTCATGTTGTCGACTTCCATAACAAGGCCGATGGGCATGAGAGACGAATAGCAACATACGTCATGGAGAATTTCCGCATCTCTTCTGATCTTGCAGTAAGCTTCCTTCTCTCCCTGCCCTTGGATGCAACTAACACCATCTCCAGTCCTGGGTATACCTGACACAACTGGCACAGAGCGAAGCCATGACTTATGCATATCGTTCATGGCGACGTCAGTGGGGAGAAGCTCGACACTGTGGCGGTGCTCTTGTTTGGCAACTCAACGATTGTTGGCCTGCAACATCCTGGTCTATCGTTGACCATTTTCTACGCAAGAAGCCTGCCTTCTACGCTATCAAACGTTCACTGAGTCCCATCGCCGTGGGCGTACAACGAGAGCATCACGACTGGAGCGTCTGTCATGCTCGTCCTAAGAAGTCTTCGTCTTACAAGCTTTGGATCTCAAGCAGTCTGCAACACGAGACGCATGTCGACGTTGAGCTTCGTTTTCTCTCAATTGATACCGGAGAGCAGGTGAAACCAACCATTAAGAAGGCCAATGTCACCGTTGCACAAAATGGGGTGACGAACATTTTGTCTGGGGTGATTGACAACACGACTGAAAAGATACACGTCTTGGCTGCACGAGTTTTCCAATCTGGGGTTTGCATTGCTCGGGATGTTGATTGGCCTCAACCCTTCAAGTACCTCTCATTTGCGAACAGAGGTATCAAGGTTGCGGCTAAACCAGGTAAATTTGTTGTTTCTGCTGAGAAGCCTACAAAAGGGTTCGTCGTTGAAGAGCTTGATGGATGTTCATTGAGTGATAACTGTTTGGATATTATGCCGGGCGATTCGCAAATAATCAACTACACAGAAAGAAAGGTCCCCCAGAAGCCAAGATTCACTTATTTGGGTATGGATCAGCCACAACCGGTGGAGGTGTACCAAGATTGGAATCATGCAGGATGAGACATTGGATCTGAACAGAATCAAGCGGCGTCATCGTTGAGTGAGCGATCCCGGGTAGTTGTCATGAATCGTTACATTGATCACGAAGTAGTTAACAACAAGAAAATGAATGCTTGTCTCGATCAGGCAATTCAATCAAGCTTGGAATTTTCCTTTTCCACAGCGCTGCGTTAGCTCCTGATACAGAGACTATTATGCTACATTGATTTATACCTTGAGCCTAGGTTCCGTGTGGAAATGTGTTTCGGTTCACGTCCCCACAGCCCAAAGCGGTTTTGTTTGAGTCCTTTTTTGATAACTAACTGAGGTTCCAAGGCGCCCAAAGTACAAAAGAATTCGGCCAGCGGGGGTGTAAAAGAGAATATTAAACAACCAGCTTTTGGTAGTTTACAGGAGTCTTTGAAATTGTTCATTTTTACAGGCTGAAGGTCTAGAAGCCAATCTCGGACCCGCCGTGGTCTAGGACGGAAGTCTGTATTTCCTTACTAGTGGCTCCCAATCCTTCTACACCTTTAATTTCGCAATCCCGGCTTAGCTTACACTAGTTGAAACACTGTCAATGTTTTCTTCCACTTTGGTTGGACGAAGTTACAATAGTCTTTTGAAACCTTTTTGAACGAGGTTTGCGCAGTTTGACAGTTGAAGTATTGTTTATGAATCGATCAGCTCGTGATATGAGCCACTCCACTATACCGCTCTGTGCCGTAACTGTTGCTATATCGCAGAACTCTCCCAAGTTGATATACGCACTATTGTTGCCAGCTACTGGGTAGCTTGCTTGAACCGACCTTGATGCAACCAGTGGATGGTGTCTCACGTTTTCAGCCGCGGCCTTGTCCCTGTTCACTCCAAGCCTCGGAGCGGGCGGTGCAGAACGCCACCTTGTCACTGTGGACACCAAATGCCGACTTAACCTGTTGCCCAAGCTTGTGAACAAACAACAGTTTATAGACACAGAGGATTTTACAACTTGAGAGCCTCAACAAGGGTCACTGGCCTATGCTGCTTGTCGTGAGCTTTTTCTATGGTCTTAGTGCTTGATTCGAAATATGGATATCTCCTCTCATCCCGAGAAAATGGGACATCGCGACGCCAAAGAAAAAGGAAAACAACCTCGGGCCACTTCGTCATGCGCTGAGTGTCGACGGCGACGTATCAAATGCGAGGGCCAGACTACTCCTTGTCGGCAATGTTTATACTACCTTGTCCCGCATCTTTGTCATTATCCTGCGAGGAAGAAAAGACACAACGTATCTGTAAAGTAATGCGCCTACAAAAAAAGCTACCAGACAAGTATTCCTGAGTAGGTATTAATACTAAAATCTATAATATGCAGATCCCATATCGAACTTGCCGAAGCCTACGACAAGGCGCACAAGGTCCTCGAATTATTGTTTCCACTCGCTTCACTCGAAGAACTATCTTCCATGACCCGTGGGCAACTCTTGGCACTTCTGCAATCTTCGACCGCTTCATTACCAGCGACCAAGGCAAGAGAACAGGGTCACCTACACGTGTTAGAGCCCTCACAGGAGCAGAACTTTACTTGGGATGAAGTATCAGATACCGGAAGTGATACGTCGCGTGTTGCAGATGACGTTAACGGACTAGCCTTCTCGCGACAATCGTTGAGTGCATCATATTTGGGCATATCCTCTGTTCCTACCATATTGAGAGTCATTGTACACCTGTCACCTCACATTCAGCAGCGTGTTCCCAAGGGCTCTCAGGCTTGGCGGAGCCCCTCGACTCTTGGTGCCAGTCCCGATGACGTGTCTCATCTACATTTCGAAGAGCTCCCACTTATCAATGCATATTTTAGCCATGTACATCCTATCATCCCGATGATCGATGAAGCCGACTTTCGACAGAGATATGTCCAACTTGATACTATTCAAGAGGAAACCGGACCATGGTTGGCTCTTTTGAACATGGTACTTGCCATGGGCTGCATGGCATCAGATTCCGTCCATTTCACTGGACATAACCCTTTCTACAAACGAGCTCTACCTTACCTCAACATTAGTTCCTTTGGCTCCGGCCACCTCTACATGGTCCAAGCAATGGCCCTATATAGTGGCATGATCTTACACTTTCTGAACAAACCGAACATGGCAACTGCGGTCATGGGAGCGACTCTACAGATGGCTGTTGCAATGGGCTTGCATAGAGTCCAGATTGCGCAGCCCTACTCGGCGGATACCTATCATCGTACTAATGGCTCGCCAATCACACGCGTGCGCACCTGGTGGTCTATTCTGTGCTTGGATACATGGGCATCGTCCACACTGGGGCGGCCAAGTATGCGCTATTGGGACCCAACTACAACCCTCACATCGCCTATGTCAGCCTTGGAGAACTTGGTAAGCATCCAAAGCAATTTATTGATTCATTTCTATTGCTGATTCGTACCGCACCAATATAGGACTATGGGACAATATCCCTGGCTGCCAGTGAGAGATTCTGCAGAATCGCGACAGGCATACAAGAGCGACTTATCCAATTACCTCTTATCAGCTCAGACGAAATAAATGCATTCGATCGCGATCTGCGTGACTGGAAGGATTCATTGCACGCGTTTCTGACTCATCGTGAGCAGTGCCCCCCGAGCCTAAATATTGCCCGAGCTGTCCTCCATTGGCGATGGATCACAACTAGATTGACACTTTATCGCCCGAGCTTGTTAACTATGGCGCTGCATCAGAAGCCTTGGGGACAAACAAGCACTGCTGAAGCGATTCATGCGCGAACATGTCTTGAGATTGCCAAGGAAGGCGTACAGATTATAGAGTTAGACTGGTCGTCAAATCAGGTTCTTTGCTGGAACAGCGCTTGGAACCTGTTTCAGGTGTCACTGGTCCTCATACTCGGTTTGATGTCAGACAAACAAGAGGCAGAGAAGGTCGATTGCAACGGGCACATATCCCGTGCTATTGAATTGTTTGCCTGTATGGAGCCTGTTGACCCTGGATGCGTTCGTAGCCGAAAGCTTCTACAAGGCCTTGTCGACAACATCAAGGACGCCGAGCCAAGTGTCTCGTTCTCTGATTCGAATACTTTGGACTTATCCCTACTTGATTATCTGGATACAGATATGCTTGGGGAAGAAGTCGATTGGCTGGAATACTTTTGTCAGGAGAGTTGATATGACTGGGATATAATACCGGGTCTCTATTGACCGAGACGCCAGCATTTGGCCCAAGCGAGATCAAGACAACGAATTCCGATGCAATCAACGATTCAACATGGAAATACGGCAGTTGTTAACTCATCCACCGTCTTGCGATTTCTAGATGTCCCGTATATCCGTACTTCCGGTTCTGTTATGCGTCATAGCTTGCATAAAAAGTGTAACATGTGGGCCACTTTTACCTCTCCCACCGCAACTAGCTCATGGATCGGGGATTTGTGAAGTCATGAAAATTAGGAAGTGGTACCCATATTGACCAACCGATTGGTTAGCCAGTAACTTCTAGAAATCGCCAAGGACGCCAATACACAAGAATGAATCATTCAGTGGTTTTGTTTCCTGCCATTGATTGTATAGTATATCCGGAGTTCCGTCATGTCGATTCCGCTTGTCATGTTGTATATAAAGGCCCAGTGTAAAGTGTTTCTACCAGTACCAGGCTCTATCATAGGCATTCTCGAGAAATAATGAGACGCACTACGGCAATCTTGGCTCTTGGAGCTTTGGCAACTCATGCTCAAGCTACCGCAACTAGACTTCTATCTGGTGCAACGATCATCGGCTGGGACGACTCCAACAATGAGCCCAAGATCGTCCGTGATGGGCATTTGTTGATCAGTGGTGACCGGATCAAGAGTGTCAGCAAGTCCGAGCCTCTGAATCTTCCCAACGATACGGAGAAGATCGATGTCACTGGCCAGATCATCACCCCCGGTTTCATCGATACCCACCGCCACGGCTGGCAGACTGCTTTTAAGACGATAGCCTCAAACACCACTCTAGCAGAGTACTTCGGCCGTTATGGCGAGTTTGCTGCTGCTCCTCACTTCACGGCTGCTGATGTTTACTGGGGCCAGCTCGCTGGATTACTTGAGGCTTTGAATGCGGGTGTGACCACTTCGCTTGACCACGCACACCATACTTGGTCCAACGACACTGCCTACGCTGGTCTCAACGCCTCGATTGCCAGTAGTGCCCGCGTGTTCTGGGCCTACGCCTTCCACGATGTTCCAGCACTGAACTATACTGTGCGCGACCAGATCCCTAACTTCATAGAGATCGCCGAAAGCGGGGTTTTCAATGACAACAACGTTGAGCTAGGAATCTCCTACGACTCTTTCGGACCGAGTCCCCCTGACTCAGCCCAGAAGGTTGTGGACTTGGCCAAGGACTATAATGTTTCTGTTGTCACGACACACTCCCTCGCTGGGCCATTTGGTGTCAACAACCTTCCCGAAGACGTCCATGCCTTTGGACTTCTGAACACATCCATCCCCGTTGTCTTCTCTCACGGTAGTTTCATGACAGCAACAGGTGCAAACCTCTTGCGTCAGACAGGTCAATATCTGTCTATTACTCCCGAGTCCGAGATGCACTATGGTCACACGCACCCGCACTCATACTATATCCAGGACCAAGCAGCTCTTGGAGTCGATACTCACTTCACCTTCTCCACCGATATCCTTACCCAGGCCAGGATCTGGTTGCAAAGTCTGCGCTACTACTTTTTTGATAAGGTTCTCGGCGACTGGGAGGTTCCGAACAAGAGTCCCATGAGTGTTGATCAGGCATTTTATCTCTCCACTCGTGCTGGCGGTATGGCATTACGACGACCAGACCTTGGTATCATCGAAGAAGGTGCCAAGGCTGATCTGATTGTCTGGAATGCGGCAGACTCTCCCGCCTTGCTTGGCTGGACTGATCCTGTGGCAGCTGTTATGCTCCATGCAAGTGTCGCTGATGTTCTGCATGTTATGGTAGACGGAGAATTTGTTAAGAAGGACGGCAGATTGACTGCATCCGATTACAAGGAGACGAGAAAAAGTTTTTTGAAGAGCGCGGCCAGAATTCAAAAGATCTATAAGGAGTTAGAATATCCTGAGCTCGAAGGAGAGTTCAACGGTGGCGGGTTTTATTATGCTTCTCCAAGAATTGTTAGTACTGATACGGGCCTCGAAGTAGACAGTAACTGAGGTATCCCAGTATCATAAGTCAGGACGGGGAAATCGTGTGTTGCAGTATTATAGCTAGAAATAAATTAATGATCGACACCAAGAAAAAGCAGCTTGGCGCAGTGGAAGCGCGGTATGTTTACTCAAACCCACACGAATTTGTAATTCGTACTAACTCACTCATCAGCCGGGCTCATAACCCGGAGGTCACTGGATCGAAACCAGTAGCTGCTAAGTTACCATTCTTTTTTTTTCTCTTTTTTTTCTTTCTGTTTTTCCCCCTCTACATCTTTTGTAATTATGCCCTGTAAGTCTAGATTATAGACGAAGACCTTTGATAAATAATAGCTTTGCCACTTTTTACTTCTTTAAATGCGAAGGGCGTGTGTTAGAAAGTAGTACGAGAATATGAGGTCTCCAGAAAGAGGACATTTATATAATTCTATTTACTGATTAGGTCCAATTGTCTGTTCGCCTATCTGAGTAAATAAATCCCCATTCGTCTCTCAACCCGCAATCTGATGTTAGATCTCAATCTTATTAGACTAACCTAATCGTTCGTTATATGGACCTGTCGACCGAGATTTGCCGTGCTTGGTCTACTTGGCGCAAATTGTAGCAGTTACCGTGGTAGGGCTAGGGCATCCAAAGACTTTCTTCATGCTGGGGGTACTGTAGCAGCTAGCCTGTCCAGCACGGCAATCGAACTTCTTGCAACCCGAGCCAGGGCTGAGGATGTTGTGCTTGTTTGCGAAAGGGTTGCCATATTGACTGAAAGGTTAGTAACAGAGGACATGAATAAGATATCGACTTTTTGACTTACGTGCTGAACTCATCTAGGTAAAAAATCAGTCAAGATCACTTTCATTATGGCAGAATTGATGGACTCACAATAGACATAGTTGGGGCTTGAAGAGGAAGAATATCCGAAGAAGAGGGGCTTAGTAAGAGTTCTGCTGGTTGCAATCTTGACAGTCTGACTCATAAAGTAGTTTGTTAGTTACAGTCAGAGCTAGAGGCATTGATGATAAAACGCTAACGAGAGTGAGGGATGATTACTGACCGAGCCTGAAGAACGCATGTTCTCGGCAAACTTCTGTCCCGGCTTGAGTGCCGTCAAAGGACCTGGAGCTGCGCCATTGTAAGGGAAAGACTGAACATAGATAGTGGTTGAACAGTCGTTGATAACAATAGCCTGATTGGCAGCAGTAGCGCTGCTAACTAGGGCAGTGAGTGTGGCAAGGATGCTGAACTTCATGTTGAAAGGTAAGATAGTGGAATAATAGCAAGATGAATTGTCGAGTCGAGGATAGAATGCCGAATTTTGGAAGATAGAAGGACTATAGCCAGGCTTTTATATCTAGTTTAGAGACTCACCCCATGTAAACGGATGGGCTTTTAATACGAGACCACCCCTCTTCTGTGGCGTTGAGCTAAATGGTACACGAGGAATTAACTCTTCGTATTTCTATTCAGATCGGCGAGCTATGAAGAATATTGGACTGTAGTTCATTCGATGTATGATGCTAAACCTAATGCGTCAACTAAGTCCACGTGCCGTTGTGCATCGTACCTTGAAAGAGGCACAAAATAGCCTTCCCGCCCCCTCCCTAGATACCGACGAGCCGAGAGGCGTCCTAATGCGGTCAGTCGTAGCTTGGCCATGGAATTCAGGAACCTTGTTGAGAGTACTCGACTTACAGTATCATCATTCAGTACCTTCCGGTAATTCAAGAACATTTTATCCTTGTCTCGGTCACACGATAAGCAACTATCCCGCGTTCTTGTAGAATGGTTCGTCCTGCTACTGTAGATCTTGAGGAGAATATTCCACTATTGAGTAATTGCAGGTCAATTCAGCTGAGCTTGACATTCCTCCGCCCATTAACTTCAGACTAGCACAACTAGTCTCTAAATGAGAGCTGGAGGCCGCGGGGACCAATTGTCACTATGGTTATATTTAGAACTAGTCTGCAAACACTCAAGACGTGCATCAGTAGACTCATCTGTTGAAGAGACAAGATGTTGCTTCGCATTCTCTGACACTGAACTCACAGTCTCAACAATGGATGAGAGTATCCTGGGAATTATGCCATTGTACCCTGATGCGTAGAGTACCTGTCTTAACTTTTCAACCGTCTAGCGGTTAACGGCTGTTACTCGTATGATCTTAAGCCACCTTCTGCCCCCAAAGTCGAAATGTTCCAGGCCTTGCAACAGACCCTAACGTGGAGATTAGCTCAAGCCTCAGCTTCCTGTCTCCAGCTGCTCCTGTATCCAGGGCTATCATAGCTTGAACAGACTGGCATCGGACCCGCAGCTCAGAAGTTGAAAAGAAAGATACTCTGACTAGAGCTCTTCACATACCGTGGGCCAACAGTAAGTTTCTAGCGTGAATATTGTATACTCTGCTAGGAATGGATCTTTTAAAAGCCATAGCGCTTACTGATACCAAACTTATCAACGAACTAAAATCTGCCCCGATGCGGGATGTTGAGCATCGAAAAGTCCATCGCTGAAGGTCACTAGCCCCGTTCCAAAATTGCCGGCTGTGTGTGTATCTGTTTAGGCGAAAGGAAGGTCATCGTTTTATGAGGAGGGTACATGATGCTGTTGTATCAGGTACCAACGTGGCGGTCAGGCAAGACTACCATGCCGAGAGGGGCTAGATAAGTGTAACTATATAATTTGCATTTCTACTCACAAAGTCTGATATATTAAATTACTAGATCCCTCGCGCAGCAACAGAGTATCAGACATGTATTTATACCTTGCCTTCATGATTTATCATGTTGATGGTCGTTCTTGCAAACGGTAGCAGAGAAGACGGTGTCGCCTGCTGTCAAAACGTTGGGTGGAAATCGTGATTGCATATTAAGACTATAGTATACGGCAAAGCAATTTGGCTGTTACTCATAGATCTAACTCCTCCTCGTTGGCAATAGTAGCGGCGCCTCCACCTTCGGCCTCAGCAACGATCTTGGTCCGTAGAACCTTCCCAGCGGTATCAGTGTAGATGTTGCAGTAGGCGTTTAGTCCATGGTAAGGCGAGTATGTGTACTGCAGCTCATACTCAACTGCTCCGTCGACGGTGATGGTTCTGTTGTGGCCAGTGAACTTCATGTCTTTGTTGTAGTAACCGACTTCTTTCCGGTTCTTCTCACGACCCTGGTTATCGAGGTAGATGTTGTAAAGGAAACCATCTTGTGTTAGGACGCGGTTTGTGTGTGCTGAGCCAGAGAAATCGTTCATGGAGTAGAGTATGTTGTTTTCAAGACGAATGGTGAGATCTCTCTTTTCCACAGCCTCAGAATCTTCACTCGAGCTGTCTCCTCCACTGCCGCTGCCAACAGCATCACCAACGTCATCGATGATGTCCTTGACTCCATCACCAAGAGTGGCGATGATAGGGTTCAAGTCAATGCTTTCAAGAACATCATCGACCATGCGAAGGATGTTACCCAGACGGGCCTCAAGCTCAACCTTGGCAGTGACATTATAAATGCCGAGCTTCACTCGGTCGATGCCGAGATCAACGCCGGCATTGAAGTTGAGCAAGTTGAGAACCTTTGCGTCGAGGTTGATTTTGGCAGTGATGTTCTGGACTTCGACTGAGATCTCGCCAACCGAGACGGAGGCGTTGAGGTAGACATCAGGCTCCTCATTAAGAGGTGCAACACCGCTGTTGGTGTTTTCTGTCTCGTAGATAGCCGACTCATCATCGCCGCGACGGTTCAGTCTGTAACCGTAGTATCCATCGCCCTTGGCTTTTGCAGCAGCAAGTCCTGCAAAGGAAGCCAAAGCCAGGGCACCGAACGCTGTATGATGTCTCATCTCGTAGTTGTGTTTATGGGTATTTTGCTAAGTGAAAGGAGTGTGAGGGCAGGAAATATGAACAAGATTGAAGACGACAATGGGATGTCTGTATGGAGGGCACTGCGGCTAGAATAGAGAAAAGAAAACTCCAGTTCCAGCTTGCAAGTACCGACTGACTCTGCCTCCCATGGCTATGTGATATTGGCTGATTTAGTATAGGCGAATACCACCCTATCGCCCGGAAAAGTACTTGAAACGGTAGCAATGCCCGGTTACTAAGATCCGACTCTGATTTACCTCAGCCCAAGTTTCATGCTACCCCATGCCTAATGCAGGGGAAAATCACTTCTTTTCCAGCTTGTGGACCTTGTCTGGCGTATCAGAGACGGTCAACGGTTACATTTCCGACATACCCTTGTTCCTGCGTCAATGCATAACTGAAAATCTCGATCGACTTCCCCCCATCGAGACAATCAGTAATTTCTTTGCAACATTCAAATCCGGTTTTCTTTGTCTCGTCTAGCTGAATGTAACGATATTTCCGACAATATAGCCCATCCGGAATAAGCTCATAAGGCCAACAGACGACTATAAGCGGAGATTGCTCTAGTTCTAAGGGCATAGCGCCAAGGTTCCACTTATGCCTTGCGGTTAAACTCGTCAAAGGCCCAGATTTGAGTGCGAAGCAAAAGCAAGAGGAGAGTCGTGACTCCCCAACCAAATTCTGTCGCTATCTTGTTTGAATCTCGCCATCACCATCTTTTGTTATCTTACAGTCATTCTATCAATCCTATCAACATGCGCATCTCTCTTCTTCAGCCTCTTGTGCTGGCTCAGCTGTTCAGTTTCGGCCTTGCACAAGCACAGACACCTGATTCTACAGAGCCAGCAACCACTGCTGAGAGTATCTCAATTGCCCCAACCTTGTCACCAATTGAAAGTGACAATGGCGGCGACTCAACAGAGACAGGATCTGGAAGTGGCGGATCATCTACCAGATACAACTCATCCCAAGGTCCTCCAGATGTCCATCTCAAGGTTCCTGAACTCTCTGTTGGCCGCATTGAGCTCGATGTCGATAACCTGCACGCCGACATCAACCTCAACGCAGACATTGCGAAACTGGTCCAGCTTAACGCGGGTATCCAGATCGGCATTGAAAAGGTCAACATCACCATTGCCGACGTTGAAGCAGAGCTCGAGCTCGTTGTCAGACTGGGCCATCTAGTCGAGATTGTCAACCGTACTCTCGCCTCTCTTGATCTTAACCCGGCCCTTATCAACCTCCTGGACTCAGTTGGTGATATTGTTGAGGGTGTTATCGGTGTTGTGGATGGTTTGCTCGGATCCATCACCCAAGGCGACACAAAACTCAATTTCCTCATTGATAACCTCGGCAACATTGTTCAGCAGGTCACCAAAGCTGGTGGTGAGGCTGTCAGCTCTATCATCGGAGACTACAAGCAGAACATGACCTTCACAGGGGAGGAGAAGACATTGTCAAACGGACTTGTCCAAAAGACATACGAGTACGCAGAGTTGAGCGCTCTAGTGAATATTGTGTTCAATAAAGCTGGTCAGATCGTACAAGCTATGGTTGTCAAGGGTGGAGGTTCCGGCGGCGGTGGTGGCTCGCAGCCTAGTGGTACTGGAACTGCATCGCAAACAGCTTCAGCTACTGGAACATCGGCTGCTGGCGAGGCTACTACCGCTTCAAGTACCTAGCGTAAGACATATAATGTTGGAAATAATAAGCCATCCGTCACGTCCGTATACCTAATACCTAATAACTATGCCCATGTTGTCCCGCAGGATTGCATGTCACAGTTACATGAGCCATGTGAATGGTTATGATTCCTCGCACTCAATATAAAATTATCACTATTTGCGTTTCACGATGTGGAGCTTCCATATATACTCAGTAGAGCTACCTTGATAACACTCTGTACGCTGTTGCACAACAGAATTATGTAGCCTTCGTCCCGAATGTTGGGCCGAGTGTAGAAAGTACTCGTTCCGGAATTGATCATGTCTCTTCCCGTCAACGTCTTAGTACCCCCAGCGGCTATTTGGTAGGTGAAGTTTTTGATAACTAAGGGTTCTTCAAGATTGTGAACCATAGCCACGTACATGCCCATGACATGATCACTGGGGTGATTCGTCAGCCACTTATCTATCCATGGCAAACGGCAGATATCGGACGAGGTAGGCCACGTGTATATAAGTACGACAGACACAAGAGCGAAACAGCGCCGACAGGTTTCTCAAATTTCCGAAACAGCATCGATACTATCCCTTGATGAGTGATATATCCTGTATATTCATATATTCTGATTTAGCTGGTAAGAACACAACCTTGTACTAGCCGTAAGCCGTTTATCGATGTTAATGGGTCAGGTGTGCATATCTCCTAGACAATACGATAACCGCTAAGGCTTGCAGGTAGAGGCCGAGTTATGTATGCTTGTTGGACCATCATTAGACTTGATACCATTGAGACGGGCAGATACCGAAAGTTCAGGCTGAATTCCAGGCTCCCAAAACTTTCAAATATACAGATTTGACATCATTGGCCGTTCGGCATCGGACACTATGGTATGCCATTCCATCATTCCCACCATATGTTGTAGCAAAGATTTATCAATATTGACTCGCCGGCCAGAACACCAATCCTTATAACGAAGGGACCTCGGTGTTGAAATATAGGTCTCAACAGCCACTAGGATAGCATCCCTTCTTGGTTTTTAACACTCGGGGCATTCACGTGGCTGATATGTACATCTTGCTCTGCATGAATAGAACATCAGTTCCTGGCAAGGACCTAGGTAGAACAGCGTCAATACATTACAAATATCTAAATTGCTAATTCTACTTGTCATTTGTCCGCCACAACACCTATCGAAGTCACCAGGAGGGCAATGGGGGCATCAACAGAAATGCTTGCCCCATCGTGGTAGGTGAAGCTAAGAATTAATGCACCATATATCGTAATACAATACTTGGCCTCTTTTCTATCAAGAGCTCAAAATAAGTACTGTCAGTTTGGGATGGGAATTGGTGGGCGGAGTTTTTGTAGGGCTTGTATTGAGTTGCGCACTCGTGGTCACTTGAGCATGGCCTGGATTAGTCTGGAGACCCTCCGACTGGTATTGGAAGCGTCTGACGCTATTATCAATACAAAGACGGTAACTCGCATATAATATCCACCTGTTAGTTTTCTCTTATCAAACTGCTTGAGAAGTCACAGTGTCAAAGCGGACATTCTATGCGCTTTTACCAATACTTGACTTCGCCTTTTACTTCTTCTTCCGGCAGTTTTTGCTGCCACACGAGGCTGGTACGATACACTTACCATGTTATCTAAGGTCGCGTAGCTTTTTTTTTTTTTTTTTGTTACAGTCATGGTTTTTTATCTGACTACACGACACGTAAGGATATGGAAGAGTCTCATCTCTGTGATGGCTGTTGATTGCAGCGCAATATCATCAGCAGCTATCAGTCTCATCACCGCCTACGCAGATCATATGCTTAGCAATAAACGTCTTGACCAATGAAGTTTCCAAACGTGGCACGATCGTCTCATTCTGTGAATTGGGTTAACATAGCGCGCTCTCTTTCTAGCGTGCCTAAGCATACGCCCATCATTTGCATGTAGATGAAGGGTTTTACGTTAGTATCAAAAAGACCCTGATGGTATTGGTATACCGCACACCTTCACGAGATTCACCACGAACCATTGGGTCAGTGAGGGAATTCGGATCAAGACAAAGAAGGGGTACGACAAGTCCCCTGGTGCCTCTTTTTTGCTTGGCATCCCACCGAGCGACGCCCACAGATAATGGCTGCATGCTGGTGTTTGTACCAGACTCGAGGCTCTCTCACCCGAAATTATACGGTAACTCGTCTGCTGACGCTATTCTGAAGACTGGCATTCTCTATTTCAAGGGTATTGTGTTGACGCTAGCTTTGCTCTACGGGTGAATCTTCATCTGAACCGCCTTTCCGGTCGATCATCCGCACGGGACGATTCCGGTGGTGATGACTTTTGCCAGCTAGTTCTGGTCAACTAGGCCGATATTAAGATAGTTTGTGAGTGATACAAAGTTTAAACTTAGCTAGAGATCAAGCTAAGGACCAAAATGGTAGGTGAACTTGCGATCGATTCGGACCCCGAAAGTTTCTACCAGTAGCAATTCATTTTTCAATTAATTATTAGCACACGTGTCGACAAAGAAAATGAAGGGTAGGAAGATTTGCAGCTAATTCAGCCACCCGAATCTCCGAGGGTTGTTCAGGAACAAATCTTCCACTAGCCGCAATTCAAGACGATAATCAGAATCGTGATAGACTTGGTTGCCTGCATGTTTCATTCGATATTACACCAAGGATGTGTTGATCAACCTGAATGAATGAGTGTCAGACCCATGATGCATCCAGTCGCTCGGATTATTACCGAGATGAAAGCGATTGAACAAACAATAACTACTTTGGTAGATGGTATAGAGAGAGCTAACAAGAGTCAAGAAGACAGAGTACAAACAAACGTGTCCACCTCTATGCGTATCCGTTTTGTGATCTTTTATCGTCCTTCTTTACCGGGATCTTAAGTTGTCGCTCCCGTCGAGCAGACACAGTACCTACCCTATAGTCGCATGTTGGTCACTGTCATTCTGAGAACGCGGATTTCTCGATTGTTATTTTCTGTCCTGGCCTTATTGCCACAGTTTCATCTAAGCTTTGGAAAGAAGAAAAAAGTCAGAACAACTGCATCATCAGAGTGAGATGTGCTTCAAATGGTAGCCTCTTTATGGCATGACTTGCTTGTCTTGTTGAGAAAATGAGGCATTAGAATCTAGGGTTAAGGGATAAAAAGAATAAAAAGAGCAAGAATCTAGGTCTTAAACAGACTAAAGTAATGAAGTATTTTTTGTCTCTTAAGTGAGTGTGGTCAAGTTGTCTGTGACTCGAGCTACCGAGGTCTGTCTTCGTGTCTATCATTCAAGCCGGCTAATCACGTCAGCAAAATCCACAGAAGCGCAATAGCCGGCATGTAATCCGCGGTGGTCACTACCTCTAAGCTAATTGCGTTACCTCGTGGCATTCGTACGTTTAGTGGAGCAACGAATGGACAGGAGGTTAGCTGCAGAAAGTCCATGCGCCTGAATCAATAATAGCGGGTGAGGGTACGGCGCCGGGGCCAATTTGTCACCACCGATACAGATCGGCAACGCAGGACCAGAGGTCAAGGGTTGAAGAATGAAGATCGAAGAAATAACTTGACGATACATATATAGTCAAAGCAGAATTGATACTCCCTGGCATCCAGAAAATCTTCATCTCCTCGGCGGTGCCAAGACAGCTATCTATTCAGGTCATATAACAAATTCGAAACTTATTAGGCGACATCAAACATGATTCCAGCTGTGCTTCTCAGTAGACTCTCTCTTGGTCAAGATGGTATTTATCGGTCTGCCTATAATTTCGAGCTGAACGCTATTCATGATATCTCCCAGGACATGTGAGTAAGGACAGATCACAAACAAAAAAACAAAACACGTCGCTATGCACACTGTGGATTCAACTGATGCCATTAGTAGGGAATATCCTAAGAGTACTTCAGCAATACACAAGGTCTAGGGTGGTTGAAGAATCGGCTCGTTTTACCGATAAACTCAAATAACAAACCGGTCACTGTTTATCAGAGGCTGGGGAAGGTCGAAACAACCTGTATGTCTGACCATGGGAACTATATCACACCTTTTAGTATGCGATTGCTTAGCTTTCGGTCATGTTATCTACGTTGAGCATGACCGATCATAGCCGGCCTTCTGGTTGCCTTGAACCAGCAATACTATGTCGTTTCAGTATCGCTAACAAGCCATCTGAGGTGGGAGGGGTTGTGCCTAGTCAGTTAATCAATGAGACTAGAACAAACGAGCAAACAAACCTACAAACAAACGAACGCACATCTGGGACCTCACCGTATAGTAAATGACTTACCGTAACGGAGAAAAAGTCCCTGAGAGACCGCCGGCTGGGAAAAAGGGCCAGCGCCTTGGAGCAGAAGTAGTAGTGGAACAGCTAATCAAGACTAGTGAGCACAGAAGAGCGGTGATCCGAGAGACGGACAGACCCACAAACGGCTTTTCATCTACTCTGGGAATCCCTCCCGATCTGTTGAGACGAAGAAATATATTAATGTCCACTTGAAGAATTGAGGGTCTTGACACCTGATGGATCTAGGCGACAAGCGCGGTCTGTTCGCGGCAATTCGGACATTATCAAGGTGGTATCCAGAGCGGAAAGGGTAACATCAGGAAAGGATCTACTTTTCCGCCGATCCCCGTCGCATGTCAAAACGCAGGACAATCTGCGGAGCCTCAAATTATGGAGTCTGTAGAGATTCTTCTTATTTGTAAACTGCTGGGCGTAGCATGTTGGCGAAGCTGATTGAAACGTAGGGCTGGCGCTACATTCGCAGCTGAGACAAAGATATGAAACATTGTCGGTTATGCGTCTGAAAGTAGATAAGCTTATTGAGCAAGGGTCAAGGGTTCCCAGCCCTGCACAGATCACCTGCAGTTCTTTTAATATCTACAACTGGCGCAGATCAGGACAGATATGTTTCATACATGAGATGGTCAAACAGATCCACGGCAGATTGTCGGTGGAAAAACGAAAAGTTTGCAACGTTTCAATGACATAGTAATATAACCCGAACGTCTCAGCCGTGATACCGACTGCACGGTTATGGCGGAGAGAGTATTAACTAAGTGGCTGATGTCCATCCGTGACACTTGGAATGTGGTGAAGGGAACTAATAACTTCTAGATTCACGAGTTGGTCCGATTTGGACTTCGAAAGTTCCCAATATGTTGGTTCTGCCTATGAAAGACCAGATGGCGTTTTTTCTTGGCCTTCAGTCTTAAACTGATCGTAAAATATAGCAATGACGAGATGAGGAGTTCGGCGTGGTGCCTAGTTGATCATGACTCGGATCTTCAAGCTAAGATACAACGCTTTGACAAAGCTCCACTGAGCTTTGGAATTGGTGCTAAAGAAATGACAGAATACTGTTGATTGGTCAATCAGCGATCTAGCATGGTACTAGAATGCTGGTCTTTGCGGCTATCGGACTTCGGGTGGCCCCAATTGAGCAGGTTTTGGAGTCTCTTACCAATTGACTTCAAGCCCAAAGTTGAGCCCATGCGCAGATCCTGCGGCTAGACCGAAGCTAGGGGGTTCCTTTTCCTAGTTCATTGGACCGTCTCCTATAGACTGGGGGAGTCGCATGATCTTCAGCGGGGAGGGTCCCAAGTAGCGAGGTTGATGATTACAGGAGCTGGTCAAGTGAGAGCCGGGGTACAGTTAGCTGGCGCACGCGCATTTGAAGGATAAATAAATATCATGTCCCGATCGGTCACATTTTAAACCCTGCCAACCCCAACATCATGATTGTGTCGATTACCATCTAATAATGAATTTGTCGTGGCTGTTGGTCGCATGGGCCTGTCTCGTTGGAAGAGCGCTGAGCGTCGATGTTGCCTCCTTTCTCGCCCAAATTCCCGACTGTGCGGTAAGGAAATGCCAGTGATTAGGTTGCGGCAACGTCCAGCTAACGTTGGAATCTCAGGGGAGCTGTCTGCTGGATCTAGCAGCAACCTCATCATGCGGAATCGATGTTGAATGTCTCTGCGCCGACCCTAATCTGCAAACCGTTGCAGGAAGCTGTATCATGGACAAATGCACGCCAAGGCAGGCGCTCTGTCAGTCAAGACCGAAACACTACACTTCGACTACCGTATGCTGATCGAGATCCAGATACACTCAATGTGACTTCGGTGGCTTGCGAATACCCAATACGAGATAGACATCAGAAGTTCGACATCCTGGGCATCTTCCTCGTTACAATCACTGGATTTGTCGTTGTTGCAAGGCTTTACCAGAAGTTGAGGTTCGAGAGGTCACTGCGAGCCGACGATTATATCATCGTCGCTGCCTTTGTAAGTAATCTTTGTATATGGAATTTAAACATGTACAAGCTACTAACATCAATATGCAGATAACCTGTCTCGGAAACACAGTCAGCTGTGTCTTTGGTCGTGAGTAACCTACCGTTCGATCAAATGTATCATCCATACTGACACAGAATATAAGTTTCCGGCAATGGTTTTGGAAGGGATGCATGGACAAATACCCCGTACACCATCACCGAGTTCCTTCGCGTTAGTGACCACAGTTGCATCACATTGGAGTTCGCTAACAGTCTTTAGTATGTCTACATCGGTCAAACCTTCTACGCGACAGACGTCTTCCTGACCAAGATCTGCGTCCTGCTCTTTTACCTACGCATCTTTCCTGTCCGTTCGGTTCAAATGATCATATGGGCAACAATTGGAGTCTGCACCCTAGGCATGGTTGTTTTCATCGTGCTGGCAATCGCTCAGTGCCAACCAATCAGCTACTTCTGGACGGGATGGTTGAAGGAAACCGAAGGACATTGCATTGGAACTAATCCATTGGCTTGGGCACTCGCAGCCATCTCCATCATCCTGGACTTCTGGATACTTGCGATTCCTGTGTTTCAGCTCTTGCGTCTTCAGATGAAGTGGCAGAGGAAGTTGGCTGTCGCGACAATGTTCCTCGTCGGCACTTTGTAAGTTACGATTCATGGGTGAGATAGGCCCAGCCACTAACTCTTGTTTAGTGTCAGTGTCGTGAGTATCATCCGACTGCAATTCTTGGTTGCTTTCGGCCGGTCTACCAACCCAACATGTAAGTTTATCCACTGATCAGTTCTGTGGACCTCATACTAATAGTTGTTAAGGGGACTTTTTTGAAACATGTTACTGGTCGGTCATAGAAATCAACGTCGCCATCTGGTGTGCCTGCATGCCTGATCTACGACTGCTCTTGGTGAAGACATTCCCAAGACTGAACAGCACCAACGATTCCAAACCGTCATTTCACAAGAGTACAACTTCATCGAGGAAGCGCGGAGTCTCACCGCACGTCCCTTCACACCAAACTGAGCATACGATTTACAAGGGGAATTCCCATCCAGAAATTCAAGGGGATGCGTCATCGAGCACAGCCGAACTAGTAGAGATGACAAGATTCATGAATGAGAATCCTGGCAAGGGCGTGGGACGTAATGAAGTATAGAATGATACCCTAAAGATATAGATATAGATATATAGATATATATTATAGTATTTCCATTTGTGGCACTTGGTGTGTGAAAGCCATATTCGGAGTCTGAGACTCTGCACCATGATCGTTGATGTGCGACATTGTGAAGTAAATTAAGGCTAGATTCATTGCGCCTAAAAAGCTTTGATGGTGCAAGTTGATTGTTGGCCAAATCACAGAACTGGATGAATTAGAGCCCGAAGAGGCGTTTTGACTTTCTAACCAAGAATGGAAAATATTTGCAACGCTTGGCAAGCCTCGATACGCATGAACTCCTGGGTGTACTACCTTATCAATTCACGTATTAGCGAGCCACGTTCATGATTCCTTGAGCCTGAATGAGAGACAACCCGAATTAACGACAGGGCAAAGCGAAGTACCTCGCGTTCGGTTAGCTGGAACCCCACCCTCTGAAGCGATAATGCGCAGAGCACAGAGTAGATGTGCGGTTTTTCGAATGATTACGGAGCAAGAGTGATCATTGTGAACGGACGCAGACTAGCCTTATAGTGTCAGGCCACTTGCCATAAGTTCCGCTCTAGAGCCTCTTGGCGAGATTCACCGCGGATATACACCGCCCTGTCCGGAAGTAAAGGTTTATTACAGTTGTCACCTACACTGCACGTACGACGGTGGTTCAGGAGGAACCCCAGTATTTGCGGGCAAACCAAACGCTACAAATCAAGAACGGCCGTCTCGTGGTTTACCAGCTATGTCAATGGATTGCCTGATGCCGAAGCTCCAGTCGCTTAGTAGTGTGCAAGTAGTGCGTATGTGGTGTCTTTATGACCAGAGAGGCAGTTGAAGGGAGGCGGGTAAACGATGTTCTCGACTGTCTCCCACAATGGCTCCCGTGGGTGCACTTAACGACTTGGCTGCTCATCCTTATAAGAACTACTATTAACTATTATCAATAAGCCCAGCGGGCGTGAGCAACACAGTGATGGAAGCCTACGATGATCACGGTGTTTAGCTCATGAAAGATGTGTAAGGATAACAGGTTGCAGTGCGACGCTCGGCCCTCGACAAGGATCACATGCAATCTGTTGCGACGATCTTACTTATGAAGATCCATAGAAGGACAACGAGGTTATAACTTGGTGATGACATCAACGAGAAAAATAGAACCTTTTCTAAGGCATATAGTAATTCGCAGACTATCAAATCAATATGATAAGATATAGAGTGTTCTTGTGTCTGGCTTGCGCCTATCGTGCTCTTCGTAGTTGTCACCCAAAACATGACTCATGATGATCCACAAAAGATGAGATGACAGGGTTGGTGAGGCGGCCCCCTCTCAGCTACGTTAGGTTGGTGTAGATCATACAGTAGGAACATATTTATGCGGGCCGCGTGTCCACGTTTTTTCCGCATTATCCTGGTAGACGATCGTCACGAACCAAAGCAACGATGCTAAATTCAGAGCCCGAGTCCCAGTAAAGTCATGGCAACATAATCATACAGCTGAATTCCAGGGAAATTGAATACAGCCCTCGCTGATTCTCGTTGAGCAGCCTTTGCTTTGATAGAGTGCCGTTTTCATCTTTTTGGTGAGACAGAAGTACTTGGAAAATCAATGCGACCGGAACAATCTATCTCTTGATAACCTTGTGGGGTAGAATGTCACATCGCTAATCGGCGAGATAGACCCCATCCTCTAACTGGCCGGCTTTATGCAAGCTCGAGTACTATTCTCATCGATGCAGACAGGATATCTAGACCTTTCTCTCAAGTAGGTATGTGGTGGTAAAAAGCATCAGCTGTAAAGTCAAGAGCATACTGCTCAGACTCATGAAACACGACTGACAACGTTCATCATCATCTGTCTCCCATCATTCAAAGCGCTGGCAGGCAAGTTTACCAGAGCAATCTCTCGCCTAGAGAATCCCCGAATGTGTAGATATACCTAATCATGGCTCGAGGAAATCTTTACTTTATGGAGCAGGTAAGCAAAAACCATTTAGTTCATTGAGTGCAACACAACAGAATACAAAGTATGCATCCATCAAGGATGCATAATAAGTTTGCGGAAGAAATAAAAATGAATGTCTGAACCAGTGGCAGATAGATAATACAATCATCGAAATAGGTGTATGTATCCCCAGCGACACTTGTTGATCTGTGAGATGGACTCTTATCTAATCTTGTTAGGCAGATACAGGAGAGTACTTATCTATGGACTACACCCACGCTTGGAAAAATGTGATTGTAAGTACTGCGCTATCTGGCACAACAATTGTATGGGCTACACCATTAGGAGATCTGGGTATCTCAACGCGAGCCTTACCACACCCAACGCCTTTCCCGTAATTTCCTATCATAAACATCATTGTAACGCTTCAAGTTGATTCGGGCCTGGCATTAAGAGATCGTCCGTAGGTAAGACACGGCACAGGCGGGGTAAGAACAACAAACAAGGAAACGCGTTCAATAATTCTTCGACAAAGCCTATTGAAATACATGAATTGCACAGATCAACATCCGAGCGTTGAGAGTGAAACTCAATCATCTGATATCGTCCCAGTTCAGCCAGTTGCAATACCAGATTGCTTATCTTCCACTTGCTGTTCAACTCTGTCCGAGACACGACAAGATAGTAAATGGTAGTAGATCTGCAGAGGCTGCGTTTGGTGGCGCGCAAGTTGGCTTCACAAAACCTCGAAACAGCTTAGTTCACACGAAGCATTGTTTTACTGGCTAAGATATCATGGGCAGGCAATTCAGCTCTGACGTCGTTTTCCAACAAATTCAAGCAAAAAGATAGCCGATGGTTGCGGAAACACGCATAAAAAGGTTGATGAGTTTCTTTTTCTTTTTTGACTGGTACCAATAAACAAGTCTTCCTCCTTGGATCGCCTCAAACCATTTTGAACTATACCGCTGTCACAATTGCATCCCAGTCCTGTACATCATGCCAGGCCTCGTTGAAAAGACCAAGTGGAACGCCCTCGTGGAGCTTCTTTCCCAGGACCAAGTACTTCTGCCAGGGACCGAATCGTATGCGAAAGCCAGTAAGTGGTACCTGAATCATTTGGTATAGCCTTTTAACAGAGTTCGACAGCCTTCGTTGGCAATCTATGCTATCGCTACACAAACCCCGCTGTCGTTGTTCAGGCTAGGTC
This sequence comes from Fusarium longipes, assembly GCA_013618495.1. Lineage (NCBI taxonomy): Eukaryota > Fungi > Ascomycota > Sordariomycetes > Hypocreales > Nectriaceae > Fusarium > Fusarium longipes. Next base: position 129,073 of record JABFEY010000047.1, on the reverse strand, counting down.
TGTCCAAGATGTTCAATCCACCATTGCATTCGCCAACAAGAACAGCGTCAAACTCACTGCTAAAAGTGGTGGCCACTCTTTCATGGGCTATTGTCTCAATGAAGGAGGAATTGTTCTTGACATGAGTCAGATGCAAGGATGTTGCATAGACAAAGACAGCATGATGATTCATATGCAGGGTGGGCTTCTCTGGCAAGATGTCTACTATAAGCATCTCCAAGACAAGCGCGACATTGTCATTGGTGGGCAATGCGCTTCCATTGGTGTGAGTGGTTTCACGCTCGGCGGGGGTATCAGCCCCTTTTCTCGCAGTTATGGACTAGGATGTGATAATCTGCTTGAGATGACTGTTGTCACTGCCAGTGGAGATGTCATCACAGTGTCCAAGGATGATCAGGACGAGAAGAAGCGTGATCTTTTCTGGGCTCTTTGCGGCGGAGGTGGCGGAAACTTTGGTATCACTGTCTCGATGACTTCCAAGATGCACAGATTGAGAGACCCAGATGGCAAGGTGGTGTCCGGCCACCTCATTTGGAATTTGCCTCAGCAACAGGAGGACTTTGACGGAGCCATGCAGGCTTTGAACTCCAACAAGTCCCCTGCTGAGTTGACTATCGACGCTCTCTGGTCACACGGTCCCAACAAGCAGTTCACTGGCGAGATAAAGGTCGTCTACAATGGCTGCATGGAGGAGGTACAGGAATCTCTCAAACACATCCTCGTCCACGAGCCACTCAGCAACACTCTCAAAGAGGTGGAATGGACTGACTGTGTTGAAGAGTCAGAGGGTTGGGATGCTGGAAGCAAGATCTACCACCACAATGCCTCTTTCATCTTTGCCGAGGGAGCTATCACACCGGAGCTCACCTCAACCGTTTCAGGTCTTGTAAAGGAGGCTGCAGAAGTCGTGGGCATCACGGATGAGAACAATACCAACCAGCCAAAATGCCACTTTGCCTGGGGTCACATCGGTGCCAAGACAGAGGAGGTCTCTGCCAAAGACACAGCGTTTTATTGGCGCAATGGTCACTATGTCGCCACTTTTAAGACTCAATGGACGGACAAGAAGAAGCGTGAGGATGTCATGAGTTTCATGGCCAAGTGCCAGGAAACGTTATCATCCTTTGCCATTGAACAGAAAGCCGCGTATGTGAACTATATCGACGGCACAGTTCAGAATTGGCAGGGGGCGTACTATGGAAGCAACCATTCTCGCCTCCAACAGGTCAAGGAGGAGTGGGACCCAACCAATTTCTTCAGTCACCGCCAGTCTATAAAGTCAGCCAACAGTGACAGTGAGAACGGAACTCCTTTCAATGTTCTTTGGGTTCCGTCCAAGAGGGAGCTTTTGGAAATGCTTCAGACGCAGAAGCTGGAGAACTGGTGGGAAGATGGCATGCCTACCATCACCAGAGAGACTTGCTATACCCATGAAGGACTGGTCGGTGTAATTCCATGTTGAGCGTCTGTCAACACTTTTGATTTGTCGTGTTGTTAACTATGACTTGATCAAAGACCTGGGCTTGTCAGAGATACTAGAATCACATCGCCCTTTTGCGAGATATTTACAGTTTATTACTGTTAGATAGTCATGAATTTCAGAGTAATTTTGAATGTCAGAATCGGCGCGAATATATCTGTATGAACGTTGCTATCGTCAGTTTTAGAGCTTAGCCTCTTGCAGCCGCTGACTGTATTTGGTTACAAGGTACCGTAATACTACTGTTTATATCCGATGTTCTTCAATTTACACTTAATCCAAGACAAACACAGAGTAATGTATCGTACTACAACCGTTGAATCGACATCAGCTAAGCTGACATTGTACGGAAATGATACATCGTATTCTGACGAGAATACAATCGATTTGCCTCGGTCAAGATAAGAGGATATAGTTTGGGCTGTGAAAAGTCCTCAAAACTCTCCATTGTGAGCGGCTTACTCAGACCATGCTGATTTCTAGGCCTTATTGGACCATGAAGTAATCCTTGCGGATACATTTCGGAGACAATTTATGTATAAGAACGCTGACATACATAGATATGATCTTCTAAATGGTTAGACGGAGACCCAACCCAGGCTGAAAACCCAAACATCTCAATATGAACGCACCTGAGTCAAACAACTCCTACGCGCCTAAGCAGGCTCTCAAGCCGACCCCTAGTCTCTATGGAGAGCTTGTAGGGGACGGAATGGAGAAACTTGCCCTCGCATCATTTTCGTGCATCGACTTATCTTCATCAGCAAAAGTCATCCTTCACGACGTCGGTTGCGGTCTGGGTGCAGCAACTGCAGCATTTGTAGCTGCTTCCGACAACAAGAACATCAGGATAGTCGGAAGTGACGTTGACGAGAATGTTATCAAACTTTATCGCGAGCAGATTGAAAAGAACAACTGGCCAGCTGAAGGTGTAAGGGCAGACGCTACGGCCCATACTTTCGAGCATGAATATTTCACTCACGCCATTGGAAATGCACTGTTGTTCGTCCTCCCTGATGACGGCATTGACGCAATAAAGGAAATGCATCGTACACTTAAGCCAGACGGTATAGCGATTTTCAACTCGTGGGCATACGTTCCCACTCTACCTGCCATCGTGGCGGCTAGCCAAAAGACCCGGCCAATTGGCACACCTCTTCCACGCCAAGGTTTGGAGAAATGGGAGAGCGACGAATTTCTCCGAAGTGTTATCGTTCAGGGCGGCTTTGTACCAGATAACATAGAATTGGCAAAGAAAGATGTTTATGTTACAGTGGGTGAGCTGAAGCATTTCGCAACCATGCTTTGGAGTTTTATTGGAGGAACGTCGAGTGTTGGGTGGTTGAAGTCGGATGAAGGTAATTGGGATGAGGCGATTGATACAGTTGTTGAAGAGTTGAAGAGGAGTGAAGGATTTGAGGCGCTTGAGGGTGGGAAGAATAAGATCATGTTCAAGGCTCATGTCGCAGTTGCCAGGAAGTAAAGGTTGAACACGGGACCTATAATTATCAGCGTCATTCGTTGATTACAAGGCACGTCATCTATACATGATCGATGCAGTTTCAGGACATTCATTTTGTTGATTAAAGATTTATTACATCGACCTTATATCAGAACTCATAACATCATTAAGACTTGTCCGCAGATCGATCCTTGGTGAAGCCACCAGTATCTCGACGAATCTCCTCCTTGCCCTGGGTACCGCCACGGCCACCAGGCTTTCCAGTGACAGAGTTAGGGATATCATGTCCTGTAGCGCTGATTACCTCCCCAACGCCGGACTCTCGGCCCTCGCTCTCGTTGATGGCATTATCCGCTGCGCCGGCTAGCGAGGTTGCGCCGAGACCGCCTGCGGCCTCGCCATCTCGCTGATAAGGATTGGGGACGGACTTGATTGTGTTCATCTTGCCTGCATCTCCGGGGACTATAAATTGGTCAGTAATTTGTCGTGATTTTTAAGAGAGGGACAGATAGCATACTGGATGTGCCATCCTTGGCCATATCGAAGAGATCTCCGCCTTTCTTAGCATCAGACATGATGAGTTGGCTGGTATATGAGGTGATGTTTGGTCTGCAGGGATTAGATTGGATATAGAGAAGAGAAGGAATCTGGCACCTGAACTACTTGAGAGAGTTGTATTTATGTATATGAATCTATCCAGGTCCTTGAATGATGTCATGAGCTTTCTCTTCGGCGTGGTTGTTGGAGGCTTGGCTAGTGACGTCAAAAACATTCATCACTGACGCATCGATATTCAAGAATCCACTTATCACGATCGAGATGGAAAGGATCCAATTGCAACATCTGTATACAATATATCTAGAAAAAAAGAAAGGAAGCGTAATCTAATCCAGTTAATGACTGGTTGTGTTGATCTTGTCTTGGTGTTTTATGGTGCAGCCCACCTAGAACGTTACAAATCATATCTTCATGCCTTATGAGCTCGATCTTGCGAGGAGCTTCTCAAGCTCATCCTTCCAAAGCTCAGCCTTGATGTAACTATCATGGCCAGTAGTCTCATTGCTTGCAGGTAGAATGATCGCTCGGCCATATCCAGGCGTCATGTCGTTTACAACACCATCCTCAAGAAATCCCAACTCGACAGGGTTCATCCAATCGTCTGCAGTATTGACAGCAGTGAGAGGGACTCTGATCTTCTTCAACCCAGCTTTAGGGTTGTATGTCTGCGACGCATTCCAAGCATAAAGCTGATCGTTGGCATCAAACTCCTCCAATTGTGGGATGATGCCTTGGTCGACAAAGTCATCCACTGCTTTGCGTGTGGGAAAGCCTCGCTGCCAGTAAGCGGGAGACGAGAGCATCGTCAGCTGGATCATGAGCGAACCGCCGAGGCCAGCGACGGGCTGTTCTTTGTAATCACCTCCTTCCCAAGCTGGGTCAAGAGTGATGAGGTCGGTAATGAATTTTCTGAAAAGCCGATTATGTCCAGCAACTTCAACAGGTGAAGATGAAATGGGCATCAAAGCGTCGGAGAATCCAGGATACTCAGCCCCCATCATCCAGATATGCATCCCGCCCATAGAGACACCGAGTGTAAGACGTGTGCGGTTAAGCCCAAAGTGTTCCGTGAGTAGAAGATGGTCCGCACGGATTATGTCAGGATACTGATACTTGGGGAATGCAGCGCGCAAGCCTGTGTTGCTAGGCTTGCTCGAGTTCCCGTGCCCGATGGCATCACGCATGATGATGAAGTAATCATTAGCGTCGAGCAACTGGCCCTTGTTGAACAGAACTGCGCCGAACTCTTCGCTGAGAAACTGTTCGCCTGATAAGGTCGTAGAGTGCAGGAGAACAACAGCATTGTTTGAGCCATCCTCGTTGACTTGAAGCTTGCCAAGAGTCTGGTAGTGGATCTCGAGGTCGTCGAGGACCTCGCCTGTATCAAATGTGAAATTCGCCGTATTGAAAAAGCCATGTTTGGGTTCAGGCCAGGACTTCTTCTGTCTCGCGGCACTGATGAAGGGGGTGAAAAGGGATAAGGAGAGGAGAGTGCTGGTGAAGACTTTCATTGTTATGATTTAGATATAGTTTAGATGGTCGTTGGTAGTGTTTAAGTAGTGAGTGACAGTATAGGATATTCATTTTGAGAAGAACTGGAGTTTACTTATATATGTTTTTCATTGACAATACCTCGCTTTCACATATCATAAGAATGCCAGTAACCTGTGATGAGTGTATGCAGTCTGCTCACTCACTTCTGTTCTGTGCCTCTCGGATCAATGCAAGCTGCTCACAACTATCCGTAAGCGAATGCGATGCGGGTCGAATAAGCCACTCATGAGCGTTTGAACGAGTCTTTGTCGACAAACAGTGGGTCTTGTCATGTTGAAACCCGTAGGGCTGGGCTATCAATTCCAACGGTCCGTAGGAAACACGTCGCAATCCCGAGACAAGCACAAGTAAGCTTAGATTTAAGTCAAAATTAATGACGACTACACTTTCAAACTTGTGCTTTTATTGGATCTGTTGTCTCCTTGCATAACCAGAGCCTGACTGAAATACCATCCCAGGTGAAGGCCTAGGGTATGCGAGGCAACATGGCGAACCAGCGTTGAACAGAGCGTAGTTTATCCTGTTAGCTAAACCTCAGATGAAAGTAAAATTTATGTTTCCACTTGAAGGTGAAAATGAAATTTTACGATGGAAAACTCAACATACTTCTTGGTCCATTATCGGAGATTATGGATCGGATCCTTGCTGATACATCTGACACAGCCTCAATATGAGTCATCATCACTGACTACCTCAAAATCCTGTCTTTCTTTGTACTGCCATATAGTCTTTCAGTAAGTTCTATGATCTCGAGAGGAGCACCAAACCACCATCATGTGTATGCACGACCATCAAGAGAGCGCGGCGCAAACCCCGCTGCCCAACTCCGCAGAGCCATTTCCTTGGCATCTCGGAATATTTGACGCGCATAATCACATAGGCGAACGCGTTTACTCAGTTTCCGAACTACCCAAAATGAAATCTCGCGCAGTAGCTATCATGGCTACAAGAACGCAGGATCAGCCACTTATCGAAGCCATCGTCAAGCAGCATGGAGTTAAAGGTACGGATTGTTTTGCGCGGGATAAAACAACTGTTGTAGCGGGTTATGGAAGACATCCATGGTTTTCGCATGAACTATATGATGATGCGCTCGACAATCCTACCTATGTACCATCCGATGATATCGAGGCTGCGAAAGAACAACACTACAAGGCCATACTTTCACCAGCCCCGGAAGACCCAGAATGGTGGCGCGATCAACCAGTCCCGATCGCCCTCTCAAAATTTATCGCCGAAACGAGGACCCGGCTACAGCAAGATCCATTCGCCATGGTTGGAGAGATTGGTCTTGACAAACCATTCAGGTTACCAATGCAGTGGTCCGATCCAAAACCGCATAGAGATCCTGCACGCACCGAAGGAGGTCGTGAGAGAAGACCACTCAGCCAACACCGCATACAAATTTCACATCAGAAGGCCGTATTCATGGCGCATCTCAAACTTGCTGGCGAACTTGAAAGACCAGTCAGCGTGCATGGTGTACAAGTACACGGTCTCCTGTATGATGTGTTGACAGAGTGCTGGAAGGGACACGAAGTAAAAGGTCGTCGCCTGAGGGATAAAGAGAGAAAAGAGAATGCCCACATGGCTGACATTGAAGCGAAAGCTGTGAAACCGTATCCGCCGCGCATCTGCCTCCATTCATTCAGCGGCAAAGCAGATGCCGTGAAGCAATATCTGAAACCTTCCATCCCAGCAAAGATATTCTTTTCGTTTTCCAAAGCAAATAACTTGGGTACGGACATGGGGAGAGAAAAGACTCGAGACGCTGTCATGGCGGTACCTGATGATAGGATCCTGGTGGAGAGCGATCTCCATACAGCAGGTGAGAGGATGGATAGTGAGCTCGAGGAGATGTATCGAGCGGTTTGCGAGTTCAAAGGATGGGGTTTGGAAGAGGGTGTAGCACAGATGGCGAAGAATTACCAGGAGTTTGTGTTTGGCTAGGTTGCTAGATGGGGAGTTTATAGTCTTTCAAAGCACAGAATTTATGTTGAATTGACTTTTAATTATTTGATTCAAGGCTACGTGATCTACTTCTCAGCTGTCATCTCTTCTCTCTTCTTCTGTTCAACTAAATAAGTCCCCAGGACCTCTAATAAAAACCTCTCCCGATGTAGTAGGTGCCTTGGGCCATGCTTTTTGAGGAATGACAATGCAATGCACAGAATAGCAGGATGATGTTCCTCTGCAACTGACAGGACACCATCAAGACTGATTTGTGCGCTTGCATCTTCAGCATTGAAGAAAAGATGACTGGCATGCTTGGTCGTAATAAGATGAAGCGAAAACTGCTCAAAAAAGTCGTGCTTGACAAAGAGCTGCAAGATATCCTGGAGACTGGCTGCATCCCCAAAAAGTTGTTCCAAGTCGTCGTCTGCGCCTTCTTGAATAATATGTCGAAGTTGCGATGTTGACTCGATTATCTCTGCAATGAGGTCGAGATCTATATATGGTAGTGTCGAGATATAAGGACGGTCGTATCCAACGCGATGTCTCCACCAGATATTACAAAAGATTGAGGCTGCAATAACGGGGATAAGGATGACATATCCCCACCACCTCTCAGCTGTCAGCATAGAAGCAACTCCACCAAGTACATTTGAGGCTCCGTTGAGTACGAAGAATACTTGCACATTGTAGCACCTCTCCTTGAGAATGCGCAGTGCAGATGAACCTCGGAGTTCCTTTTGTGCAACGGTGCGATGAGACGACATTTTCAATATCACCATGACGGCCCAGACGGCGCTGAATAGACCAAAGAGAGCGATTGGTGCGTTACCCAAATATCCGGATAGAATGTTGCTGGCCATCCAGACCTTGACGTTGGCGCCGCCGATGGCCATGAAAGTACCGGCACTGATGAGCATAGCGCCTCCACCCATGAGTAGATCCATGAGCCAACGGTTGATGATTTCGATCCTCAATTCGCGTATGGTGATCTCGATAAAGACATCTCGACTCAGGGACTCCTCTTCCGCTTCCAAGGCTTTCCGCTGCTGCTTTAAAAACTTGATATTCCTTGCTGCCTTCTTCGAATCGCAAAAGGCAAATATCGATAAGACGAATGCAGCAGTTCCTCCAATGGCCATAAAGACGACGGCGTAGATAGGCACGGGTACTTCGTTCCATACATTTGCGGCAAAATCGCCTGCGTTTGCGAGCTCGAGAAAACCCACAGCAGCGAAAAGGTTGTTTCTTAGGCGGCTGTCATCGATGCAGTACCAGCCGGATCGGGATTTCGAGACGTTGATTGTCGAGGGACCAGGAATCGACAGGATATCCTGAGAGGGTCGAACTTTTGACATTGCAGGTGGGATTTCTGTGGCGTCCTTCATGGTTGTCGGGAGATGTCTGTTGTGTATACCACTCGTTATGTTAATGAGGAGTTCGAAATTGGAAGCTTTGAGATGCGGCGACGATCTTGTATTACCCCATCGCATGAGGAGAAAGAGTTGGCAACAAGTTGAAGTTACGAAGAAGATGTGGAACTTACCAAGGTCGCCTTATCAGGGGCAGAAGCAGTGAGCTTTATCTACGCATCGGACTAACAAGGGAGAAAATCACGAGGAAAAGTCACAGAATCATGTTGATTGTAGTGGTAAGTCACTTCCAAGGCACCATCTGGGAGTGGAAAAGCTTTCGGTTTAGAAGTGCAATTAGACGAAGGTAGTATCCGATGAATGACATTTGCTCGGTCACACCGAGACCGTCTTAGCGTTCCATGGGTCCATCTCCACACCCAAGGCCGTTGCAACCGGGCGTTGGCGTACCCAGATCCCGCGAGGCGCAGCACCCTGTCGCCGATGAGAATGACATACAGATCTCGCAGTTACTGTAGCCACTTATATAAAGACATATTGTCACACGGATAACTTCAAGACAATATACAATTAAATGTGAGAATTGAACAGAAAAACACGGCGTTCAAAGACAACAAAGGAATAGTGCTTGGACAAGATCTGCTGCTTGGCACAGTGGAGAATACGGCACCTTGAAGCCGAAGGCCACGCAAGCCTTGGCGAAGACATGTGTCAACTGAGCATATTACTAACATTGTCAAGTTCAAGATTCAGGACGGATAATGCCATAGGGCCGAGTCAACATGTGGCGCTAGTCATCTCAATCTCGTCTTACAGGCTAAATATAGACAGTCATCAACCTCTGTTAGGGTACGAAACAACCAATCACAAACCTCGTCATGCCAAGACTCGACATCTCTTGAATGCTTCACTTCCTCCTCGGTTCAATAGAACTATGAAGCTCACTAGTACGCCCCACGACGATGAGAGTACTTGGGCCCCTTGGCCACCTTGACAGGTTCTCGACCAGTCTGCACAGGAACACCAGCCTTTAGTCTCAAGCCCTCGACATTCGCACCCTTGTCCAACGCCCAAAGTCCAACGCCGATCCAATTATCTCCACGATAGTTGAAAACACCTTCTGGAACGGGATAGACTGATTGTGGGCCGACGTTGCTGACGTATCGACCGTACTGAAAGCCATTGACGTAGAGAAACACGCGGTACGAGCCGATACTCGCAGTGTTGTTCTTGAACTCGAATGATAGTGGGATATCATACTTGTCCGAGGGAAGGTTAAGTTTAAGGTTGGCAGTGTAGAATGCCACACCTGGACTTGATATTCCTTTGAAGGGTGAGCCAGACTTGAAGTTGTCAAGAGGGGGCGACGGCAGATGATAGCCTTGTCGCTCAAAAAAGAAACCTCCCTCATTGCGCGGTCCACGAAACTTGTCAAGGTAATCTTCTCCGCCAAGATTGCCAGTGATCTTCCACTTCTTTATCTTTGTCTCTTTACCAGACTTTGAGCGAAGGGACCAATCAATTATGCCACGCGGCTGCTTCCCTTCTTCTTGACCCGGCACCCAATTTCCATTTAATCCCATGTTATCCACAACAACAGTAAGGACATATTTATTACCCTTCTCAATCTTGGGAATGGAATACTTTGAAGTGTCATTGTTTCCAGGTCCCGAGCCGACAACCGAGCCGAGGAACTTGTCGTTCAGCCAGACTGAACTGCCGTAAGAACGACCTCCAAAAGTCCACACTTTGAACTCGGACTCTGATCCCTCTGCGATAAAGTGTCCGCGAAACAGGAGTGCTCCAGAATGGAAACCATAATCCCCGCCGTATAAAGAGACGGAGTTGTTAAGCGGCCATTTCGAGTTGAAGGTCTTTTTGAGATTGGCATCAGGCCACTTGGCATCATCGTAGTTTTTCTTCACTTCAGGCAGAGAATCCACATATTTCCAATTCAAGGACTTCAAATCGGGTACGTTGACGTCTGGAATATCGATCACTGGGTTGACGAGCCAATTTCCAATCTTAGATTTCTTGTACGGTGTGTCTTTCCCGTTGATCACAAGTCGCGAAGTTCCCTTTGGAGCGCCGATGATTTCCAACGGTGAAGTGGCGTTGAAGTCGGCTTGCACAGAAAGCTTGGAGCCTTTGATTGTGATGGAGCGAATCAGGTAACCGCCGTTTATGATGACTGCTTTTGGGTTCATAACGGATGATCCGAATGCAGCTCGATCGCTCTTATCTGGTACTGTAGGAACCCAGTAATTGTACACAGCATTTCGATCTAAAGACATTAACTTCCGACTGGATGTAGATTAGGAGACTTACCCAGGAGATAAACGTGAAGTGATCCAATTTGCACAACACGACGCTCGGAGTTGGTCTTTAACTGTACGACGCTTGACCCTTTTCTTTTCTCCACCTTGACACCATGACCCTCGATGACTTTGGAAGTTAATTGATTTTTGATAGCAACTTCATGCAACTCATCTGGTCCACCATAAAGCACAAGAACGGTCTTACCGCCAAAGTCCTTCCATGTAAACACTTCAGCAGTGGAATACAAGACTTCGTACTTCCCCACGGGGTAGTCCACGACATGGATCTTCGAATCTCTACCGTGCAAGGAAAGCGACCCACCAAGTTGAGGAATTGTCAGTTGGCCAGCCGATGTTTTCACTTTAAGTTGGTAGGATGCGGAGCTGGTCGTTCGGTAGTCTGCATGACGGACAACGTAGAAGGTGTCATCGCGTTTGGTGGTCAGAGCTGTGACGGCGATTTTCGCGTTCGTTGTGTATTCCGTCGTTGTGAAATTACTTGCTGTTGCTATCGCGTAGTTTGGCGAAACAGCAAGGAATTGACCTTGGAGTTTGATCTCAGAGTATTTCTCTCGAGTGATTGTCCGATCTTCTTTTATAGCCTTCCAGAATGTCAAAAGCCTGAGCAGAAGACAGAAACGCGACAGGACTTACAGCGCCATAATCGTATGAAGTGTATCCATCAGAGTGACCAAGGTTTCCCCAGTTTGTGCCTCCCCATGTCTGAAATGTCAGTGGCTCTTTTGAGTCCTATCGAGGTGGATGATTCACGCTTACCATGTAGATGTTGAAGATTGTGACGCCCGCAGCAAGGTTGTTCTTGTAAAAGACACGAGCAAACTCGTGGTTAGTAAGTTCGTAACACTTTTCAAAGCCAGTACCTCCAGGTGGATCAAATGCGCCGCCTTGAAACTGCAGATAGTCAGTAAAAGCTTTTAGCAACACAGAAAGGCCTTTACCTCAATGATTGAGTATGGGGTTTTAGGGCTCTTATCCAGGTGCTCTGTATACCAGGTCGTTGGTAAGCCATCTTTGGGCCACTGATAAGGATTTGACTGGAATGAGTGAGCAACGGAGAAATTGGTAGTTGTCTCGGCAAGACTTACACAGTCAAAACCGACAGGGTATCCATCATGACCCTTCTCATATTAGCATCAGTAACCTTGTGTCATAGGATAACATACGTAAATATCGACAGCCCCAGGTCCAGTTCCAGGAGCACCTGTACCACCTTGCCAAGCATCGTTGTTGATAAGAGGTACAACTATACCAGCCTTGCGGACTTGGTCATTGACATACTTCAGATAATCATGGTTTGGAAAGGGCGTCCCCTCAGCAGCACTGTACTCATTCTCTGGCTGGTATAGGATTACGGGTCCACCGTTGGTGATTTGGGCTTTTGCGATAATTGCCCCGACCTTTGCAACATAGCTAGCAGAGGTTAGACACGGATCGATTAGATAAATCTGATAACATACTTATCGGTAGATTCCAGATAATCAGTTGCATTAGTCCTCAAAAACCCCTTCACTCTTTGTAACCAGCCTGGAAATCCACCACCTGATACTTCAGCATTAATGTACGGTCCTGGTCTAGCGAGGAGATAAATCCCCGCCTCCTGTGCCGCATCTATGAATGGCTGCAGGTCCAGCGCCCCTTCAGAGCGAAACTCTCCCGGCTTACCCTCTAGTAGAGCCCAGTCAACGTAGAAAGAAACCATGTTGAAGCCCATCGCTTTGACTTTGTGGAAAAGATCGAGATACAGCGACGGCACCGGGAGACGGAAGGGGTGGATCTCGGCGGAAAACATGGTTACACGCTCGCCATTTATGAACAATGAATGTTCATCAAAGGTAACGATGTCTTGAAGAAGGTCTCTCTTATGAGCATCCTTGATTACGGAGGATGGGCGGCCACCGCGGGGGAAGATGTTGACAGCATGACAGCTAACAGCCGCGATGCCCGTGAGTAAAAGAGTAGACAACTTCATCAGTATATTGTGCTGATCTTTGCAGCCGTGGTAGTGCTCGTCTCTGAGGAATGCAGCGATTTCTATGATATATAAATACAGATTATACGCCAATCTGCACAAACCGGCTCATAGCCCGAACTTGCCGCAAAGTGAACCTAAGATTGGTGGTGAAATTCAAATCCGTTGTTCTCATGGCGTCATATAACTATTCAGTCCACCAAGAATCTCAGAACACAGTCTTTTCCAGTTTTCGATTTATCCATCGAGTCAACCGGTTGCATGGTGAGGGGTTTGAGCGGAAGAATTGCCAAGCTTTGATTGGAGCTGCTATTGTCATAGCATGCAGATCAAGACAAAGTGAGGGGTCGAGATGAGGTGGGATGATAGATCCCAGGTCCCAATAAGCAAAGATCAAGCATAGGGTTGGAGGAAAATCATGAACTCCAGATGATCCTCATGCAGGCCTTTGTTATTAGTCATTATGGGAAGTAAAGCAAACATTATATACTGCTGATCGGTCTCATGTGAACGGTCTTTGCAAAGTCTAAGATCAATGTGTTTTAAAATCATGAGTTAACTAACTAAATAAACACGAGTATCTACGCACCATAGGCACTCATAAGCTTCTCGTGCTCTGCCTTGGTGATAGGAATAACTGTTCCATGTCTTGGACTAGTAGGAAGCTTGTAGTCAGCCGAAACCCTCCACTCAGGCTTATCCAAATCTGCTGTCTCAAGCGGCACATAACCACGACCACCATATTCATCCACGAAAAGGTAGAATTTCTCGCCATGGGTATCGTCGGGGTTCGACTTGAAGGCTGTAGGCCCCTCGACAGCTTGAAGACCAGCATCTGCGCCAATACAAGTCGCTTGAACCGTCCATCCGTCGACGTCCGCAAGCAGAGTTGACGACTTTTCCTGGATGATATCAGTGCAACCGCTAACAGATCCCTCGTCTTTTGTGAACCGGTAGAACGAATCTCCTGACTTGAGGACAGTAGTGTCAATGCGTGATGTCTTGCTGTCTTGCCAGATCTCAGGCTCGGAAAATGTGACAAAGTCGCGAGTGAGAGAGTACATCATGCGATGATAAGAGTCATCCGAGTGATCTTCAGTGTTGTACAAAGATGACGCCCAGAACACCACATACGAGTTCTTCTCGTCATCCCAGAACGCTTCAGGAGCCCATGTATTTCCGGCATTATCTGGAGATACTTTGACATGTCGTTGCTCAGACCAGTTGACAAGGTCATTCGACTCCCAGATCTCAAGGTAAAGACTGCCTTTCCGGACTGCGTCACCCCAGGATGTACCACTACCGATGGAAAGATCCGTGGCGATGAGATAAAATGTATCGCCTTCGACGGATCGGATGATGAAGGGGTCTCGCAAGCCCTTGGTACCCTTTGTTGAACTCAAAACAGGCTTTCCTCCATTAAGCTCCTGCCAATCCAGGGCATTATTACCATTGCTAGCAGCAAAGTAGATCTTCTCGCCTTCGAGTGAATTGCCTGTGAAATAGGAAAATGCATAGGCTTCAAAGGGTTCAAGAGTGGGTGCCTGGCGAACAGAGGCGTTGAATTCGCGCTCGTGTATCTCGCCGTCCAGTTCGATAGACGCGACGAGGAGAACGTCAATGTCACTATCTTGACGCTTGACTAGACCATCTCCGCTGATAACATCTGGGTCACTACTTCGCCAAGTGACGGAGTGTCCGTTTGAAGTCGAAGGGAGATGTAGATGGCTACGGATGTTATCGGCATTGCGCAGAGAGAGGGATGACAGGGCTTCGTGGACTTGAGGTTGAGAGTTGACTCCTAACGCCAGTGATAGGAGGGCGAATGAGATTTGCGAAAGCATGGTTGCAAAGGGGTCAAACCCAGGTAGATAGAGACAATATTCAGAGAGATGATCACCCATTTCAGGAAAAATACAGAAATGGAAGCCTTTTATACTACTTCTGCCAACTAGTGCACTCTTAACTCGTCTTCAGTTCCACCATCGTCACGTCCCTCCATCAATCTCCTAGTCTTTGACTATTCCTGCTTTACTCTAGAATAACCTCTTGGCAAACCTTTTCGTCCAGGTCATTCTCTGATTTACACGACGTCATTCGGTAGTTATTCCCCCGGATCGACATTTCATACCTATACTAGGAAATGCACCCGCCCCCTGTCGATCTTGGGCCTTGGCCTTCTCCGCACTTTTCTCACACGCCTATTCGTGCGCCAAAATAAAAAAGAAGAAATAAGCAAGATTGGATTTAGGGTTTTCTAAATGTCTCGTTCCGTGCCTGAATTGGGTCAGATGGATAAGAATGCTCATGTGAGCGTTGATCGTTACTTTGTGTGGGAAACTGTTACGTTACAAGTTGGTATGTGTGCGAACCTCGGGAGACGGGAGCATGTTATACTATTGCCACGTGCAAGAACTTCCCTAGCAATGCCGATGAAGTCGTGTTTATGCTAGGGACATTTGATAGCATTACACCTGGACAGATGAAAATACGTTGTCCTATATGTTAACTTGAACAGGTGGTGACGGGAGTGTATGGTCTAAGGTGTATCACAGGCCAATATCCTTCCTATCCTGGTAGAACAAGACACGACATTAGTAATACACCAAGCTCATAAACTTGCATTGTATTTTTGAAATATAACCTGACTCTATCATGCTTCAGAGGACTATCTATCACGTACTAATAGCGGATGTGCCTCCGTGTTCAACACCCACTTCATCTTGCCGTCACTCCTCACCTGGACCTCAGAATCTTCTGCAAACATCAAATACAAATATTTGAGTGTCTCAGCTAACCAAAAGCTCTCCATCTTATCGATGAACCCCCTGGTCTGGTCGTCTGCGTCCTTCATCACACTTTTCAGTCCTGCGTATCCACCCTCAACCTTGCTCATCTTATTTAATGATTCGAAGGCTTCCCAGGCCATGTCCTGCCACTTTTTATCGCCAGTGGCCCGGTATGCGTAGTACAAGCTCTCAATCGTTTCAGGGCGCAGGATATATTCGGGATCAGTGTGGAAAAAGCCGCTCTTTTCGTAGAACGACTGCCATTTTGGGGGGGGAGAACGGTTTGCATTAGCCTTGACTAGTGGGTTGTTGCCGTTGTCTATCCAGCGAAAGAGCTCCGGGGCGATACCAGCCGGTGTCTGTCGGTATGTTTCAAAGTATGACTCGGATAGCTTGAGACCAAAGTCGATAAAGGTCTGGTTCTGGAGAAGAAGACCGCCCAGAATTAGAGAGCCGCCGCAAACGCTGGCCACTGCTGTTTTTAGCCCATATCCCTAAACCAGGTTGATTGTGCTAGAGAACTCACAGTGGCTCGAGATGGGAATAAGCACGCTACCACGCATTTCTCCGAGAAATGTCAGATCAGGACGTGTAGAAGGAGAAGAGGCCAAGTATTTCATTGACGACTCAGCAGCCTGTATCCAACTATCACCATACTCGGCGAACTGAACAGGATCGTACGCGTACATCTTGATTAGATACTCATAGTAGCTATCAGAACCTCCGCCCCAGCCGGCCTGGTAATCACCAAACCAGCCATCTTTGAGCTTGGCATATGTGCCGATGAGGCCAGGAAGCGTGAAAGGCTGATTAGTCTTTGGGTGAATGAGGTGGTCTTGAGCGCGTTGTGCAAGAGCGGCATATGTCGTGTTGCCCGTGAGATCGCTTAGGCGAGTCCATTCGAGAACAAGGGTGCCAAAACAGGTGATGGAGTTATCGACGTTGCCGTAGCGGTGGGGGATAGGGTTAAAAATAATCTCATCATCGGGAATACCGCTGGGCGTGTCAAAGGCAATACTTAGTCTGTCTGCTAGAGTAACGGCTGCCTTCAAGAGATTATTTATCAGGTGAGAGTCTTTAACAAGATGTTTGTGGGAGCCCGATAGCAGGTCGTAAGCTAGTGGACTTGGAATCAGTAAACGAGTCTGTAGGACAGCTATGTTGTGTATATCTCACCTGACAATAGCCCTCCAAGGTATCTAATAGTGGTCTCGAACAGTGAAATAGGTTCATTAGGTACTGCAGTGACAGTGAAGTCTGTTGTGGCAATCTGCTTAAGGATTTTGTATACAATTACATCCTCTTCCATAAGAATAGCAGTGCTTAGGCCATCTACAGCTGTTGCACCCCAGCCATTGCTATAATAAAATTAGCTTATAATCCTTTCAATTGCGGTACTAACATACCGATCATCCTCATATGTTTTGCTGACTGGTAAAAGAGTATCATGAGGTGCAGCGTACTTTTCGTACTTGTCCCACGAGAATCGAAAAGCATCCACAATTGCTGCAGCTCGTTGTGTATCTCCAGGGGTCTTGACCAGATGCGAAGACTCTCCAAGCTTTGACTGACTAGATTTTGACGATCTAATCGTGAAGAAGGACGATACCAAATGCCACGATATAAACAGAGCCCCGAGCCAGAGGAAGACCCTTTGCAGAGTTTGTTTGTTGCTCGCCTTCATCTTTTCAGACTTGGCATCCACAACGATAACGAAGATGAGTGACTGATGAGCCAGGCCAGCGTCTTTTTGGAATAGAAGTAATTCTACTCTTGACAAAATTCACTTTCCCCTGAACTGACAAATCTTTTTAGACCGATCCAAATCAAGCCACAGTCAGTAGCCTCTGTCTTTCAAGGTTAGTGCGTCGCTTGCTTGGCCTTGACCAGGTAAAGGACCCCTGGACTTTGCCTCAAACTATTGCTTGGGGCTGGAAGAGAGCCCTGAAATGTACCACTAACAAGTGAGGGTTATGCACTAAGCAAAAAGAAAAGAACGAGTCTAGGTCAAATCCAGGATAGATCTCTTGAGCTATTGTTTTATTTGACAGGCACGCGCAATCTTTAATTATCTACCGATTTTGATTTGACAAACGGCTTTGCCGCATTGAGTTCAATTGCAAACCATTTCTTACGGGATTGACAGCTGCTTGAGCTGGTAGGCTGGCTAGTTTAAAGAGTAGTCTAGTCCTAACCACTGAGATTCTTGCTCCCTGCTTCTCTTCAACGTTGCTGTTTGTTTGTACTCTCTCTACAGACGCCGTGTCCATCACTTTCGTTAATCTTCAGGATGCGTTTCGTTTCTCTCTGCACCGTCCTCGGTGCCGCACTGCTCCCCATGATCAGCGCGGCGCCATGCAAGCCTAATAAGTCTACTTCAATGCTTTCTGCCACTACCACGGTTGAGTCTGAGACGCTCTCAACTGCGGCCACAACTGAGACCAGCTTCCACTCGACTGTCACCACTGATGCTACCACTGATATTACTAGTATCATTGAAACTACAATCACAGAAACCGCTAGTCTATCTGAGACTACCTCTGCCGTGTCTGACTATACCACCGAATCCTCTGTGACCATCGATACCACATCCATCGAGATCATGACTACAACTACCGCGGAAACCCCGGAGTCCACCAATATCATCTCCAACGGCGATTTTGAGGATGAACATAACGCAGACTGGACTTCCAGAACTGGAGGTATCAAAAGTGACGCCAGTAAGGCCAGAGCAGGCCAAAAATACGGGTATGTTCAACCATCATACAGTAATTACGCCGACGTATACTCAACAAAAGGCAGGACATTTGAGCTTGTGAATGAAAAGGGTATCGGAGGTAACAACCTCAATCAGACTCTCAACGGCCTCGACACTAGACGTCTCTACCGCCTCTCCTTCTATGCTGCAGTCTTCAGCAACCCTGCACCCTCTCGAGGCGACACCGTCTGTACCCTTGAAGCTCTGCAGCGCTCCACAGTTATTGACTCTTGGACACCTGATTATGCGGCACTCAACGAGTACAAGCCTTTTGAGACGACTTTCACGCCCGTCGATGATGATTTTAGTTTCACGCTTCGACTTCGCTGTGATGGCGACAGCCTTGTCACGTTGAGTGTCGGTATCGATGATGTCTCTCTCTACGACATTGGTGAAGCTCCAATCACAATTACTCCCGAATAAGACTCTTCTTCGATGCATTGAATATATTTTCACTTCTCCGACCATATGATCACATAATGGTAGCCTGTTGTATTGTATGAAACGTACCTATGCCTGTTAATACATCTTCTCAACTACATAGGTATAAGATATATGGATTCAAAGATGTCTTCCGTCATTATCTTCAGATTCTTGCTATCCATCATAGGCTGGCTAGACGTTTTCCCTAGGATTGGTGTCTGAAGTCTACGCAATATCGTTGTCTCCCTTATATAATACTCAGTGCCTCTTTACACTCATACATGAAAACGACGAAGGAATATGTCGATTCTCCAAAGGATCTTGCTAATACACCACTGCAATGGTTGGAACAGGCAAGTTACTATTTCAAAGCAGTAGATACTATGCATGTTCGATTACTGTCACCAATCATTCATGACTCATAGCTTTTGGCCAGCAGTTCCAGGAATGACAGAAGCCACTTTCTTGGACCCAAGAAGTGTAACCTTGTAAGGCAATGAGGCAGCTGTGAGTGTGCCTTTGGGGGCGGAATTGACTGAGCCTCCAAGATCAACATCATCAACGACGGCATAGCCAGTCTCCTTGGAGTCAGCGAAGAAGATGGCTTTCTCGGCCGAATTGGCGAAAGCAGAGCTCTGAACTAGAACTTGAGCACCCATGCGAGTGTTAACGCCAGTCGAGAGAATACTGTCCCAGTAGTTGTTGACAATATGGACGGTGGCAAAGCGAATCAGAGGTTGACGACTGTTGATGTTCTTCCAGTAGTTGTTGGCGTAGGTGATATGAAGCTTGCCTTTGTCCTCGGAGCCGTTGTTATCCGAATGACCGATGAGGGAAGCCTTCCACTGATATGGATTAGTCAGGACGCATGGTAGATTAGAAGCCAATGTCAACTCACGTGGTCGTGGAAGTAAGTGTTGGATACAGTTATCCAGTCAGCTCCATGGGAAATGTCTAAAAGGCCGTCGAGATCATCCTTGCCAGCGCTTAGGTCACCAGAAAGATCGCAGTGGTCTACCCAGACATTGGTTGACTCGTCAATGCCGATAGCATCGCCGTTGGAAGCATCAACTTTGGCGATCTTAAGATTTCGGAGGATAACATTCTTCTGACGACGAACGTAGAATCCAACGCCAGTCATTGCTAAATATTATCAGCTCAAAAGCTCAGGATTTGTGGATAAGGAACTTACAGCTACCAGCCGCACCAATGATGGTCTTATCGGACGAAGGACGCACAGTATCACTACCAGTCAATTTGCCAGAAACAATAATGGTGAGAGGTCCAGAGCTTTTGGCAGCTTCTTGCAGAGCAGCAACGGAGGTAACAGTGACGGTCTGACCCTTTGCACCGCCGGTTGTTCCCCCGTTTTGAGTACAGTAACCGACGCTGCAAGCCTCGGCGGCTTGACGTTTGATGATTTCATCGCGAGTTTCGAGAGGCGAGCCGACTGCCAAAGTGGCGAATGCCGTGGTGAGGGCTGAGAGAAACTTCATGGCGAGACCAAAAGACAGGACTGCAAGATCCAAGAGATTACTAGAAGCAAGAGTCGGGTTGCTTCAAGCTACAGTTTGGCGAGCTGATGTGGAAACTGATTGAGAGTCGAGACACTTGATCTGTTGAACATTGGAGCGCTGATATTGAGGGCCATTACTTCTTCTTATAGACGTTGATATCATCGAGTTAAAGCAAATTCCACCGTTCTTTCCCTACGATGATATTTCCGCATTGAGCCACGGACCCTAAGATGATGCCGTGATTCCCTTTCTTGGCCATACCATAGAAGTACCCCAATGTTCTATTTGAACACTAATGGCATCTTGCATTGACAAGTGCCATCTGTAAAACAACAAATTTGAAGGCCAAAAGAAAGACTGCAACCCTGCAAACATGAATAACAGGATGGCTGTCAACTATTGGTGGAGTAGAGTCGGGGAGTTTAGAGCGGTTGGTGGATGATTTCTGGGGTAGTAACACTTCTTTCACTACCGTATGCACGTCGGCTTTAATTTCTGGGGACAAAACATTCCGGTTTGGGGTAGAGGACTAGATTATATTGTGATGCTGTGATCTAAGAACGCAATATCTATGAGTCTACTTTATTAAACCTTCCCGGGAGGCTTACTGAAGACATATCTGTCACATAGCTCAAGATATATCACCAAGCAAAGGACACTTTAACACATTTTATATAGGTAACAGACCCCGAAGTGAAGTTAGAAACAGATGTGATACAATGGGGGCGTGTCTTTCAATCTTCTGTCAACATTACCTTGTAAGGCAAGAGACGAGAAAGTAAACATTCGTTAAAACCTCGCGTGACCTGTTTCTGGTTACTTCGGTCTATGCACGTTTGGGGGTGAATCCCAATTACTGCCGGCCTTTGGGGTTTATCTTTCTTCACTACACCGATGAAAGTGTGGCAAAGGAACGAACAGGCATAGATGGATATAAAATGAAACGTATACGGAAAATATGCCCTATAACTAACTCTAGTAATCATACGTTTTAGTTGATGGTAACTCTTTTCGGCACATACTCACACGATAATTGGATAACGAATGATAGTAGCTCTACAGTTCCAGCATATCTTACCGCCAACGGCATATGGAAAGACATGACAGTTTTGACTGGGCCTTTATTATGGATTCGACACTGAGAACTGGGGAGATAATTCCGGGACTACAAGCATCTTTCGTCAAGGTTTGGGGGTAATGTAGTGCCCCCAAGTATCCTGCGCGGGAAGATCACTGACCCCATGAGCATTTATCGCAGCGGCAACTAAAAGTAAAAATAGTCTCAATGGCACATATGAACATCCGAGCTTGTGCTAGTCGTGCCAGTGAATTAGTCGCTGACATTTGTCTCTGTTCAGTTCTAATCCCGAGGAAGTCAATCAATTCTTCTATATGAATATTGATTCGTGGAACATCCTATACTGAACGGACAAACGACAATTCCACAAATCACAGCGCCAAACGCTTCAACACACTCAAATGAACCTAATAGCAAAGGTTGAGGGTCTATGGTATCTTGTATATATTACATTTCTGAAATGTGCCTTTCCCGTACATAGAAGAGCCCAATGATTCAAGAAGCATTTATCCGTATCTTCATCAATCAGTCAATGTTCATATGAGGAAGTACTAAGGATTAAATTGGCAATGTAATACTGTTTTCCAGAAGTGATATGGCATGGTGTTGCCGTTGTGGAAGAGTTTTTAAAGTTTTGCTCCATAACAGTATCTGCTTATAATTGCATCTCGGAGCCTGTGGGTAATCCTGATCTATATATCAGTACGATACTCTTCATTGGTATAGCTTTGCGAAAGCTTCTCACCTCCAATCGTATCGTCTGTTAGTGACTTTACCATGGGGGAGACTAGATCCTTTATTACCTACTACTGCCCTTAGCTATATGTTGCAGATACGTTGGTAAGCTAATCTAGCCGCCTTCTCTTTATTTCACTAGCATATGCTGAGCCAGGGCAGCAATGGTCGCTGTGTGTATCCAATTTCGACCTCAGTCATTGGCCAGTGCTTAGTCCGCAGACGAGCTCCAGCTGAACTGCTCCTACGCCAAGCATTTAAGATCAAGACCCAAGAGTCACGATATCAAGCACGAATCATGATCCTTGCGTTATAAAAGGGCAGCATATTTAAAGTTGTAGGAAACTCCTGGACCCTGACAGGTGCACAAAACATCCGAAGTCATGGTTTCTGGTAACAACCTTGATTCTTGGGTCTGTTTACCCCGCAGGCGCAAGGGCATAAGTCTGAGCACACTACCACTCTTTGGAACTGCGGACACGGCTCCGCAGCTGAAGAGGAAGTGATCGACGCTATACAAAACAGGGTTGGCGTTTACGAGGCTGATGCGGGGTTTATAAGAGAAGCATGTGCCGATGTGAGAGAGAGGAAATAACGAAGCAAACGGCCAGTGGACCTCGTCGTGTTTTAGCTGCCTGCCGGCAAATGCTCAAGGCTGCATGAGCTGAAATGTAGAAGTGTCTGTTCGCAGTCACATGTTAAAATAGTGTTACGTCGGGTAGCAATGGCGACGCATAGTTAGGTTGAACCGTCATCTACATAGTTGCATAGCTAGCCTATATATATATACACACCGCTTTGGGTTTGATAGTAACGTAGCAGCCTCAACATCCCGTCGATAGTTGCTTGTAGATTCACTTCCAGCAGTCATGCCTCTTGATACACAAGCTACATCCAAGATCAAGGCAGTCATCGACAATGCCTGCGCTGATCCAAAAGTCGACATCCCCGGTACGACCATTGTCGTTGTAGACCGCAATGGGGAGATATTCGCGCATTCGGCAGGTACGCGAGGCATTGGAACAAATGAGCCAATGACTCTTGACAATATCTTTTGGATCGCCTCATGCACCAAGATGCTCGCAGGCATCGCTTGCATGCAACTCGTCGAACAGGGCAAGCTGAAGCTAGATGATGGTGAACACACAGAGACCCTCTTACCAGAACTAAAAGGCCTCAAGGTCCTGAAGCCTGATGGCAGTTTGGAAGAGAAGAAGAATTCGATCACGTTACGAATGCTTCTCACGCACACTGCTGGCTTTGGCTATACTTTCTTCAATGAGCGGCTTCGAGATTGGACTCTCCCAGCGGGCATAGATGAGTTCTCTGGTAGGATCGAGGATATTATCTCACTTCCCCTGCTTTTCCAACCAGGCGAGGGGTGGGAATATGGTGTAAGTGATCTTTTTAGTGGATAAAGCACCCGCTGACATGGACAGACCGGTATCGATTGGGCCGGCATGGCTGTTGAGCGTGTCAGTGGTCTGAGTCTTAATGACTACCTACAAAAGAATGTTTTCCAGCCTCTGGGTATCTCGAACATGAGCATGTTTCCTGACAAAGAGATGCGCTCCAAGCTGGCGTACATGCATCAGAGAGATCAGGACGGCAGAATTCGAATTCGCGATCACCTGCAGCGCCTCCCTCTTGTCATTGACCCAAACAGTGATTCCGAGGCTGCTTCAATCTTTAATAGTGGTGGTGCTGGCATGTTTGCACAACCGCAACAGTATGGCAGTACGTAATCATAGTGACATGGACGGTCATAGCCACTGACTGGAACAGAGATACTTACGATGCTTCTTAACGGAGGCACATGTCCAAAGTCAGGCAGTCGAGTTCTGCGCCAGGAAACAATAGATCTTATGTTCAGCAACAGCGTCGAGAAGTTCCCCAACTTTTCTCGTCAACCAATTCCCGCAGCAAAGCCAGACCTTACAAATCGTATCGAAGAGCTGTATGAGGTTGAGGGCAATCCTCCCCAGGTAAGACCCTTTATACCCTTACAGAATACTCCTCTGACTGTTGAGTAGGGCTGGGGACTAACATTTATGCTTACCAACGGTGGACCGACTGGACGTTCCAAGAGTACTGTCCAGTGGGCGGGACTTGCCAATCTTTGGTGGTGGGCGGATCGTGAACATGGGGTTGCTGGTATCGTGTGTACGCAGATTCTGCCATTTGCTGATAGCAAGGTGCTTGATCTCTGGACGGATGTTGAGACTGAGATTTATAAGGCAATCTTGTAATTATGCTCCAAACGCTGGCTGATGTGGCGACAAGAATTACCTCGTATCTCGACTTATTCAACAAAGTCTCAAATAGATTCTAACTCGCCAGAGAAATTCCGTTACATAAACAAATCAGTTACTGCAAAGAAGTCATCACGGCTCATACCGAATGCCTTCTCAAATTCACACATTAACTAGACCAAAAGAGCAAAGAACGCGGGGAAGCCAAAGTTCAAAGCCCCAAGTTGGTCTAATCAGGTGAAATCCGGGGATCCGGAGCTAGTTGGCTCTATGTGGGGGTTATGGAGAACCGGGGTCGATTCAGGACCTGATAACTGGCAGCATCACCCACTCTTTTTCTCTCCTCATGCCTATCTTCTCCTTCTTACGACCTCCATCTTCAATTCTAATTCACTGCAAGGTATAAAGACTTGCGAGAGTTGACACAATGAAGAGACAACAGTATGCCTGCGATCAGTGCAGAAAGTCTAAGCGTGGCTGCGATGCTCCGCCTCTGGAGTATCCAGAGAATATGGATCCTCTACGTGATGGCAAGTTGATCGTTGGAGAAAAGCGTCAGTCCCACCTATAAGCACTCCAGTTCTAGACTGACACATTCTCAAGCACCCGTGGTCCAATCGTCGACGTGCTCATACTGTATCAAGACTCACAAGAAGTGTACCATGAACTGGGCGTGGACTCAACTCCAGGTTTCCTACGCCTTGGCTGCTGCTTCACGCGGAGAGTCTGGTATCGAATGCATTATTCCGTCTAGACGAAAATCTTCAGAAACAAGTCGGTCGTCTACGACATCTATGGGTGCTGATGACAGTAACTTCGACGCTGAATCGATTGCAGCATCATATGTTACTCAATCACTCCCCCCTGTTTTCGACTTTTCGGACATCGACACTGGGGTACAGGACCTAAACGTCCCTACGTACTTGAGCAATTCGCTTGAGCCTCTGTCCTTTGACCTCGAAACTCAGGACAATGACGCTTTGAACGCCAATCTCTACGAGATAGATTTCACAGACCTTAATGGATCATCAGATACCTTGTCCGAGCCGTTCGATATCTTCCCAGAGCCAGTAGCAAGCGTCGTACCTGGTCAGTTCAACACTCTCCCACTGATACAACTCCCCGAAGCCAATATCAGCGAATCCGAACAATCATTCTTTTCACCATACAGTCCCAACTGCACAGTCAGTTTTAACGAGAGGGATAGACGAACCAAACGTCGTCGTGTATCTACCCCTGGGAGCGGCACCCGAAACAACTGTTACAACTCACTATCGCCCTTTTCAGTGGATCAGTCCATGATTACACGGTCCAACAACCAGCTAATCTCGACAAATCTTTTACACATCTACCACGACGTTCTCGAACACAATCTGGCATGCTGGCTCAACGAAATTACGTGCCCGTTCGGACGTTCAAAAGACATAAACAAACAGAGTTCGTTTTCAGAATGGGGATCTTCGTGGACGAATAGAGTCCTTCGTCGAACGCTTAGTGTCGATCGTGGAGCTCAGTCTGCTCAACTCATCCACGTAGCGAAACACCAGGAAGCAGCAGTTGCCAAGGCCTATCACCTATCAATCATGGCCTTCGCCACTCAGTACGCCCAAGGATCTCGACGCGAAAAGGAGCGGTACCCTTCTTTAGCAGATGCGAACGACAATCCGCTGAGCGAGTGTATGGATGAACTTAGTGAGGAGTTTGATCGTCATCTTCAACGGAACCTCTGGGATCAAGCACGGAAGGCTCTCGACGATGTTGCCGATGTTGAATCATTCCGAGTTGTGTCTGCCGAGATGATATTTGGACTCACCCAGAAGCCGCTCTCGCATGAAGATAAAAGAAACGACTGGACTTCGTCTGTGCCTTTGGGTGGAAGCTTCGATGCGGATGCACTATCCGAAGAAGTGACAGATATTATCGAAAACGATGGTCCGCCCATCTTTATGGAACGTGCAGCTCGAAAGATGCACGTCCTGAAGTATCGCTACGACGCTGAGCGGCAAGGCATAACTAAAACCCGCAAGAACAAAAGGCCAGTCACTCTGTCTTTGATGAGCACAGAAGATCAAAGTACAATCAGCCTCCTCTATTGGCTATCTGTCATGTTTGACACCGTCAGTTCGTCCATGACCGAGAGACCCGTGGTCGTCGTGGATGCCAATAGCCAGCACGATGATGCAAAAGGTGATAGAGATTGGAATGTGCCGCTCTTCATTCAAGATTGTTTAGACAAGCCCAAATTGGTGGTTCATTGGCCTTGTTCTTATGGTGAGGCGGCTGAGGCCATCGCAAGATCTGCGCCTGTCAAGGTCTTGATGTTTCGGCACGTTCATTACCTTCAGAATGTTTTGCGGCAGGGTGAGAGTGCAGAAAAGGTGGAGGACGTCATTGAACGGTCTGTGAGGGTATATCGATATTGGAATATGACTCAGTAAGTCCAACCTCCTCTGCTGATGGGTATTTTATCTAACAGTTTAAAGTGGTGCTTTCTTTAGGGAGCTCCTCGAAAACTATGACTCTATACCTAGTCGCATACAGAGCTGGTTCATTTGCATCTCCGCCCCTATGCATCTCGGCGTCCTCCTTCTCGCGGATCTTGTATCCCACATCGACACTAACTCGCTGGGTCTACCCACGCAAACACAAAATCGCATAAACAGCAAATGGATCCTCCGCATCCGCGAGCGAAGTGCTAAAGAATTATCGGATCTCGCACGCGTGACAACGCCAAGTACACCGCAACCTTCAGAGTTTCACCACGCTCTGAACGAGAGCATGATCCTGACTGAACCGTGGACTGTAATCTTTATACGCGCTTTCTCAAAAGCTGCGATTTATTGGATGGGCGAAGCAAATGATCTGAGAGGGCTTGAGGCCAAGGGAGAAGTTGATGAGAGGTTAGCGCAGGCGGAAGAGTGTGTAAGGGCGTTGTGGATTTTGGGTAAGAAGTCTGATGGAGCAAGGAGATGTGCAGAGGTTTTGTCTAGAGCGAAGAGGAAACTGGCGGTCTAAACGGGGTATTTTCAAATGACTGTAAGATGATACAAGATGAATTTGAGTAATTATTATTTATTTAATTGAGAGGATATCAATCTCAGCGAAGGCATGGCTGGCCCAAACAGGACTTCTTTAACACTACATACTAACCTTTCGTGGGTATAGCATCTGAGATCTGCGGAGACTGCTAGTCAGAGACAGTTGAACAGTAATAAAATGGCCTCGAAAAGATCGATACGATCCCCCCGAGGTCCCATTTACCGAGCATTCCCATTGAGTTTTCCCCACAAAGACTGGTCTTAGGCTGATCATCAAAAACTTTCTCGAAGATCACTCACGTGGCTTCCCCAGATTTTTTGCCATTCAGCACACAGTCAGCGTCATATCCATTGGCTCTAATTGGCTTTGTCCCCTATAATGGAACCCCGTCGATCACCATCTAACTCGGTATTGCTGCCGCGGAACTTGGATAGGCAAACCGAGGTAAGCGGAATAAGAACAAATACAAATCGCCCTGTCTGTTTCCTAATCCTTTTATTCTTGCTTGTATCCTAATTGATCCTGCCTTTATCAGCTGTCTTTATTTTCTCTCATCTTTAATCTGTGAAAATGACATTCAATCCTCCATCCTGGGCTCCTCAGCTCCCTGGTACGTATCCCACTTCAACCCTGTACTCAATGCCAGAAATCTAACAAAAATAGATATTCCCGACTCGATTAGCGTAGCAGACTTTATCAATACAGACAAAGCTGGCCGGAAAGCCTTTTCTGGTTCAAAGAGTCCCTATACATGCGGTGTCACCGGTCAATCGCGTTCTGCTGCTGAAGTTGCTGAGCGAGTTGACTTGCTCGCGCGGGGTTTAGCGAAGAATGTCGGTTTTGACCCTCATGATGGAACAGCTTGGGATAGAGTTGTGGCCGTATATGCGCTGAATACAGTGAGAACACTATCGCCAATTATTTCAACAGAAGCTTATAAAATCGTCAGACTGATTACATCCCCGTTACACACGCTATTCACCGCGTAGATGGCATCGTCACACCTGCGAGCTCAGCGCATTCAGCCTCTGAATTGGAGCATCAGCTTCGATCATCTGGAGCAAAAGCGCTATTTACGTGCGCTCCTCTCCTCAGCACTGCGTTGAAAGCAGCTCATGCTGTTGGCATTCCCGATAAGAATATTTTCCTGCTTCCTCTGCCGGATGCACCCTCAACAGAATCTCACAAGTCAATCGAAGACCTCATCTCTGAGGGTCAGAATCTTCCACCTTTGTCTCTCCCCGCTTGGGTTCCGGGCCAGGGCAAGAGACAGACAGCCTACCTCTGCTACTCAAGTGGAACGTCTGGTCTTCCCGTAAGTAAAACCCATACTCTTCCAATATTCTACGTATCTGACACAATGTAGAAAGCGGTTATGATCTCACATTACAACGTCATTGCATGCACCCTCATGATCCACACATACGAGAGTGTAACGCGACAACAAGACGGCATCGATACACAAGTTGCTCTCGGATTATTACCCTTTAGCCACATTTACGGTCTCGTTGTGATTGCGCACATCGCACAGTACCGGGGCGACGAAATAATTGTACTGCAGCGCTTCCAACTTGATCAGCTTCTGGACTCGATACAAAAGTTTCGCATCGAGCAACTCAGTGTTGTGCCACCCATTATAGTTCAGCTTCTGAGCAGCCAGGATAAATGTCGCAAGTACGATCTCGGTTCTGTTAGGCTCGTCTTCTCAGGCGCCGCGCCTTTGGGCAGCGAGACGATTCAGAAATTATTAGAGCTGTATCCGAAATGGCGCATCAGCCAGGGCTACGGTATGTTGTACTTGTACTCAAAGCAAGTTGAACTGTACTAATTATAAACAGGATTGACAGAGGCTTCACCCTCGGTCTTCCATACAAGCGAAGCAGATGCTCTTCTAGGATCATCAGGCTCTTTGCTCCCAGGCGCTAAAGCCAAGATTATTGACCAGCACGGCAACGAAGTTACAGAGCATGAAACACCAGGCGAGCTTTACGTGCAAGCGCCAAACGTTGTTCTAGGTTACTTGCATAACGAGAAAGCAAATGCAGAGACATTTGTTTGGCGTGAAGACGGACGCTGGTTGAGGACGGGCGATGAAGTTCTGGTGCGGAAATCAGCACGCGGGTTCGAGCATTTCTTTGTGGTTGATCGGATCAAAGAACTTATCAAAGTCAAGGTTTGTGTTTCAATAACGGCTCTTGATGAACATACGCTAATTGTTCTAGGGCCACCAAGTTGCGCCGGCAGAACTGGAAGCCCATCTTCTCGACCATCCCTACGTCGCTGACAGCGCTGTTATCGGCATCGTTGACGAGCGTGCGGGAGAAGTTCCCTTGGCGTTCATCGTCAAGAGTAGAGAAGCAAACGGTATTTCTGACCAGGATATCGTGAAAGCTGTACATGAGCATGTTGAACAACACAAGGCAAGGCATAAGTGGTTGAAGGGAGGTGTGAGGGTGTTGGATGTCATTCCCAAGTCGCCGAGTGGAAAGATCCTAAGGCGCATTTTGAAGGCCAAAGTTGTTGCAGAGAAGCCGGTTGCAAAGCTGTGAAGCAATCGATTCCACTCAGAAACAGCTAACGAGCTGTCTCGATCCTGTAGGGCTGTGTCGCCCACTTAGTTCGATGCACTATCAAAACACCAAAGATCCGTCATTACGAATTCTCGTCCCCCAATTGGTCGCTACAATGAAGGATCTGGTTCATATCAGCACTAGGTGTGATAATAGATAAAAATGGACTAGATCTAAGAATTCTCAGGATGGATCACAGTCAGCACTAGCTGATACAACTTCTCGAGATCAATTTGACCACGATCCTGTTTGATTCTTCTCTCATTCATCATCACTATAGCATCGCTTAGTGTCTAAAGTAGAGTTTCTCTAAATGGATTCGCAGTCGGGCAGCTTTTTGGCCCAGGCGTATCTGGATCTGCGCAGCGGAAACCTCAGCACTTCGTCAGCATGGACTACAGCGGCTTTAGCAGCTGTTATAGCGCTGTCTCTGCTAAATTATGTGCTGACACCTCGCCTCGACCCACGTGAACCGCCAACCATCAAACCGACAATTCCATGGATTGGTCACATCCTGGGCATCATCCGTCATCAAGCTGATTACAGCCGAATCCTCCAGTCCGTCTCCTACCTCCCAGAAACTCCGTCGTCAATACTAACAAAGCCCACAGCAATGCGAATCCCAATCATCCAATCGCGACTCTGCCTATGCTCAACGGCAAACTCTACGCCGTCTTCGATCCGAGCCTTCTTCAATCCCTCTTCCGCAACAAAACCGCATCGTTCGAGCCCTTCGCAGTCGACTATGCCAAGAAAACATTCGGCTTGACCCAAGAAGAGTTCCGAAAAGTAAAGGCACCAGGCGTTTACGATGATTTCACCGAAGCGATACACGCGAGCTTTCAGACTGCGAGTCTACAGCAGATGAACATACATTTCTTGAGGTCCATCTCTGCAAAGCTAGATCCTATGAGCAATGGAACGATGAGCGCGCATACCGATACACATGGCAAGGAAAAGGTTATAAACGGGCAATTGCAGGTCGATAATCTGTATCTTTGGTGTCGCGATGTCATGTCGCTAGCTACTACGAAAGCTCTCTACGGAGACACCGACCCATTCGAGTCCAAGCCAGGTTTGATCGAAGACATGTGGTAAGTCATGACAATACCTCCTCTTTGTCACCGTCGCTAACAGATACTTGCACAGGTGCTTCGAAGAGTCGGTCCCATACTTCCTTCTCTCCCTCTTTCCCGCCATCACGATGCCGAAAGCCTACAAAGCGCGCTCGACTCTCCAAAACGTCGTGCGCAAATGGTACGCAGCCGACCATGACATAACCGACCCATCCGTGTCAACCCTCGTCCGCAATCGCGCCGGCACTCTTCGCAGGCATGGCTTCACTGGCTCTGAAATTGGAAAATTCGAAGTTATTCTACCCAACGTCGCCACGCTCAACGCCGTGCCTACATTTTACTGGCTTCTCCTGTACATCCTTGACCGACCTGAACTCCTTGTGCGCGTGAGGACAGAAGCCGAAGCATTGGCTGTGGTAGCGAACGAGAATGGGAAAAGGACGGTCACCTTGAATATTGCAGAGTTCGAAGCCAAGCTTCCCCTGCTTGTCAGCTGCTATCGTGAAACGATGCGTCTGGTCAACCAATCCCTAAGTATGCGTCGTGTCTTGGAGGACATAACCGTCACAACCCCCGAAGGAACCTCATACATCCTCAAAAAAGGCACCGACATTCAACTCCCCGCTGGCGTAGCCCACTACGAGCAGAGCGTCTGGGGCTTGGATACAAACACCTTCAACCCAGAGCGCTTCCACCCATCCTACAAGGGTAGCCCTGATGAGGAGAGGAAACGCAAAGCAGCGTACATACCTTTCGGCGGTGGACGCCATCTGTGTCCTGGCCGGAACTTTGCGTTTGCAGAGATCATTGGCTTTGCATCTTCACTTCTCCTCGGCTTCGACCTAGAAGCTGTCGGCATGGGCTTCGGCGACATGAAGAAACTAGGGCCCCAACTTGCAGGTGGAACGGTTCGTCCTGAAAAGTACGGCGCTGGCCTGGGTGCGCGGATCAAGACGAGAGAAGGCTGGGAGAATGTCGAGTGGAAGTTTGAGTGCTAAGTGCAATTGGGGGGTTATCAATGTGGTGATTTATTGTTTCTTATATCCACCAATGCTAGTACACTAAACCCAGTTCTTGTTTCATGTGCAGACAGACAGGAGAAAGGTCCTTGTTGCTTTTTTGAGAAATACAAAGAGATGCCAATTGAGTGTATAAATGGCATTCCTAAACAGATGTTCGTTTCTCGTGTGTGTGCTCCATCTTACGCCGTGTAGTCGTATCTAATAATTCGTGCATCATGTCATTCATATAGCCTGTTACCGCCATTCTCTCCGGCTAAGTCCTTCATGCCGAAGGACCCTCTTGTCCGTTGCCATTTGTCTTTGGCTCAGTGGTCTTGGCAGCAGCCGCCTCCTGTGGTGCAGTCTGAGGCATGTATAGTGTCGGGTGGTAGATGACAACCTGAGTGGGACTGTGAAACCAGACCTCTTGAGGCGATTCCTGCTGCGACTGGATTGTAATCATAGACCGGTGATGGAAGTCTTGTGTGACAGGACCTTGGGAGGCGGGGACATAGTATGTTTCACCATGTTGAGTGTGACTGCGGTTATCTTGATCCTGTGTAGAAAGAGCTCGTGTGCAGTTTTCACAGCCTTTCCGAGGTTGTCCGTTGTCGCCGTGTGCTTGCTGCTGGGCTTCGGGCTGTTCGCACATGATTGTAGATGAAGAAACTAAAACTAAATAAAAGATAATTGTCGACTTGTCTTTGGAATTGTACTGACTTTGGCTTGGTATGCTGGGGAGTCTATTCTTCATATACTTTTTCCACATCTATGGGTCTGTTGTATTCTCTACCTGGACAACAGACAGAAGCAATTCATTCACCGCAGATACAAGTCCATATTAATCAATCGTCATTGAACCCTAACATGGCTGAACTGCATATTGCCGCCCGGGCTCTCCCTTGCGATTCGATCGAGCACATCTGCTGATGTTCTCCTCAGCTGCAACTGTAATGTGCGTCGCGGTCAAATGCCCTTGACTTGTGTAACACAAGGCGCCTGTTGAAAGACAGCGCGCTGATTTGTCAAAATGGTCTCGGAGACGTCGCCAGAGTCTGTGATTGGCAAAACAGTGGTTCTTGGGGTGTTGGAGATTTCGCCTCCTGGCTTTCAGGATGATTTGAGACAGGTCTGATATGCAAGGATGAAGCTGACATCCAAAAATGAAAGTGGGCTTCAAGCAGGCTGTGGTAGAATCTTCTCATATAATCACTCATCATTTCAGAAATGTCATGCGGACTGCCCACTGGAACACGATTGTAATAGACGATCTTATCGGGAGGAGATCTTGACAGAACAAACCCAAGTTTCCGATAATACTCAAGGTAGAAAAGCGTATTTGGACGCTGAGCAATTGAGTCAGTTCATCACAACTCACCTTGTGTACATACTCATTTCATACTGATTGATGACCCTAGTCTGGACCATACCCTAGACGGTACTGGAAAGAGCTGGAGAATGAGTTGGTGGCTAGAATTGATGATTGCTTTTGCATGGTCTGCATCCCATGCGTCTTTTCTTCTAGCTGTTCGCATCTCGACAATACAATAGGTCCCGGAGCGTAGCCGATGCAGCTAGCACAAAAATTGCCTGAAACAGGTCTCAGGATAAATATGCAAGCAGCTGAATCCGGAGTCTCTGGTTGTCAGACTGAACTTGATGATCAGTGGAATTAACAAGCTAAAAAAAATAGCTGCTGCCATTAGCACGCTCTATCTATCCAGGTAGCTGGAATGATTTCCATGACCAGCGTTGTATCCCGGTAACCGGAATGCTTTAGCTTCAACACTCGTATCTAGAGCAATGGGGTTAAGGAACAAGATGGTGGTGCTCAAAGCTTGACGTGAAGATCGTAGCAGTCAGGCAGGGAAGCAATGTGAGACATCAACCCAACAGTGCTGGCTTGGCTATCCGTACCACCTACGCCAAATGACGAGTATATTAAAACAGCTCTTTGCTTTGTACCTAATGTGCAGTTTATCTTTTTGGTGGCTTTCCATTCCCAATTTTGCCCAACTTGCCTCACGATTCGTGGCTCTATGGCGTTTCGCGTTACACGGTAGAATTGGTTATCTTACTTGCATCCTGCGTCGCCGCCATGTCTTTGACTGGGGATCCCATGAATGCGATAGGATGGTATACGGTGAGAAGAGACATCTATTTGCATGGGACAACCATAACGGATGCAATTTTCAATTCGGGCCCGATTAATGTAAAGGAAATTCGACACTGTATTTTCAGACACACAACAATTGATCAGATAACGGTGCTCAAGTGCAAAAAGTGTGACCTGGGAGGAGCGGGTATCTGTAGATCATCCCATGGTCTTGGCTGAGGTCAAAGACATCACAAGTCCAGCAGTCAAGGCACCATCGGACATTTTAAAAGGCCGTTGTTGCACGCGACAAACGTCATGAGCAGCCCAAGCAACGCAATTAACACGTGGAAACTCAAACAAAAGCTGTAGACAATACAAAGTTATCTAAACTTCAGCCTTGAAAAAAGCTCGGAAGACGCGGAAAGTATGTAGGGTAGGCGTATATCCACCACTTAAGCTTAGAGTCTATGACGATACAACTCCAGTCGCTAAATCGGTCGCGGTCAAAGAGTTGTCCGAAACGCCGATTGCGGTAGATCTGATGTCGTCATAGATAAAATAAACAGAAATGGCCTGTTTATTATAGTAATGATTGCCCTGAATAATATGGATGGTAAAAGAGTAGTGATACTGTAGTCTGTCACAGTTGTCAGGAAAACAGTCCGTTTCTTGCCATGGCTGATGAGAGACCTACGCCTCGGGATGAGGATATCCCAGGTGGTTTCCCAGTGACGCCTAGTATCAATTCTGTGAACCAATTGACACCCACTATCGACACTGCCGATAGACTTGAGGCTGGTTTTGCAGGTCGTGATACGGGCGCTTCGGCTGGTCATACGACCTACGACCATGTCACGTCTGGGCGGCACAATCAAAGTTACAGCGGCACTCCTTCAGCGGCATTTGGTGCATCTGCCGGGGGTTACTTGGCTTCTCAGCAACCCCATGAGAACAGAAACCCAGCACAACAAACCAATGGCCATGTTCGCGATACTGCACCACCACTTTCCGAACGACACTCTTCCTCGAGCACGATCCTCGCCCCTCACGATGCATCAATTGATGGCAAGCGCAAAAACAGTACCATCGTCAACGATGACTCCCCCGACGAACCAGTCTTCGCACCCATAAAGTCAAACACCAACGAAAAGTCCGAGAGACCACCCTTCGAGAAGCGCAAGTCCCACCGAACAGAAGAGGACCTCTTTCGAGTTCTTTCCCGCCGCAAAACGAACGCAAGCACTCCGGCCGAAAAGGAAGATGAGCGAGAGGATAATGAAGAGCTTGAACGGCTCATGTCGCGTATCTTTGGACAGAAACGCCAGCAGCAGAGCGAAGAGGAAAAGACCCGCCATAGTGGTGTTATTTTCCGCGGATTGACTGTTCGTGGTGTCGGTTTGGGATCCAGCCTTCAACCAACAGTGGGCGACTTCTTCATGGGCCTCCCTCGCAAGCTGGCCAAGCTGTTCACCCAAGGCCCTAAAGCTGCTATTGCGAAACCGCCTGTTCGCGAACTCATAAGCAACTTTGACGGCTGCGTGCGGCCGGGCGAACTGCTGCTTGTTCTTGGTCGTCCCGGCGCTGGATGCAGTACCTTCCTCAAAACCTTTTGTAACCAGCGCGCTGGTTTTGAGTCTGTCGAGGGCGATGTTACATACGGCGGAACCGATTCTGCGACTATGGCCAAGGACTTCCGAGGTGAGATCATTTACAATCCCGAAGACGACCTGCATTATGCCACGCTATCGGTCAAACGAACGCTCAAGTTCGCCCTGCAGACTCGCACGCCTGGTAAAGAGTCTCGTCTCGAGGGTGAAACCCGAGAAGACTACGTTCGTGAGTTTCTTCGTGTAGTTACCAAGCTCTTCTGGATTGAGCACACGCTCGGCACAAAAGTAGGCAACGAATTCATCCGTGGTGTCTCCGGTGGTGAACGAAAGCGTGTTTCCATCGCAGAGGCCATGATCACTCGTGCTTCGGTCCAAGGCTGGGACAACTCGAGTAAGGGTCTCGATGCTAGCACAGCAGTCGAATACGTCAAGTCAATCCGCGCAATGACCAACATGGCCGACACTTCTACCGCCGTATCGCTCTACCAAGCTGGTGAACAGCTCTACGACCTTGCAGACAAAGTTTTGCTCATCGACAATGGCAAATGTCTTTACTTTGGTCGCACCGAAGATGCCAAGAATTACTTCCTCAACCTCGGCTTCGATTGCCCTGAGCGTTGGACGACAGCCGATTTTCTCACTTCTGTGACGGATGACCATGAGCGCAGCATCCGCAAGGGCTGGGAGAACCGGATTCCGCGAACGCCAGACGAATTTTCTGATGCCTATCGCCGAAGTGAAGATTACCAGAAGAACCTTCACGACATTGATGAGTTTGAGGCTGAGCTACAGACCCTCGCTGAACAGCGTCGCGCACACGAGTCGGAAAAGAGCAAAAAGAAGAATTATGAAATCGCCTTCCACAAGCAAGTCATGGCCTGCACGCACCGTCAATTCCTCGTCATGTTCGGCGACAAGGCGTCTCTCTTTGGCAAATGGGGTGGTCTTTTGTTCCAAGGTCTCATCGTGGGTTCGCTTTTCTTCAATCTTCCCGACACAGCTGCTGGTGCATTCCCTCGTGGTGGTGCCCTTTTCTTCCTCCTCTTGTTCAACGCGCTGCTGGCCTTGGCCGAGCAGACAGCTGCCTTCGAATCCAAACCTATTCTTCTTAAGCACAAGTCCTTTTCATTCTATCGACCCTCCGCGTTTGCTATCGCGCAGACGGTGGTGGATGTTCCTCTTGTGTTTATTCAGGTAATTATCTTCAACGTGCTTATCTACTTCATGGCGAATCTGGCTCGTACGGCATCGCAATTCTTCATCTCCTGTCTCATCCTGTGGCTTGTCACTATGGTGACGTATGCCTTCTTCCGTGCTATCTCTGCATGGTGCGGAACGTTGGATGTCGCGACGAGATTTACCGGTGTCGCTATTCAGATCCTTGTCGTGTATACCGGTTATCTCATTCCTCCTGACTCTATGCACCCTTGGTTTGCATGGCTGCGATGGATCAATTGGATTCAGTATGGGTTTGAGTGTCTGATGGCCAACGAGTTCTACGACCTGACGCTCAACTGCGAAGGTCAATATCTTGTTCCGCAAGGCCCTGGCGTCCAGCCACAAAATCAAGGCTGTGCATTGGCAGGTTCGACTCCCGGATCAACCACTGTCTCTGGCGCCGACTACATTCAGCAGTCATTCACCTACACTCGTTCCCATCTGTGGCGCAACTTTGGCTTCCTGTGGGCTTTCTTCATCTTCTTTGTGTTCCTCACTGCTCTGGGCATGGAACATATGAAGCCTAACGTCGGAGGCGGTGCCATCACTGTCTTCAAGCGAGGTCAGGTTCCCAAGAAAGTCGAAGAGTCAATCGCCACTGGTGGTCGTGCCAAGGGCGACAATAATGATGAGGAGTCTGGTCGAGGTAATCCCGTCGCTACTGGTGATGCTGAACGTACCAGGAGCGACGAGCAGGTTACTCAAGAAGTTGCCAAGAACGAGACTGTCTTCACCTTCCAGAACATCAATTATACAATTCCTTTTGAGAAAGGCGAAAGAAAACTTCTTCAAGATGTTCAAGGCTACGTTCGTCCAGGCAAACTCACCGCTCTTATGGGTGCTTCAGGTAAGTAGCTTAAACATGCTTCGTTGGCAGCCACTAACATTACCAGGTGCCGGAAAGACAACTCTTCTCAACGGTTTAGCTCAGCGTCTCAAATTTGGCACCATCACTGGTGACTTCCTCGTTGACGGTCGCCCTCTTCCCAAATCCTTCCAGCGCGCGACCGGCTTTGCTGAACAGATGGACATTCACGAACCGACCGCTACAGTCCGTGAGGCCCTTCAGTTCTCTGCCCTCCTTCGCCAACCCAAGGAAGTCTCAAAGGAGGAGAAGATGGCATACTGCGAGACCATCATCGATCTCCTTGAGATGCGTGACATTGCTGGTGCTATTATTGGTACCGTTGGTCAAGGCCTCAATGCTGAGCAGAGAAAGCGTTTGACTATCGGTGTCGAGCTAGCTTCTAAGCCCGAGCTACTCATGTTCCTTGATGAACCTACCTCTGGTCTTGACTCGGGTGCTGCATTCAACATCGTCCGCTTCCTGCGCAAACTCGCAGATGCAGGTCAAGCCGTCCTTTGCACCATCCATCAGCCCTCTGTTGTCCTCTTTGAGAATTTTGATGAACTTCTTCTACTTAAGTCGGGCGGTCGTGTTGTGTACCATGGTCCTCTTGGACATGACTCGGAGAACCTTATCAACTACTTTGAGTCCAACGGCGGTCCCAAGTGTCCTCCCCACGCCAACCCGGCCGAGTACATGCTCGATGCCATTGGTGCTGGCAACCCTGACTACAACGGCCAAGATTGGGGCGATGTGTGGGCCAATTCGTCCGAGCGCGAAAAGCGTGCGCAGGAGATTCAAGAGATGATTGAGAACCGTCGCAATGTCGAACCTTCCAAGAGTCTCAAAGACGACCGCGAGTACGCCATGCCCGTGTCCACCCAGACATGGGCTGTGGTTCGTCGCAGCTTCATCTCCTTCTGGCGATCGCCTGACTACATCTTTGGCAACATGATGCTGCACGTCGCAACTGGTCTCTTCAACTGTTTCACCTTTTACAAGCTCGGATTTGCTTCTATCGACTACCAGAACAGACTGTTCTCCATCTTCATGACACTAACCATCAGTCCGCCGCTCATTCAGCAGTTGCAACCCGTGTTCCTCAAGTCCCGTCAGATATTCCAGTGGAGAGAGAACAATGCGAAGATCTACAGTTGGTTCGCCTGGACTACCGCCGCCATCGTGGTTGAGATACCCTACCGCATTATTGCTGGCGGCATCTACTTCAATTGTTGGTGGTGGGGCGTCTTTGGTTGGCGCGCACCGAGCTTCATCTCCGGCTTCGCGTTCCTGCTGGTATTGCTCTTTGAGCTGTACTACGTCAGTTTTGGCCAAGCCATCGCCGCGTTCGCTCCCAATGAACTCCTTGCCTCTCTCCTCGTCCCTATATTTTTCCTGTTCGTTGTGTCCTTCTGTGGTGTCGTTGTCCCGCCCCAGGGCCTACCGACCTTCTGGCGCGAATGGATGTACTGGCTCACGCCTTTTCACTATCTACTTGAAGCTTTCCTTGCTGCCGCAATCCACGACCAGCCTGTCCGATGCGAGGAGGGAGAGTTCGCTCGATTCGAGGCTCCATCTGGACAATCATGCTCCGAGTACACGCAGTCATTTGTTGAACGGGCTGGTGGGTACGTCCGTACTGGCGAGGACGGCATTTGCGAGTTCTGCCAGTACGCGACTGGTGATGAATTCGGCGCTAGCTTCAGCGTGTACTACCGACACATTTGGCGGGATTTTGGTATTTTCTGTGCGTTTATCGCATTCAATTATGCCATTGTCTACTTGGCCACATGGTTGAAGTTCCGTGGCAAGAACCCACTGAAGAAGATAATGCAGAAGCGTAAGTCTTAGACGGCGCAAAGGCGGATATAATGATAGGGGACATGGGTAATGTAATTACAACTAATTAATTAGAACATGAGTTGTAGCGAATTTGGTGTATTTAGATCTGATGTATTAGGGAATGCTCAGGGGCACTGCATGTTGTGAGCAAAATTGTTGCCCGGCAGGCTATTCCATCACAACTGGGGCAGATCTCCTAAGACTATATCGTATTTAAGAAGACAAAAAAGGAAAAATAAGATAAATTCGCCTGTGGATTGAATGAAATCAGTGCCAGAATTGACACGACTGAAATACTGATAAAAATTCTTCTCTAATTTGTATAATTCGTCTGTCGACCGGAAGATAAAAAAGGGGCGTTCCGGCCGGAAGATTGCATAACTCTGCACAAAAGTCGGTCAAATGCATAACTAACGGCCCGGATGTCAGATCTGCCGTGTGGGGCCCCGCATAAAACCGGTGTATGTTTATTTCACTTCGGGTTCTTGTACATGTCCGATCTGTGGCGTATTCCATTATTGATTGGCCATTTGTCCGTGGGGTTTCGAATTTAAGGGTTTGTTGGTTGTTTGCGTTCTTGTTTGAAACTGTTTAAGTAGACTATCGCTTCCTGTCCCCCTCCCTTTCTGTACATCTGCATCTTGTCGATCTGCTTTCGACTGTCGTAATCATGGCTGCAAGTAATTCTTCAAAGAGTGTTGAGATGGAGGGTATTCGACCTGGAAGTCAGCGAACACTCACGCCTTCAGAAACAGGCAACAATACGGACCGGGTCCGGGATGAGGAGAAAGCCACTGAACCACTGAGTGTGGTACAGCCGCAGGACCCAAACGCCGTTGGTTGGGATGGACCTGAGGATCCCAACAATCCCATGAACTGGTCGGCGAAAAAGAAGTGGTCTTGCATAGGAGCCTTGTCGATTATGACTCTTTTGACGTAAGTTGACGCTGTGCTTTCGTATACCTGGCTATCTAACTAACATTCTTAGACCACTTGTATGTACCGAGGCTCAACAATGTAATATAGTATATCACTAATATGTATACCTAGGGCTCGTCGATGTTTGCACCCGGTGTTCCGGATATTATGCGCGAGTTTGAGACTTCAAATCGCAACATTGCCACTTTTGTCGTCTCCGTATACGTCCTCGGCTTTGCCTTCGGCCCCCTTCTCGCCGCACCACTTAGCGAAACCTACGGTCGAGCCATCGTCTTCAACATCGCCAATGTGCTTTTCCTCATCATGACTGTCGCCACCGCCCTGAGTCAGAACATGCCTATGCTCATCGTCTTTCGCTTCCTGATGGGCTTTTTCGGTTCCACACCCATCACGAACGGCAGTGGCACCATCTCGGATATCTTTCCTGTACAGGAGAGGGGCAAGGCAATGGCTGTTTGGGCTATGGGGCCGTTGCTTGGACCCTGTATAGGGCCCCTTGCTGGTGGCTATATGGTTGAGGCTATTGGATGGAGATGGGTGTTCTGGCTGATTGCGATTCTTGTCAGTTCCCAATTTGAAATGGAAGCTCTCATTACTGATGATATTCTAGACCGGCTTCATCACTGTCCTTTGCTACTTTGCCGCACCGGAAACATATGCCCCTATCATCCTTCGTAAAAAGGCAAACAAGCTAAAGCAGGAGACTGGCAACCAAGATCTATACTCGGTTCTTGACACCGTCGGCGTCACAGCCAAGCAGCGCTTCCGCGGCGCCATCATCCGACCCATGAAGCTTCTCGTAACCCATCTACCGGTTTTCATTCTTTCCTTATATGTTGCCATTGTATACGGTGTGCTATATCTTATGTTCAGCACCTTCACCTTTGTGTTCGCCATGCAGTATGGCTTCGGAACGGGAACAGTTGGTCTGGCGTATCTCCCCACTGGCATCGGCATGCTTTTCGGAACCATGACCTTTGGAGTCTTGACAGATATCGTCGTCAAGAAGAAGATTGCCGAAAATGGAAAGACGGTGCCTGAAGATCGACTGCCGATCTGGATGACACTGCCTTCTGGTTTACTTATTGTTGCATCGTTGTTTTGGTACGGTTGGTCGGCTGATCAGCATACGCATTGGATTGTACCCATGATTGGTGTTGCACTGTTTTGCTTTGGTCTCATGGGCATCATGGTGAGTTCCCAGTACTGCATATTTATTTAAAGTAACACTGCTAACAAGTACAGATGTGTCTACAAACATATCTCGTCGACGCCTACATTTCTTACGCAGCATCGGTTGTTGCAGCCATGACCGTCCTCCGATCCCTTGCCGGTGCTATACTTCCTCTGGCTGGCCTATCCATGTATGACGATCTTGGACTTGGCTGGGGAAACAGCGTATTGGCTTTCTTGGCTCTTGTACTTGTACCGGTGCCGGTCGTCTTTCACTTGTATGGGCCCAAGATTCGAGCCAAGACACCCAACAATCTCGAGTAAATCGATCGCTCGCTAGCCAGGAGGATGCATGCTCGGTAAACAAGCAATCACTAAAGAAGCGAGTGGTATCTTGCTTGAAATTATCTATTGTTCGGCTAACAAACTTTTTGTGTTATAAATCTTGTAATTAAAAGGTCATCAGATACCGATCATCATAGATTTTCTTTCGTTAATCTTTGGTCCACCTAGTATCTGCGTAGATGCACTGTCCATGAGATCAACCCGACATTCGCTAGAGCAGAGCTAAGCAAGCTTCATATGACTCTAAACATGTTCGACTTGACCCCCCTCTTCAGTCCTTCTGCTTTCCCACCCTCGTATTCTACCCCTGCACCACCACCCTCTCCCGAAAGAGCTTCGAGTTTCTCTCTAAGCTCCTGATCCAACTCGGCACTTGTCTTTTTATGCGCGGCCATCTTGGTAGTAGTATCCTTGGCTTTTGTGACTTCTTTCTGTGCTGACTGAACTTGATTCGTGTTTTGAGATTTCATACTGTAGGGAGCGATTTGCATGGACGTTATGTGCATTGCTCTGACAGGTGTAGTTGCCCTTAGGCTTGATGCGAGGAGTGTGCGCTTCATTTTGTTGCCGAGTCGAAGTTGTCATACGGTGAAAGTGGCGATCAGCAGTGGATGAAATTATAGAATTTATGCTGACTAAGAGCTCTACGTCATTCCAAAACAACATCGTGACAGCATAATTCAGTCATTCGTGATGGGCAAGATATTCACTCAA
This sequence comes from Fusarium longipes, assembly GCA_013618495.1. Taxonomy (NCBI): domain Eukaryota; kingdom Fungi; phylum Ascomycota; class Sordariomycetes; order Hypocreales; family Nectriaceae; genus Fusarium; species Fusarium longipes. The sequence continues at coordinate 86,361 of JABFEY010000047.1, read as the reverse complement.
AGCAGACACGATCCTTTGATGAGTACAAGTAGAACAGGACTTTATAGTTTAAATTCTCTAGCATTAATTGACGGTATCAGTCTTTTCCCAGCCTATCCGCAGTTCGCTCGAAATACATATACCATGAACAGCAAGTTTGACTTTTTCAAGAGACCTTCAGCAGCCATCCATCAGCCTCAGTCTCTCCCTTCGCATTCACACCACCCCACATCAAAACTCCCCTACCATCCAAGCACGTATCCGCCCCAAAGAATCCTCTCGGTCCTGGATGAACCTTTCCAGCCTCCTGCGTCATCTCTGCCGGCGCAATCTCAAGTTCATGCCAGCTAAAAGCACCATTCTCGACACCAGGAATCGCACCTCGGATTACGTCCTTCACACGTGTAGCAGTGTAATCGTCTGAGGGTAGTTGTATAGTCCACATGTCGGAATAGAAAGGGTGATCTTCTGTGTAGGACTTGTCAGAAGATGCTATGTCGGCGTCTTGACGGCTGCCGAGAAGGTAGAGAAGATAGCGACGACCGTGGCCTGTGGTGGCGGGGATCAAAGCACTTCCTACACGTGGTCGAGGGCCGGGCACGATGGGGTTCGAAGGGAAGTCGACTGTTGTCCACTCGGGGAGCTGCTCGAGAGATTCATCCTGAATGGAACCAGTCTTGATGTAGTGGACTGATCCATGAATGTCCGACTCGGCACTGATGGAGTACAAAGTGCCTTGGACGAACTGTGATGCGAGAGGTGCAGCGGGTGCATCCGGTAGAACATGCCATAGCCGTGTTGTAAAGTCAAAGAGCCAGGTACCGGCCGATCGCTGGTCATTTTCATAGCCACCGTGTAGAATCAGGTTGTCCTTCTTAGCATCGTAGAAGATTTGGTGGCCGTGCCTGGATTGGGGCGCCTTTCCAGCTGCATCTATCGCCGACCAACGTGCAGCTTTGGGCTCCCATTCCCAAAGGGTGAATTCATCGTCGGCGGCATCACCCTCTGCATTCTGGCCGCCAAAAACGATGAGGGTATCACCACGGGCACATGCTGCATGATCGAAACGTGGAGGTGGGATGTGTCCTTCGTCGCCCACAGCTGGATAACACGCGTATTCGCCTTCGCCGCGTGGTTGATTCTCGTCCGGAATGGCAACTGCATGGACATCGTTGTTGCATAGTTTGCCGTCGCCCTTTTTGCCGCCGAAAATGTATGCTTTGCCACTGATGACTGTGACCGAGTGATGGGAGCGAGCTAAAGAAAGACTGTATACGAGTCAGTGGTCAGTCTTGTGAGCAGTTTAGGTCTTCTCACGAATCATCCTCCTCTGGAGTTGTAGCAATCTGACTGAGGACTGCTGTGAGTGGTTGTGTAGGTCGCGCGACGGTTGCTGCTGCGCCAACTTGAAGGCCTGTTGATACGACCTGCTCTGCAGCTAGTGCGCCTACTGCAACTTCTGCCATTTCGATAGTCTTTTGGTATCTTACAGTAGTGTTTATGTTTGTTGTTTGTTGTTCAAATCAAACACAGAAAGATCAAAGGGAGAAGCTTTGAGCTGAAGCTGACAACAATAGATGAGACATGACGTAAGGCCGGAAGCGGGCCTCCATGACGTAACTAGATTTGCGTTGGAATGTGAAGTCTCCGAAATAAGAATTGATTGAGTCTGTTCTTGCAAAATTGGAATTAATAATTATCGGATTATCAGAACTTTGACTGGAAATTGGCTGTTGAGATAAAAAGCATGTCGGTTTCTGTGTGTATCTAGTAACTGGTGCAGCTCTTGGGCTAATGCTAGCTAATGCTATCAACTGGACACTCTGACGTCAGTATCAAAATTCATGGTACCTACCTATGTTAAATAGCCATTGAATGGAGTAGTAGTTCATAATGGATAATGGATAATGGACAATTGCTTAAAGAGGTTAATAGAGACGCCAAAGTGTGTGACAAATGCTTGTGTCATAATGGCATGTATAATTAGACAATATCCAGCCTTGAGGCCAAGTCCAGTTCAGACCTGGCTCCGTGTCAAGCTCGGAATCTATATGATATAGTGATAATATTTACTAGAACATTTTTTATATATTACCGCGCTTCGCTCATTGGTTGCGAACCTCCCACTCGTAAACTGCCATCATATAAGGTCCATGGCCTCGGGTGTCGTTAGGCACAACGGGAACCTCAGTGTAGTACTATAAATTGTTAGCAAATATTTCAGCACATTGATTGATAAAAATCCAAGCTTACCTCAAAAGAAGCATCACTGTTCAGAGATCCAACCTCGACGGTACCCTCCCAGGTCAAAGTGCCGTTCTTGTGCTTGGTGACAAAGTCACGGTAGAGACGCTTGTAAGCTTGCTTAGCAGGCTTGGTGTACGTCTCCTCGTCGAGAAGACCACGTCGAAGACCAGCCAACCAGCCATAGGTGAACATGGCAGAAGCGGAACTCTCAATGTAGTTACCCTCAACACCCTCGTACTCCTTGTTCATAACGAGCTCCCACAGGTGGCTTTCGTGGCCCTGGGCACGTAGAAGAGCAGACGCAAGATCCTTGTAGTAGGTTCGGAGACGCTTGTACCCAGGGTGAGACTTGGGGAAGACATCGAGAACCTCAATCAGAGACCAAAAGTACCAACCGACAGCGCGACTCCAAACGATGGGAGAGGCGCCAGTCTCGGGATCGGCCCAGACAGCTGTCTTGCTCTCATCAAAACCATGGACGGGAAGACCGGTCTCCTTGTCGATGGTGACCTCCTGGATCTTGTCCCATTGGAGAACAATGTCATCCCAAGCGGTGGTGTTCTTGGCGTCGAACTCCTTGGTCCAGGCGGCATAGAAGGTATCAGCCATGAAGATACCGTCGAGCCACATCTGGTCGGGGTAAGTGGGCTCACGGTGCCAGAAACCACCGGTAGGGGTTCTGGGGTGCTGGTTCATCCTGTCACGGATGAAGTCGGCAGCCTTCTTATACTTCTCCTCGCCGGTGCGCTTGTACCACCAGAGCAAGTTCATGCCGATGCGGTAGTTGTCGAGCGAGTGCTTTGTCATGTCGTAGTTGATGATGGTTCCGTTGTCAGCGACCACAAGGTCCATCTGGTCACGGTACCAGTTGACCAGGGTCTGGTTCTTGGTCAACTCGATGGCAGCCTCGTAACCCTCGTAGACGACAGCACGGCCGTACCAGTAAGCTCGCTGGGTCTCATGGTTGTTGCGGATCCAAGAGTCAGCGAGGTTTGCCAGGAGGTTGTTGGCAACAGCCATGTTGGCCGAAGCCAAGGCAATGCAAAGAGACTGGAACTTCATGGCGATGAGGAGAGGATATGGAGAAGGAGAGTGAAGGAGTTGTCGACTTGAGATCGATATTCTAAACTCTGCAGTGACATTCAGGAGGACATATTAAAGTATTTATCCATTTTGATCGAATTGACATGGCGTGAGTAGTAATCCACTTTGATCCGTGTTGGTCATTTTAGATTGCCTGTCGACAATGTTTCTCCATGACAGATGACAGGCAGCCAATAACATGAACAGCTCAAATCTTAACAACGCTTTGCCACTGTTTATAGCTCAAAATTACCGTCTTGGGTAGCATCGCCGCCAGGACAACCCTGGGCTGGAGGAATCGCGTCCACCAAGCGGATCGTTTCAGTTAGAGCAGGGGACCCTAGGATCTGCATGAAGTGGATGTTAGCCCCCTGATTTAGTGCGGTTGAATTGCCATCGCAACCAACGTTCATGCAAGTGGCCTTTGACTAGAAAGACCATGTCTTCCGATGCTACAGATACAGCTTAGGCGTACTGTACCGCCGTTACCTTGCGGCACATTTTCATCTGAAGTTGGGAACAGATCTTATGCCATATTGGACGATCTTATGGTTCTTATCGGGTTGTTGAGCCGGATTGGGTATTCGTCCCGTCTATCAACACATGTTCGCGTCTTTTGCTTTTTTTAATCACTGAACTGCAAGCGATCACCGTCTACGAGATGTTGGGCTCAATGTGATGACATTCGATATTAGATTTTATCCACCTATAAGGTTACGTTTCTTTTAACTAGTATTAAGCTTGTATGGTCCCCGATCTGGTTGTGTCCCTGTTTTTTAACCCACTTCCCGACAACCCATCACCCTCGATCTCAACTGTGACTATAGATCATGTCGAGCATACTTGCTCTTATGCCGGATCCATTCACCATACTTGAACAGCAAGAATGGGATAGGAATAAAGGCAATTGAGATGAATGCCAATGTGGAGCTGGCCCAACCCACACCAAGGTTCTTGTACATTGCTGAAGCAAATAGTGGCTAGGATTGTTAGTTTCCAGAGAAAGAATGATAGTATGGTGTAAACTTACAAATCCAGCACCAAACGAACTTCTGAAGAAATCGTTACCAGCAAGAACAGAAGCTGCATATTCGGGATACGCGTCGCTGAGATAGTTCAAGACCGAATTGAACAGCAAGAATGCTCCAATAGAGAACCAGCCAGTGCCAATAATGGGCACAATCCAATGAATACTTGCACGCGACGACCAGCCGAACCAGAAGAGGCAGATGGGAATTGCAAAGGCACCAACAAATGAGGGCGGCAACCTCCATTCAGGCTTGAGCTCTCCGTTTTCGTTAAACTTGGGCTCAATATACTTGTGCTGATACCACACAAAAGGAGGCAGAACAACAAAAACAGCAATCAGAATGCCCAGATATGCAAGGCCTTGGGTGCCCAGTGAGAAGCCATAGATCTCGACAAAGACGATAGGAAACGACTCGAACCAGATATACAAGAGACCGTAGATGAGAGCAATGTAGAGGTTGAGCACAAACACGATCGGCTCGCCCAAACTCAGCTGGAACGGCCGTACCAGTGTCATGAGCGCAACATCCTTCATGGACATGTCCTGTGTAGCCAACTCAGCCTCACATACAAGCTTGTCGTTGCCAGTGAGCTTTCGCAGGCGACGACTTCGACGGTACAAGATGTTTGCGGGGGATGTCTCGGGCAAGAAGAAGAAGAAGAGAACCAGGGAGAACCCAGACAACCACATGAGTTCCCAGATAGTCCAAGTCCATCCTTTCTTTTCAGCTGCGAAGCCTCCGACAAGAGGTCCAAGTGTTGGACCACAGATAGCTCCGACACCCCAGACAGCAATACCATACGTTCGCTTGGCCGGTTTGTACATATCACCAATGGATGCACCACCTGTTGCAAGCGACGGCGAGCCGATGAAGCCCGTAATAAACCGAAAAGCAAGAAGCATACCAAAGTTTGTCGCAAGAGCCGTGGGTACTTGGAGAACAACGAACAAAGCCAGAGTGATGATGTATACAGGATTTCGACCGATCTGGGGAATCTCGGACAATGGGGACCATACCATCGGACCGAGGCCGTAGCCTGCGACGAAGAGAGTGAGGCCGAGAGTGGCAGCAACTTGGGAGACACCAAAGACCCGCATGACGTCTTGCAGGCCAGCGGTGTAGATGGCTGAGCCAATGTAGACGGAGAACGTGAGGAGGCAGATCTCAAAGGTGACGAAGAACCTCTTCATGCGTGACCAATTTCTAGGGTTCTATGTTTGTTAGATAGGCATACAAGGATGCAGATGGATGCCTTACTTCAGGATCATCGGGCCCATACCAGTCCACGACATGGACATCCTTTCCCTTTTCCTTGTCGACAGGATGACCACTAACTTCGTTCACCGTCCTTCCTTCCCCTGAGGATACAGCCGTATCTGAGGAAGAAGACCTCGTCTGGGATCTCCTGCTCTCTTGTTCACCATCGCCCTCGGGCGCCTGCGTCTGACCATGCCTGGCCATGTTGGCCGACTTCTCGACGTGAACGTATTTCTTCCATAGCGACGGGTCTTCCTCTTCAGGGTACTTGAAGACCCTGCCACCTGTCAGAAGACGCAGGATATGGCTGAAGATTGTATCACGAATTAAATCCTTCATTATTTATGCCAAGGGTAGCTAACAAATGAGGCTTGCAGGAAGGGGATGGGAGCCAAGAACCGAATTAGGATATGAGACGCCCATTCTATAATAAAAGGATTGGAAAGGAAAAGGGTTCTCTCTGTGTGTCGTCATGATCATCGTGTCATAGAAAGAGATGATAGTCAAGGGCCGTGCATCGATAAATCGGGTCCTTGCCCAGAACCTTTTGTCTTTGTGCCTTCATTATCATTTAGAAGTGGAAGATTCGGATGTAGAAAAATCGTAGGAATCAACGGGGATCGATCTTGGTGGGCAAATCTAGATCGGGCTGAGCCGTGTCATTGCAGCGCTATAGGTTTAACCAATAGATTAACAGGAATCTTCTGGTATTATTCTTAAAACGGTTTGGCCTGGCGTGGTAGAGAGCTTTTATGATGGAGTTGTGGTGGAGTTTTGAAAGGTCTTGGTGAGGTCATGGATATTTATGAGGTATGACGACTTGACTTTTTAGACACAACGTAGTTTTTTGAGATCAGTAATTCATTGTTCTACTGCTCTAACGCCTTTTATTGACGGTCTATACGTCAGTCAAATATGATTTATCTCAGCCTTGCATGACTCGGTAGGTTCATATGAGTGTGGTTGTGTGCAAGACTTCAATCTGACCACAAGCTTCATCATGGTTTAGTTACTACTCAATTGGAAAAGTCCCATCATGATTGGTCCTCTGTGAAATCCGCGTTCGTTCCTGAGGGATTCAGCTGACCCACAAGAGTATTGGCTGATGTGAGCCACCTCTTGTCCGTTGCGGAATCCTACCAAGTGGCTGACCAGTACGTACGGAGAAAAAGAACAAATAAGCACAGAACATAAGCCATGTTCCTGAATTTTGCTGTTTTGTTCCATTGGCTTATCGAGAAAATTACCTCTAATCAGATTTTAGTGGATGCTTCTGCACTGTTTTTGTCGTATTCCAAACGACAATTCACGTCTATCAAGTCTCCAACTCAGTGTTGGATACACTGGCGGACTTTTATCCCTGCAAGTCCGCAAATCAGCCACAGCCAACATTGCAGTTATAAACACGTTGTTGCACTTTATTGACAATTTCCGTACTCTTGTTATCAATATACAGAATACTGTCAATCATTCTCCCACTGATTCATCATGAAGATCCTCTTTATCGGTGCAACAGGCTCCATCGGGGGCGAGGCCCTCCGTCAATGTCTCGCTCACCCAAAAGTTACTTCCGCAGTGTGCTTCGTGCGCCGCCCACTCCCATCCGACGTCGCAAGCAACCCAAAACTTCAAACAGTCATGATCAAGGATTTCTCTGTCTGGTCTGAAGATGTTCTGCTCCCTCACGTTGACGCTGCTGCTATGATTTGGTAGGCCTCTTCCGCAACTCAATATGTGCTTGCAGCTAACACATCTAGTGCCATGGGCTCGTACAGAGGAAATGTGAACGCAGATATGGAGTACCCTCTTGCTTTCCAAAAAGCGTTTGCACCACTTCTGGAGAAACAACCAAAACGACCACGCTTTCGCTTCATTCACCTCAGCGGAAAGTTTGTGATTCAAGATCAAGACGCCAAACTCTGGGTCAACGATTACCCTCGTAAACTAAAGGTACACTCTTGTTCAACTACTTGCCTCGTCAAATTTAACCATGATTGTCATCCAGGGTCTTTACGAAGTCCGATCTCGGGAATTTGCAAAAGAACACGCGTCTGTATGGCGAACCTTTATGCTCAGACCAGGTGGTGTGATTACACAAAATTTGATGATTCCAGGTATGATTGCAAGGACTATATTGGGAGATGACTGGGTGGTTTTGAACCGAGAGCTGGGTGCTTACTTCACCTATCTGGCTATCAGCGAAACGAGTGAGCCCGAGGAGACATTTTTGATTGAGAATAGACGAATCGTTGAGGGTGGAAGGGAGTTTTTGAGAAGTAATTTGTCGATTTAAAAGAGTCATGTTTATGAGCTTGTGTTTGCGCTATCTGAGCAATGAGAACAACAATTCTCGCTATAGCATGAGATACCAATCAATATTTCGTTTTTGTACAACTAACTCAGATGCTACACGGTCAAATTATCCATAAATACTTCTCTCATAGATGGTAATCGTCAGGTCGAGTAACTCTCGTGCCCCTTCTCTCCCAGACTCCATCGATCTTCATGTCCCTTGCGCCACTGCAGAACAAGGTTAGTTTAAACACTCAAATTAAAGAGTAAATTCTCTTACTCATCTCTCCAAATAACCATTGGTTCAGTCTGGCCTTTTCCTGGGTTTCTAAACACAATATTCTTCGTCTATCGCATGTTAGAACTAATACTGATTTCTTGTCACATGCACGGTCTACTCACCAATCCTAGCGAAAGATGGATGGCTGGAGGATCAACGGTGATCTCATTCATAGGCTGCGTGCCCTGAACCATGGCTGCGATGTTTTGAGCTACCACGAGTGCTTGTGCTGCTCCTGGTCGCGCTGCTTTGTGAGCTCCGCTGTCGGCAATGTCGCCACACGCATAAAGATTCGAGTAGCTTGGATCGGCGAACTGCAAGGTTGGCAATACTTGAATGAAACCGTTGGCCGAGTTGAGGATCTTGTGTCCGGATGTAGGTTGCAGATTGTGTAAAAATTGGTTGTTGGGAGTTTGACCAGTTGCTGGGATGACTAGATTTGTTGGTATCTTGCGGCCGTCTTTCAGCTCCAGCACAAATTCTGAGCCATCTATAGGCAAACCTTGTTGTGGGATTACTGCGCGTGTACCAGTTATCACGCTGGTGTGCAATTCTCGGTAAGTAATGTGTGATAGTAAGGATGCAAGGTAAACTCACTCGACACCAAGTTCTTGTAACCGGTCACGGATGATGGCATCCATCTTTGGGTGATATAGCTGCATGAGTCGATCTCTTGAGTGAATCAAGGTAACCTTTTTCTCCGGATAAACTTCCCCTAGATCAGTAGCCATCTGTACACCGACCGCCCCACCACCAACAATGGCGATTGACTTTGCAGCTTTGATGCCTTGCTGATATGTTTTGAAGTAATCAACTGAAGTCTTTTTATCATCATACTGCATATTACTCGGAGCCTGGAGGCGCGTTCCAGTTGCAACGACTGCATAATCAAATGATATCTCTGTTGAACCTTGCCATGGCCGGTCAAGTGTGACTTGGTTCTTTTGTAGAGAGACTACTCTAGCTCTTACTATGGCGTGGTTTGCGGAGTTTTGCAAAGAAGAAAAGAAGCCATTGTAAGGTATAAAGGCTTTGTGTTCATGTTCTGGGACGACGGCAAATCGAGGCTAGAGGTGTTAATGGAAGTGGGTTTGAACTGATGGGTTACTCACAAAGGCGAATAAATGATGGAAATGGCTATGGGGCTCTATCAAGAGAACCTAGCAATACGTTAGTACATGTAGTGAAAATAATCTATATGGACATACTCGATGAGTAACTGGAAGAAGAGCAGCCAATTCTTTGACAGCAGCCTATGTACAAATGTCAGTGCATGTTTTCGTAACACGAGTTGATGACTTACGAGCCCGACAAATGAGCCGCCAACTACAATCACATTCTTCAAGCCAGCAGTCATTTTGATAGATGTATGAAGAAACACAGAATGTATTAGAACAGTAAAAGCCAAGATCCAAGTAAGTAGGAGTTGGCCGTTTCTTTTATCTTTGGTCATCTTATCAATCTACGGGGTCTCCCCCGGATGTACGCTTTACCGGACATCCGAACCTCAAACCCGAGATCGGGCCCCTCAGGGTCGGCATCTCGGGTCGGCATCTTGTCGCCAAAAGGGCGAGTCAGAAGAGCGAGCCACGGTAAATTGTACTGAAAATGCCGGTAATGAATTTATGACTAATAAGAGATGGGAAGTCATTGTTGACGGGACTAGTCACTTGATGTCAATTAAAAATGTGGTCATTATGGAGGTAGAGTCTCGGTCAACAATTAATGTGTCAAAGACAACTACCATTACAATCAATGTCCATACTGAGCGCAAACCTTCCACCAGCACTAGACAAGTCCAGGTAGCGCAACATTCGCATTCACAAATGATGGACAATCAAGTTTTTAATCAATATTTCATGTCATATCATCTCGCATTACTTCTATACTACGAGGTTGACAGAAGCCCGGATAAAAACATCCATGCTACCCTAGAATGTTCATCTTTGTGCCTACCTACGCATTTGTAGAGGCACGCACAGTGGATGGATGCCCTGGAGGGAACAGACAAATCACGGGCAGCGTAACGCTCCAGTACAGTAGGATTCAGACAGAGCATTGCCCCGCCAATCAAAAACAACATTGACTTCTATTTAGCGGGTTAGCGAGTTTATCTTATCGGGTAACACCCCAAGTTCAGTAAGCCCAGCCTTGCTAAACGGCCTAAATAGGCGCTACGTCAGCGAATTTCGCTTCCAATTGAGTAAGCTAAGCCCGACCAACCCAGCCCAGCCTGTCGTATTTTTGACCCCTAGAAGATAGCTAAGCCTGCTCTTGGCCAAGGTTGCATTTTTTTGACAGCTGAATGCGTCTCTTTCTCCTCTTCCTTTTCCTCTACAATTCAATACTGCATCAGCAATGAAGTCATGCGACCTTCTCACGCAAACATTGGCTTCTGGCTGATATGGTTCATTGCTCTGCTATGGAGCTACCGCAACGGTTACGATGACCCCTCATCCTTCTTCTACAAGAGCCGCATCGCCTTTAACCGTCGCTTCTCTGCAACTCGCGAAGCCCAGGTTGACGAGTACCTCGAGCGCGAAATATACCCCGTCAAGCACAAGCAGCGCACCGAAGTCCAGGTTGAAAATGAGTTCCTCTGCATTGGAATCCCGAGCATCAATCGCACCTCGTCGGCTTTCCTAGCGCACACGGTCGGCAGCCTGGTAGACACCCTGACGCCAAACGAGCGCAACCAGATACACATCGTGGTGCTTCTTGCCGACAAAGATCCCAAGAAGCACTTTGCTTACGGAAAAGATTGGCTGTTTGGCTTGGCCGACGATGTGCTCGTATACTCCAACGATAGCAGCAATCTCAAAGCCGGAACAGACCTGGACTACACAGTCCTCCAACACGACATACGAGGAATGGGGCGCAGCGACGATCGAGTCGAGAATATCCGTCTAGATCACTCTGTTCTATTCGAAGCGTGCCGAGAACGAGATCCGACATACTTTGCCCTCATCGAAGATGATATAATAGCCTCACCAGATTGGTTCACGCGATTCAAGAAGGGCGTGATAGAGGTTGAGAAACAGGCCACCAACACACATCACGATTGGATGTACCTGCGCTTGTTCTACTCCGAGATTCTGATGGGCTGGAACAACGAGGAGATCTTTGACTACCTCAAAGTCGTAATTCTAGGCTATACAGGCCTTATCGGCTGTCTCCTCATCGCTCTGCGCTGTCGTCGCCGTCGCCACGCGGGATCCTTTGCGTCCAAGGACTTTGCACAAACAGTGGCATTGCTCCTCGGTCTCTGGATACCTGCCTGCCTCGCGCTAGCCTTTGTGACCGGCCGTACCTCGCTGCACCGCCTCTTTACGCCATCGCCCACGGTGCGCGAGATGCCACGCTACGGTTGCTGCGCCCAAGGTCTTGTATTTCCGAACCACCACTTGGCGGCCTTGCAAGACTTCTTGCGCGAGCCACCGTACCAGTTCCCCGGCGACATGATTATGGAAGATTATGCCCGCGACAACGGATTGACCAAGTGGGCGCTTGATCCGAGCGTGATGCAGCACGTTGGACTTGTCGAGTCTTCTGACGGGCCTAGGAGGGCCGAAGTGTGGAACTTTAGCTTTGAGAGGTTGCAAGATGCGCGTAGTTGATCAATTGAAGCAGATACTTGCTCGCAGCGCGAGCGATGTAGTAAAATAAACTTGAAGAATAATTGTTTCAATTGTTGAATTCTATAATGCCTCAATCCCGCATTGTCAAACTCCACAACCAGAAAGACTAGCACAGTTCTTTACGGAAATACACACGCTCAAACCCGTCTTCTGTCCGCCTCTCAGTTTCAACAAAGCCCATCTTGGCATACAGTCTGAAGTTCTCAACCATTACCACATTGGTGTATAGTGTCAGAGCGTTGCAACCGCGCCATTTTGCAAAATCTTCAGCATAGCGCATTAGCAATCCGCCATAGCCGTGGCCTTGTGCCTTTGAGTCAACGACCACATTATCGATCTGAACATGGTTGGTATCTTGTTGGTGATAGAGGACTAATGCGCCAACTACTTCTTCATCGGTTGGCTGTATGACCAAGACTGAATGGTCGGGCGACGCGAGAATGGATTGGTAGTTTGCAGTCATTGGAGCTGGAGGTTTATTCATGCGCGGTATGTATTTTGAGTAGGCTGCGTTGACAATTGCCTGAATGGACGGTATATCATCCGCCTGTGCTCGTTTGAGCGAGAGGTTCGGGGAGGTAAACGGTGGATCATCCATAGTAGAACAGAAATTACTCTGTGGTCAGGATCTAAACCAACCGATGCGTGTGTGGAGATAAGATTAAAGGATGGCGGTTGCCCGAGATCCGAAGGCGGCACGATGCGCTGTCAGTCAATGAGGAGCAACGGAGATTTGAACGAGACACGCTATGGGCTGGGTAAATTGACACTGCAATACCACAAAGTGAAGTGTTTATGTTTAATTCAAGCTATATCACAAACTTTATTCTGACAACATGCCCAACTCGTCTGAATTTCTCCATCTGCATGGCATATGAGCTGAGGAGCCAGCCACAGAGACCGACCAGGTACATCCAGCATAGCAAATTGGGATCTGAAACCGGGTATTCGTACGATGTCAAATTCTAGTTTGGAAAAGAACAAGTGTCATGTTAGCTGACAGCCCTGAGCAGAAAAAGTAGGACACCCAGATATCTGGAAACGACTTCTCATGTCAAAATCCGATTAAACCAAGGACGATCTTGATCTCGACCGATCTATGCGGGGTGGCTTGAGTCCAGTAAACTGCGTTCGTCGTATGAATTCGGAATGATATCACGACTGCACAGTGATGCGATCATAGATGTGTCGTCATCACTTGTAGAAGACGGAGAATTTCTATATATTCTTCCATTTCCATATCCCAAACAATTGACATCTTTCGCAATCACTAACAATATCAATACACCACTCTATATATTATATCTCCGTTCTTATCATCATGTCTGACAAGCCCACCACCAACCTGACTGGCACTGTCCCCAAGGCCATGGACGAGCAAGGAACTATCGGCAAGCAATTCACTGGTAAGCAAAAATGTTATTAATATTTGCGCGATGGGAATTGAATCTGATACGCCTTGCAGAGAAGGGAGCTATTGGAGGTACTGCGCAAAAGATCGGAGGTCCCTTTGACAAGGATGGTGCGATTGGCAAGCAATTCACTACTGAGGGAAGCATCGGAGGAACAGTCCAGGATAAAATGGGCGGAGAGAAGAAGGCTTAAATAATTAAAAGTCTCTAATCTAATTGAAACCATTTAATATCACGTTGTAAGATATATATTGATTAACTGAGTGGGTGTACAGTTCAATGATGTTCCTGTATTAATACTCCTTTGACTCGGCTATCAGAATGTCGTCCATCATTGTGACGTTAGGTAGGGACTAGCGCCAAGGATGACAGCTAGTCAATTTCCATTTTAATTGGACTTTTGTTTGTTAAAAAGGACCAATCTCTCCGGGCTCATATATCCGCGCTGGGAATGCTGTGCAAACACTGACGACTTTGTGATGTGAGGATGTAAATGCTGACGCACTTTGACATGTCTTTCCCATGCAAAAGGTATGGATATTTGCCAATCACTCTGTTCTTATTTGTCAATCGTACAGATTGCACTGCTCATAGACACAATGCCAGTCCATAATTGTTTCTTATGATATAGAGAGCCCAAGTACGTGCAAGTCATCTTCTATGCACAGGCACACTTGTTCCGAATCACCGCTACTCAGCCTAGAATGCTCTTCTCTATAACCTCGACTGTTTTTAAAGTCTCTCGTATTTCTCATCGCTGCACAATTCAGCTATCAATCAGAGCCTATCAGTCTACAATGGCCACTTCCAAGTCGCAGCAGTTCTTCCACACCTCTGGCGCGACCGACCCAGTATGGGTACATCAAGACCCTGTCTCGAATCGGCCCTCGTTCACAAAATTGAGCCAGGATATTGAAACTGATGTATGCATTGTCGGTGGTGGCATTGGAGGAATATCTACTGCGTACGAGCTCGTCAGTCGAGGCCGCGAAGTCGTCCTCCTTGAAGCCCGGCAGGTTCTGTCAGGCGAAACTGGTCGCACAAGTGGACATTTGACCAACGACCTAGACGATGGCTATACAGAGATCGCAAAGAAGCATGGGGATGCAGGTGCCAAGGCTGCCGCAGAGAGTCATGCTTGGGGAAGAGATCGCGTTGGCGAAATTTCAAAGATGCTTGGTATTGATTGCGAATATCGTAAACTACCGGCTTATGAAGTCTCACAGTACTCTACCAGACAGAAGAAAGAGCATGAAGATGAGATGAATGAATTGAAAAAGGAAGAGGCAGCGCAGAGAAAGTTTGGCATCGATGCTAAGTTTGATGTGAGTAAACATGGATATGTTGCGCACTTGGGCTTAAACTAACTCCGTCAGGAATCGCTGGCTGTTCGTGGTTGGGACGGGGCCATTGACCAGCGTGGAGGACTTATTGTCAAGGACCAAGCTACTTTCCATCCAACCAAGTATCTCAACGGAGTTCTCAAGTGGCTCAAGTCCCAGCCCAACTTCCGCTGCTTCGACCAAACGCGAGTCATGTCAGTCGAAGAGAAGGGTATTGAGATTTTGGGAATTGGCAACAAGTCTGTCGTCATTCAAACATCGGATGGCAAGACGGTCAAATGCAACAATGCAGTTGAAGCCACTTGTGTCCCTCTGCAGAAGCTCAGCGTCATCGCACAGATGGAGTATATGCGAACTTATTGTATCGCAGCCAAGGTACCAAAAGGCTCGATTGAAGACTGTCTCCTCTACGATCAGGCCGAGGAGTACAAGTATGTTCGACTGACAGCCTGCGACGATGAACACGAGTACATCGTTGTTGGAGGTTGTGATCACAAGGTCGGCCAGGAAGACACTACAACTGAATTCAATGAGCTGGAGACCTGGACTCGCGAGCGCTTCTCTCAGGTCGGCTCTGTTGATTATCGTTGGAGCGGACAGGTATTTGAGCCTGTAGACTTTATGCAATTCGTTGGCAAGAACCAGGGCAATGACCACATCTACATTATCACAGGAGATTCCGGCGACGGCTTGACGAACGGAGTATTGGCTGGTCGACTGATCGCAGATGAGATAGACGGAGTCAAGAACCCATGGGCCGATGTATACTCTCCCAAACGCATTGCTTCTATGCTCAAGTCACTACCCAGCATGATATCGCACGATCTACAAATCAACGCGCAGTACAAGAGGTTTCTACAGTCCGACATTACCGATATCGAGGATCTTGGTCGTGGCATGGGTGGTGTTTTGAACAAGGTAAGCATTTCATAGTCTCCAACGCTTTTATTGGGCAGTATCTAATTCACCAAAGGTCGGATCGAAGCCCATCGCGGTGTACAAGGATGAAGAAGGCAATGTCAAGCAGTACAGCGCTTTGTGCCCGCATATGAAGGGCGTCGTTTGCTGGAACACTACTGAGAAGAGTTTTGATTGTCCTGTGCATGGAAGTCGATTCTCTCGCGAGGGTATTTGCGTCATGGGGCCAGCCAAGGGTAATCTGTCACCGGTCGATGATGCTGGGAAGGCTGATCAAGAGAATGTAGCTGGTAGTTAGTGATTATGTCTGAGATAGACGACTTGTCGAGACAATGTGATTCAACTATACCCTCTGATATTTTCTGAATCTAGAACATGGTCGACATTATTGAAGTGGTCTAGTCCTTTCTCAAGCACTTGTATCAGGAATAGACTTTAGTGTAGGAACCCATATCATTGGATGCTTCGGACTTTGGAATATCCTATACGCGGATTGATTGGAGGATACGATTTACGCGTACAATTCCTCAGCTCAAGGTTGATAAGCCGACACGCGTTCACAATCAGCGCCTCACGTCAGACCCGAAGAAGCCGGACAAGGCATGACAGAAAGAAACCAACAGATTCAGGCTGAAAGATCACGTCAGATTTTGCATCTTTTTGTTACACCCCAGGAATGCGGGGTAAATTTGCTGATGACGCCAACACTTGTTCCCTTTACAGTGGTACAACTCTAGGCACTGAGATAGCGTCATATCAACTCATTATCTCACCAGTTCAACATTGGATTATGACTCTGATAAAGTCTGGGCATCATTGAAAGACGTGAACCACACCATCTACTGATTTATACATATCAGTATCTGGCACTGGCTAAATTCTTTCCCGTCTTTGTTCTCTTTCCCCTTCATCTGTTTTTTCTTCCGTACTATCATCCATTCTCACAATGAGGTCTCTCTTGACTCTCACCTTGGCTACGGCCACTTCAGCCTTTGTTCTCCCAGAGTCCTTAGATGCTTTGAACACCTTCAAAGATGATTTCAAGCAAACCCTCGAGGACATTCCCAACCGTCTCCGCAAGTCTCTTGATGAGGCGACCGACCAGCTTTCCACCGAGATCTCTTCAGCCATCCACCACAAGCTTCAAGATGAAGATGCCTTCTTCCGTGACTTGACCGACAACGACGACTCCAGCAAAGAAGATTTCGCTTCCATCTTTGGTAGAACTGGAGGCGATTTCACAGAATATACCACATACGAGCTCATCGCCAAGAGCAACTACACAAAGAAGTTCTTCAAGCTTGTCCAGGAGCACGAAAAGTTTGGAAAGCTTCTCAACAGCACTGATAAGAACTATACCCTCTTTGTGCCCATCGATGAGGCTTTTGAGCATATCCCTGATGATCACAAGCACAAGCCCAGTGATGAGTTTGTCGAGGATGTTCTCAACTACCACCTCGGTATTGGCGAGTATCCCGCTTCGAGAATTCTTTTCACACACACCGTTCCTACTACTCTCAAGGAGAAACTTCTGGGTGACAAGCCTCAGCGACTTCGAACCAGCGTTGGATTCTCTGGTGTGAGGGTCAACCTCTACAGTAAGGTCATCGCCGTCAACTTTGTAAGTATCGCTTCATGTATTCCGACGTGTTGCAACCTCGACTAACCTCCCCCAGAAAACCAAGAACGGTATCATCCACGCTGTGAACCGTATCCTCATTCCTCCTCCTTATATCGGCAAAGAAATTAGCCTTTTCCCTGCCCAGTTCTCAACCCTCCTCCTTGCCTACGACAAGACCGATTTTGTCAAGTACATCCACAACGTACCCATGGTTGGCAGCACCGTCTTCGCCCCAGCCAACCAAGCCTGGTCACGTCTCGGCCCGCGTGCCAACGCCTTCCTCTTCAACACCGAGACTGGCAAGAAGTATCTCCGCGCGTTGCTCAAGTACCAGATTGTGCCCAACATCACACTCTACAGCGACGAGGTTTACTACGCCGACGAGAAGCAGACGCTCAAGAAGCAGCTTCTCGGTCACGGCGATAATTTCCATATCGAACTGCCTACACTGCTCGAGAAGAGTGTCGGTGTTGACGTGCACACTTTCAAGACGTGGACTACGATTGTACTGAATGGAAATGTTGTTATCGGATTCAACGATGCCGTCGGTAAGAATGGTGTTATTCATGTTCCAAAAACCATTCCTATTCCCCCGCATAGAAGGGGCGGGCATCCTTCCGAGACAGATGGTGATGATATCAGCGTCGAGGAACTCAAGGAGAGACTCCAAGATTATGTAGAGGAGGATGACACTGAGACTGACTGGCAGGATGGTGAGCTTTAAGCAGCAATGCGTACTAAAAAGCTCTATACAAAGGAGACAGTTGCCTTTGACGGCATATCAAGGCAGATGTAAGATACAAATGGATTTTGAAAGAAGCAGATAGTAAATGACACTCATTCAATTGATCATCACACGTACCAGCTTTAGGCCAGTGTATCGTCACGCCATGGAATCCGAGAATACACTCCATTTCCCTTTCTCAAGACCTGATTGATATGAATATAGTAGAGCCTTTGCAGAAGGGTTGACTTTGACCCGATACTCTAGACTCTGTTTGTTATTATCATAACCTCTAAAGTTTATGGTTTGGCCAAAACCACCCCATAGCCAGTAATTCCATCACTCCTATTCCAGGTTGCACGACGATCCGCTGTCACTCGTCTCTAAGGGTCCACACCTTTAATCAGACACTTGCATACTGTGATAGCCGTGATATTCCAAGATTCAATCAGTCCTTCTCGATACGAGTACCGGAATTTCCATTCTTCAGATCCCCTAAAGGCCGTCGCCCTTTACGTCCTTCCATATTGTTCCTGATCCACAGGTACTTCTTCTTGAGACGTCCATTGGGCATGTAAGCCTCTGGCATTCCAGAAACCTCTCCCTTGTCGGCAAGAGGCCCATCTTCAAAGACGCCTCCGGTAGCACGAAGCTTGGCGGGAATGGACAACCATAGGTCTCGGGCGAAAGCAAGGTCGGCGTCGGACATGCCTTTACGGTCAGGTTCCATGGCGGTGTTCATGGCCTGATGTCAACTGTTAGTACTGGCTACGCTGTGAGTGGATTTAGAATGTATACCTCGACCTCAGCGAGCTTATCATGTCTCTCGATGTGACGCTCCAGGGCGTTGTTGCGGTTGACGATAGTCGCATGGCAGATGGGGCACTCCTTGGAGCCACAATAGAGTCGAAGCTTGATTCGAGGAGATTTCTTGGGGCTTTCTGTCGAGGAGGTTGACGACGAGGGAGATGGGGAAATGGGCGAAGAAGGCTGCGACTTGCGCTTGATAATAATGCGAACCATTTTGATGATGTTCACTGATGTTTCTCTGGAATGAGGTTTGGATATCAGAGGAGAATGGTATATGAGGAAGAATAAATTGAAAGATTTTCTCTCATGCAATTATTTTTAATTAAATTAGTCTCATGCGCGTTTGTCATTGTAAGAGAGCGTTGTTACTGAGGGTCAAGCTGCCAGCTGATAGCAGCTGTCAGGCAATGACAGAACCCATTAAAGTCGGAGATTGTGGAGCATGCCCATTCCGCATCGGACGGTAATTCAGGTAATTAGATAAAACTTAATACTGTTTCCAAAAATGATGAGGGTCGCGTAGGGTGTTGAGAGTATGTGTGAAGGACTGCGCTCAGTCAGGGGTTAGCTCCATCATCAACTCACTCCCTTGTACAGGGTTGTCACTGGTCCTGAGATGCACCTTCAGGTGAGGAAACAAACTGTTTGTTCTTATTCCTAATTGAGTATCGTGTTCTTGTCCGTGTAAACGCCGCTTTCGGAACGTGAGCCCACCATGATGCCCAAATTTCGCCAGTTCACCGATGATCCCGTACGCCTATTCGCGAATTTCGCAACACCTGATTCCAATATCGACCGTAGTTTGCTGGAATCTTGGGACCTTCTCAAGTTCGCCTCAGTTAGATCGCTTGCGCTTGTTGCTGCTACTGCCGTCTTCGCCTTCGGATTCATGAGATTCGCCGCGTCGCTTCTTGGACTGATGAGAAGCTTTATCGATCTTTTCACTGCACTGAAGTCTGTATCTCTCCATCTCATTCATGACACTAGTAAGGCGTCCGATGAGCCACTGTGGTACCACACGCTCCGAGCTCTTAATGACCGAGGCCATCGCAGCCTCAGTTGACGAAAGCTTTTCCCCTACATCACATCAGCATAGGCTAGAACTGCAGAGCATATCTCAGTACTCACGAGCACCGATGGCGACGTCCTTGAAGGCTTCGAGTTCCTTGACCTGCTTATTGAGGTTCTCTTGGTGAGAAATGAGGTCGGCGATAATATCACGAGTCCCCTCTGACTCGGCTGTCGTGTGACATTCGTCACCTCCGGCCTGAGCGATGCCGGCCTGAACACCTGCAGCATACCACTTACGGCCGAACTTCTTGAGCGCCTCAATATGGACGAATGATGTTTCATGCGCATCTTCTTCGAGTCCAGGGATCACCATTTTGGTGTCGTCATCAGGTAGATCCATTTTGAACGGATGTAGAGAAGAAATAGGGGACGTGAAAAGGAGTGGATTTGAAGTGCCCTTCTATTTTGATGTCAAGGAAACAAACCCGGGGCGAGATTGTTGATTGTAGGTGTTGAGGCTACAGGCTGGATTGCTTTTTCATCAAGAGGGGATGGGATGTGCATTCAGGCAGCAGCAGATGAGCAAGCGAGCACTGATTCACTCCCTAGTTACGAGCAATGAAGCGTTTCTCTGGTGATATAATCCCTAGGGCGTCAGAAGAATTGGCTGCTAGAAGCCTAAGAGACGAAATTATTTAGTCACTTTATGGTACTCAAGTCAGCCTCTTAGAATATCTATTTCTGTCACCCTAATATTTAGAAGCTGATTTTTCTGACACCTAGGTACTTGCCAATATCGGATCAATTTTCTCTATACGATGCAATCATGAAGTACCTAAAGTAAGAACTGTTGAGACCCAATTCTATTGACAAACTCTCCAGCGTCCGCACCATAGCGCCTACTTCCCAGCTGGAGGTTCGGGAAGGCCGTACTTAAAGGAGAGTAGATCCTGCAGATCCTGCTTCATAAGATATTCCTCAAAGCTGTCTGTCTTGACAGTTTTCTTCAACTCCGAGGGCTTAATAACGCCTTCAACTCCTTCTGTATATCCATACTCGTCCAAGTAAGCAGGACCGTCCAGAATTTCATACGGTAGACCTGTCTTTTGATGCATTTCGTCTTCGGTCATGGCATTCAAAACCGCTTTCTTCCCTGTTGTCTTGTTCCAAAGATCGACCACTTCGAACATGGATAGCTCGCTATCATAGGCCAAGAGCTTCGTTTCCGCAGGCTCGCCTTCAATTAGTGCTTGGACGAAGGGACCAGTTGACTCGGCGGTGTCGATGATAGGCATTCTCAGATTCCCAGACGCGGGAAGATCCAAGACATACTCGCCTGTGTTGGTGTCCTTCTTTGGGTATAAGAATGCGTTGGTAGCATAAGCTCCTAGATAGATGTAGGATGTTTTCTTGGCAAGTTGAGGCGTCTCTTCGGTTATGTACTTAACGCCGTCTGCTTTGGTCTCCCAATGGTGACAGTGTGAAAACCTTCCCTTGGATACCTCATTCATGGGGCCCAATGCAGAGTAAATGTACCGCTCGAGGGTATCTGTTTTGGATGCGGCATAGGCAGCGTTCTTGACATGTCGATGCTCAGTATCATAGCCGATCTGCTGACTTGCAGCCTGATCTTTCCCTTCTCCGAGGGCAGTTACATAAGGAGCCCAGAAATCGGTGTTGACAAAGATGGCGTGAGCACCTTGGAAAGCCTTGACCAAAGACTCGGCGTCATCCATATCAGCCTCTACAATCTCAGCACCAAGGTCTTTGAGGGCTTTGGCTTTGGAGGAGGTAGAACTTCGAGTGAGAGCGCGGACGTGCCATTGTGGGAGATTTAGAAATGTTTTTGCGACGGAACCACCTTGAGTGCCAGTAGCACCGATGATGGCGATGGTTTTGGTGGTCATATTTAACGAAGAAGGGAGTTTGTATCGATACAAAAAGGAATGAGTATGAATATTTTACTCAGGCGAGTCGAGGTATTTATAGTTGATCTCATCTTGATCTTGTTATTCTGGGTCTGGAGATAGCTTCAACCTCCGAATGGAGCTACAGGCGTAAGCCAGAAGATTAGCGGCGTAGTACATTTCGAGATCAGTAGCTGATTGGTTCAAAAAGCGTAAGCCAGTGCCCCGCTCCGACTGTGCCACTAAAGGCTCCCTGACAATGGTCAGATCCGATTTCCTTTTCATTTGCTCACCAACAATTCCATTGCCAAATCCCATAAAATGCAAGACACAGAAAATCAACCGACAGCATCTCGGAAGCCATGCCGCGGGGGTCATGACTCGTTACCGTCCTCTCATCGTCGTGTTTTGACCTCAGCCAGAAGGGAGCAAAACAGAAGAGCGCAGCAGGCATACAGTGAGTTGACGACAATCGGGGTCTATGGCATAGACTCAGTATGGTTGACTAGACATGTCTAGGAGAACGTTTGAAGGAGGAGAAGAAGCGCCTAAAGAAATCCAAAGATCAATCAAGAAACGTAAACCGCTTTAGGCCGATTCTAAAACGACATGATCCCAATGAGGAGCAGCCTGAGAACATGAACCAACTTGTCCGCTTCACTGACGAAACAGAGTCATCAACCTTTCCCGATGTTTATCTCAATATGCTTCAATTCTTTCCAACAGCCTTCTTCGGATCCTGCCTTGCCAACGCCGCATCCCTAGGCTTTGACCTCAACCTTGTCGCCAACTGCAGCTCAGAGCAGCTTTCTCCATTCTACCAACCCACTCTCTCCAACGAACTTGATCGCTCAGCTCTTGTACAGAGGGGATCAGGCTTACAGTCCTCCTTCAACAACACCAGTATACCCGAACACCTACGACCTACCATGGCCCAGATCCTTATTCCGCATCATGTCAGTCTGGATTTGATCCCTCTTCCTTTCCTGCGCGAGCGAGCCATTATGCTATCGGCTGCTCTGCCACACACCTTCAATGCGTGGGAACTCAAACTAGATGTCTATGAGAGAAGTGGGTTGACGACCTGGAGGTTAGGTTCTGGAAAGGGAAGTATGTCGAGGGACAGCTATCCGCCTTGGGACATGAAGAGCTGGGAAGCAGCGCCGTGGTTTTTAGCCAAGTGGTGTGCTGTTATAGGAGATGAGTATGAGAAACTCCATCAGCAAAGTATTGGGTGGCAAGTGGTTAGGGATATGATAAGCTCCAAAGCTGTACAACCAGTTAGCGGATGACACATCATAGTAACACCGCTATTCCCTCTTCCCATTCCTTGGCCCCAGCATACTACCCTTGCACGTAGTACGGGATATCATTGTTTGGCTGTGCGGTTGAAGACGTCTTTCTCATACATCCGCTGGTATTCGCCATGCATTCACTACTGGATTTTTTATTCTACCATAGCCTGCTGTCTGCTTGCGTTGCCCATATCCGCTGGACTGGTATGTATGTGATTCCGCCGCTTCTTCCATAGAGCACAATCACATCAAAGCAATCCAGGCATCTTGATACGATGATGAATGTTGGCAGTGCTTGCGAAAAGGAGAGGAACAGGGACGTGAATATTAGACTCAATGCTAGGTATTGCTGCGTGACTACCACTATATAACCAGGGCTTTCACCAAACTAGACAATTCATAAATCACTTCGCAGAACAAACTAATGTGCTCCTTTGGACCCTAAAGTACCATTCACCAAGTAATCAACACCCTTTCTAGATTCTGACAAGCTCTGATAGATAAACATGAATGAACAAAAGAAAAAAGCGCGTCATGTTCCTAGCGCGCCACTCAGAAAGAGCCTTCAGGATATCATTGTTGTTGTTGCTGCCGCTGCAGAGAACTTGTTGAGAGTATCGAGTCGGTTTGGTGCAACAGCTGCGAGCTACTCCATTCAGGGTTGTATAAAAAATAGATGTTGTACTGAAACTGTGCTATAAATATAGTGGTTGTGGCCCTAAAGACTGAAATACTACTTGCCTATTCAAGTGATTCGTTCTCACATATCAATAGTAACAAGAAAGGACTGAACAACGCAAAAGAGAGTGATTTATTCACGCTGTAGATTCATTGTTAATTTCCCTTGAAAACGAGCTATGGGTATATGGATAATGAAAGCAAAACACTTCCATTTTTTGCCTTACTGAATGCATGACCCTTTTTCACGGAGTTGGTCTGTCATTTCGATATTTTGTGATGTATATAGTGAAGCACGCAACAGCATTGCATCACCACATAATACGTATTGCTTGAAACTGAAAGAAACAGCTATTAAGCCCGGATGTAAAAGAAATACCAAGAGTGGTAATGATTGATCGAACACAAGATATGTTCATGTGATCCGTAATATAAATGCAAGACTCTCAACAAAGACGAATTTCCTTCTTTCACGTAATTTTGTATAAACTCAAACCTCCAGACTATCATTAACAAGCATACAATATTTCAGTACTTGTGCCACCCCTATAACATGCCTCAATACACACATACCAGACACTATGTCCCGGCTTCCAAGTCTGGAGACCTTTCTATTTCTATAGGCGGTTTCAAAGATTATGCGAATGGCAGATGCTGGTGCTATTGCGGCTGCAGAGTCCCTGTCCAAGTAAGGACCGCTGGACGATGCAACCGATGCATTGCAAACCACCCACTGCCCACTATCCCTACTCCAAATCATGAGGATGATGACGGAGATGAATAGCAAGTGTAAGCCGGAGATCGCAGGGTCACAGATGACTTGATTGAGGAATACGAGTCATTGTGAATACAAGCAGATAAATATACAATGTTCTAAAACTCACGTGATTTGAACATCATTTCTTATGATGGTGCACCACCACCTTGTTCATCGTGATTAAAGGATGAGACTAGTCAATGAGGTGAATCGTTGCCAGACGTGCAATCAAGCATATAAGCTGTGGCACACCGTGTAAACATAAGAGCAGTCATGCTTGTCAAGTAACCAACAATAATGATGATGATAAGAAAAACAACACAGATCAAAAACCCTGGCAACAATGTCTCAGGCTAATCCCATTGTCTCACCTTGCTGGGAAATTGCATTTGCGTCTCCCTCCTCTCCTCCTGACTCCCCGTACCAAGGGCTATGTTTATTCCCGTTTGTTCCCGGGCAGGAGACGCAGCAGAGTGCTAATCCATTCCCCCGCTGTTGATGTGGCTGTAGGAGGATACGAAGCCCTGGCTCTTACGGTGCGACGTTTGCCTCAACGCACGTCAGCTGTTATAATCATGATTAGATAGTTAGTGCAGGTAGGAACGCTACCGTCGAGCCTAGAACGGCCAAAAATGCGATGTTTCAACTCATTTATGATGCGATCGTTGCGTCGATGGGACTAAAGAGCAATATCCCCCAGATCAGCTCTAGCATAACTTTGTGTCCAAGCAGGGCCCGAGTTCCTCGATAACGACTATCAAACGCAAGTTCAATGCCGTGCCAAGAAAGCCCAGACTTATCATGCAATCCAGAAACGTCCAAGGGGTGACCAAGCCTTACTGTTTCCATCGCAGAATTCCGTTTGGTTCTCCGACGTTTTGGCTCTAGCGCCATCTATGGCATGTTGCCAAGGACGCCTTGTAAGGAAAACGATGCCAGGACCAAAGCTTAAGTCGGACTCGAAGCCGAGACCTATGATTAGCTGGATGTAATCAGCGGTTTAAAGTAGAGCTCAGGTCTCCCACTGCAGTCGTTCGGGAAGGACGGTATTCCGGTGCGTACCCTTGAAACTTGTATGCTGGCCCTCAATGGGACACTCATCAGACTTTCCATCCTAACACAACGCTATGCGTAGCCCAGGGACCGAGGATATTCTCGTAAGTGCCTTGATTCGGTCTCTGCTGACTTTCCAATACTGAGCGCAAATAGGTTTCCGAGATCCTGGTCGTCGTAGCGGTAGCTCTCGTAGCAGCCCGCCTAAACCTCCGTCTTCGAATTCAGAAGCGACGACTTCTTCTTAGCGACAAATTCATGGTCGCAGCATGCATTTCTGGTGTTATTGCCGCCGCCTTTGCTCCCGCCTTTGCAGCCATCGATGCCTATGATCCGAAAGTACACTCGACCCTGCAGGGATATAGCGGCAGCACCAAGAATCTTCGAATGACCTTGAAGGTAAAAGCTACCGAACGTTTTACGGAGAAATATCGAGTTGACGGTCGGGTATTTAGCTTCTTTTTGCTAGCAACTTTCCGTTCTACACAACACTTTATCTTTGCAAGGCTGCACTTTTGTCGGTATACTTGCAGGTATTTCCTGTGTTTATGGTCAAGAGACGCATCTTTCTCCGAGTGACGATATGGATCGTAGCTTTCAGTTATGTTATAACGATTCTGCTCATCTTGTGTGTCTGTGTCCCTCTGCCACGGCATTGGTAAGTAGCATTGTGAAATCACCGGATACAGAACCTGATGTTGTTGCAGGGACTTGAATCCTGACAGAACGTGTCGTCCATGGACCTATTCAGTTAATTTCAATGTGGGCTGGGGGCTATCGTTCCTTGGTGATGTACTAGGTATATAGACTTGATTCAACCAGAAACCGCGGATACTAATCTTGCCACAGTATTCATCCTCCCATGGCTAATCGTACCAGCACTGCAAGTGAAGAGAGCACTGAGACTTGGCATCTACTTTACCTTTTTACTTGGAAGTGTCAATATCGTTGTCAGTTTCATTCGCTTCGTCATGATCTTCGAAGCAGGCGCGGACTCATCCATTTCACTGGGCACAATTGGTATGACCTCCAGACACTAGCAAAGGAGTCTTGACTAACCTATTTTCTAGTTCTATGGAGTGCGCTGGATGTAAACATGGGTCTTGTAATTGCCTGTCTCCCGTCGCTAAGACCATACTTTGGATCACGGGAGAAGTCGGCGGAGCCAAGTTTCGAGAGCAGCAGCGGAGATCGGGCTCGAAGGCCATCAAAGTTCACTATTGAGACCCTTCGTCATAATTATCAGCAATATGATGAGGAAGCCTCGCTAACATACACTGGTTTTGAGCCCACGAGGATGTCCTCGCAGCGGGGACCGTACAATGCAATACCGGACGATGTCAGAAAAGGTGGCACTGATGAAAGGAAGGTTGAGCTGGTAGAGTTGAGACTCCCGCCGATCGCCAAGGTATCAGACTTAAGACTTTCATAGCAGGCATATTTACTGCATTCCTATCAAATGAACTGAATACAGACAATACTGCCTCGAAGATTCCATATCCCCTGATACTCAGATTCTTCTTATATAAACATGCATCAAACTCATCCGGTTGAACACATTGAGGTATTGCCTCCTCTAACCGCTGCCAAGTAGTCAACTCTAGATCCACCATCCGACAATAACCTTGCTTATGACCTTGTCCCCTCGATGGCCTAGATTTATTGTTACCTCATGAGGTTCCCCGGATTCTCAACTCTCCACCCCCGCACTCCTTCGGAACGCTCCCGCGAATCAAAACCATGTGACACCCCAAATGCTCGGCACCGGGAGGTTAGCAGCGGATGACACATACTTAGCAAAGTCGCTATGTATACATGTACATTACTTACACATTGTCTGATTCGTGACATAAGAAGGGCTCGACTCTGCTCGAAAATGCCAAGCTTCCGTAGCATCTTTGCATCTTGCAGCACAGGGCAGACATACAGACGATAGACAGAATTTGGCGCCCCAAAATGTCAGATTCCAATTACACTCTGTACACGTACTTTCGATCATCATGCTCAGCACGTCTTCGGATTGCCATGAACGCCAAGGGCATTCAATACGAGTCGATACCCGTCAATCTTCTCAAGGGCGAGCAGGTGTCTGATACGCACAAAGTTCTCAACCCTTCAGCATCGGTACCTGTCCTCATTCCTCCGACTTCAAATTCTAAACCATTTCGTATCGGCCAGTCAGTAGCTGCTTTGGAATACCTTGAAGAAAAGCACCCTAAAACCCCTCTCCTTCCCCCTTCTTTAGACCCAGAGGCGCGGGCTACAGTGCGGTGTCTGGTCAACATCATCTGCGCGGATGTCCAACCCGTAACAAACCTTCGCATTATGCGTCTTGTCAGAGAGCTTGGGGGAAATGCAGAAGAATGGAACTGCCAACTCATGACGGATGGATTGAAAGCTTACGAACAAGTGGTCAAGGATACGGCTGGGAAGTGCTCTGTTGGTGATGAACTTACGATGGCTGATGCTTGTCTTATGCCTGCTTGGTGGAATGCGGAAAGGTTCGGTGTTGATCTCTCGGCCTTTCCAACGGTGAAGAGAATCGCAGATAACCTGAAGGATCATCCTGCTGTTGTTAAGGCCCATTGGCAGAACCAGCCTGATACACCGGACAATCTCAAGGCTTAGTCAAGATGTGTAACAGTCAATAGACTCTATTCCATTTCTACTTTTTGTGTCATCGAGTGCGTTATACCCCATCATATCCCGTCTTTAATTGAACAAAGGAAGAGGCTCCAGAATAGTTCCAGAGACTTCACCAAAGCCGACCTTGGCATCACCACTGCCATAAGACCCTCTCAGCACCAAAGTGTCACCATTTTGGATAAACTTGCGTTCCTCGCCATTGTTGAGCTGGATGGCTACCTTTCCACCCTTTGTCTGCTCCAGCATACTTCCCTCTGTGCCAGGCTCGGGACCCGAGATCGTACCCGAGCCTAGAAGATCTCCAGGGCGCAGATTACAGCCGGTGATGGTGTGGTGCGCAATCATCTGCGGCCACGACCAAAGAAGGTTGCGTGAACTGGTCCTGCTAAGAATATTTTTATTTCCGGCGGCAGCTATCGATTGTCAATTAGGGGCTCTGTGGAGGGAGAGAAGAGGTAGCTTACTGGTAATTTCCACTTCCAGATCAATGTCCAAGACATTCTTCTCTTTGTTCTCCTTCAAATATGGCAGAATCTCGTTATCGTTCTTGATACCAGCTGCCTTTGCGTTGTCTAAAGCATCAGCAAGGACAACCCAGGCACTGATACTGGTTCCCAGATTCTTGGAGGTAAAAGGTCCAAGGGGCACATACTCCCACGCCTGAACGTCTCGCGCACTCCAATCGTTCATGAGGACATATCCAAAGATGTAGTCGTCTGCCTCTCCAACTGGGATAGGGTTGCCCATGGAGTTCTCACGACAGATGAACATGCCCATCTCAAGCTCAATATCCAGCTTCTCAGAAGGCGCAAGGTCAGGAACCTTGTTTCCAGGACGGAGGATCTGGCCCCAAGGACGGCGGATTGGTGTGCCAGAAATGACGACACTGCTCGCCCTGCCGTGGTATGCGACAGGTAGATGTGTGTAATTTGGTTGCAGGGCGTTGTCGGGGCCCCGGAAAAGACAACCTACATTGTAGGCGTGATGCTTTCCAACGTAAAAGTCGGTGTAGTCACCAATATTGAGGGGGAGATGATTATTTACGTCTGAACGTTTGAGGAGAGCAGCTTCTTGAAGTTGTTGGTTGTCCTTAAGGACCCCGGGGTGTTTGGTATCTTTGGCAAACACATCCTGCAGATAGCTTCTCACAACACGATGAACGGGACGTCCGAGAGCTGCGAAGGCATTGAGAGAAGTCTGAGAAAACACCCCAACGTGCTTCTGAGCATCTGAGCTAGCAGAGAAACCATCTCCTTTTGCGAATGCTTGAAGATCTAGAACATGATCTCCAATGGCGATGGCAGGTCTGGGAGTTGTGTTGGACGATGTCGAGATGATGCCGAACGGAATGTTGGCGATAGAGAAGTGAGATTCTGAGGGAATAGACAGCCACGACATTTTAACAAGATTGTAAGAAATGAGTAAGTAGAGGAATAAACGCAATGAGCGCAAAGATATGAATTGTTCAATTTGTATACTGCTTATGGAGCCGCTGCAAGCCGATTGCACCGGAGACTAAGGCCGAGATGCGGGGGATAACGCGGAGCATGGAAGCGGAAAGACTCCGCTACACACACGCTCGGCCTATCGAGACGGAACTGAGATCTGACGTTCGGGAGTCGTCGAGCTAGCATTATCTTTGATTTGAAGATAATGTTTGGCAACTTGCTTACGTGATAAATTTTGGGATACGCAGAGCCTCATATCAGCCTTGTTAATGTGATGAAAGCGTGCTCAAAGTTTGCCATTCACAAAGGCAAGCATGAAGTAATTGGATCCATGTGATTCCCTCACCGAAGCGGGACTTGTGTGCTGTAAAACAGTGCGTATTAGGTGCCATCACAGTAGACTTGACACTGAAGCAAGCAATGAGAGTAAAGTTTGGATGGCCAGTTCTTCGTCGTTCAACTCAAACATAATCAATATCATCAAATGATCCCTTACTCCGAATCAAATACTCTTACAATCCCCCTCGTCCTCAATGCTCGCAACCGCCTCCGCAAAAGCCATCCGGACCCGTCTCCGCAAAGCAGCTCTCTTCGGAACCGCAAACTGTCAATCAATGAGTACCTAGTAAAGTGCGGGGTGAATTGCGTTAGTGATGTTTACAGTTAGTGCAGGCGGGGGAAGATCCTCAACCTCGACCAGTTTAGTAGTAGATTTGCTTTGAAACGTGGGGAATGGACAATCAAGGTCAACAGCCTGACCTTGAAGTCCAATTGAATTGCTGAAATGCAGGGATCCTGTTAGGGCAATAGGGAAAACTGCCGATAGTCAAGTCAGTACAGGTAGATATGTATGTTGTGTTGTATTGCGTTGTCTATGTTTCACAAGTTGCTGCATGCCAATACTTAAACTCTCGTCTTCCCCTCAGTTCGGTCAACAAATTCTATCTCTTCTTCTTCATCAACATCTCTCTATCTCTCTGTCTCTCAAACATACTACTCAAATCACAGACTTCATCATGGGCGATATCATTCCTCAATCCATCCCCCGTACTTCTCGTGCGTGGGCAGTCCCAGGCTCAACCAACATCATCCCTGCCAAGTTTCCTTCTGCCTCACCAAAGCCCGCAAGTTCCGACCCGCAAGAAATTGCCACCAGCGTTGTCAACGCCTTCAATAAAGCTCTGCAGAGCAAAGACTACCCCGCTCTATCTCAACTCTTCACCGAGGACGGTTTCTGGCGCGATCATCTCGCTCTTACTTGGTCCTTCAGAACAGTTCAAGGACCAAACAATGTTTTGTCTTTTTTGAGGAAATGTTCTGAATCAAGAGATGGTTTTCGCTTAAAAGAAATTGGTCTCGATACGACTTCCTCGGTGCGAAAGCCCCAAGCCGTTCCTATTGATGGCAAGGGTGAAGTTCAAGGCATCCAGTTCTTCTTCACAATTGACACTGTCATCAGTAAGGGACTTGGTCTGGCTAGATTGGTGGAGGTCAATGGACAATGGAAGATTTTCACACTCTACACACGCATCAATGATCTCAAGGGTCATGAAGAAACTGTCAATGAGCATCGGCCTCGTGGCGTTGAACATGGCGGTATGCCTGGTCGAAAGAACTGGGCTCAGAGAAGAGCCGAGGCTGCTGAATTCACTAAAGATGACCCTGCAGTTTTGATTGTTGGTATGTTTTCAACATCTCTGGAATTTTCTTTCTATTACTTACAATCTTAGGTGCTGGTCAGGCCGGTCTCACGGCTGCTGCACGACTAAAGATGCTTGGCGTCGAAGCCCTAGCAATCGACCAGAACGAACGTGTTGGCGATAACTGGCGAAAGCGATACCACCAACTGGTTCTTCACGACCCAGTTTGGTACGATCACATGCCCTACCTTCAATTCCCGCCTCAGTGGCCCATCTTCACACCAAAGGACAAGCTGGCTCAGTTTTTTGAGGCATATGCTACCCTTCTTGAACTCAACATCTGGATGAAGACATCCCTTATCGACACAAAGTGGGACGAAGCTTCCAAGACATGGACTGTTACTGTCGAGAGGAAGAAGGATGATGGCACTACTGAGAAGCGAACCTTCCACCCTCGCCACATCATTCAGGCTACTGGCCACTCTGGAAAGAAGAACATGCCTGATATGAAGGGCATATCAGACTTCCAAGGTGATCGTCTCTGTCACTCGTCCGAGTTCTCCGGTGCAAAGGAGAACAGTCAGGGCAAGAAGGCCATTGTGGTAGGGTCTTGCAACTCAGGTCACGACATTGCGCAGGACTTCCTCGAGAAGGGCTACCATGTCACCATGGTCCAACGCTCCAGCACCCACGTTGTTTCGTCCAAGGCCATCACCGATATCGGCCTCAAGGGCATCTATAGTGAAGATGGTCCTCCCGTTGACGATGCTGATCTCCTCGTTCACGGTCTCCCCACCCCCGTTTTCAAGGCTCTGGCTGTCGAAACCACCAAGAAACAGGCCGAGTGCGACAAGGCCATGCTTGACGGCCTTGACCGTGCAGGTTTCAAGGTGGATCGCGGCCCAGATGGTGCTGGACTTTTGATGAAGTACTTCCAGCGTGGAGGAGGCTACTACATTGACGTTGGCGCATCACAGCTCATCGCTGACGGCAAGATCAAGGTAAAGCACGGCCAGGAGATCGAAACTGTCTTACCCCATGGTCTACGCTTTGCAGATGGGACAGAGCTCGAGGCTGATGAGATCGTGTTCGCTACTGGATATCAGAACATGCGAACGCAGTCGAGGACCATGTTTGGTGATGCTATTGCCGATAAGGTGAATGATGTTTGGGGATTCAATGAGGAGGGAGAGATGAGGACTATCTGGCAGAAGAGTGGACTTCCTGGATTCTGGTTCCACGGTGGAAACTTGGCTATGTGTCGGTATTACTCTAAGCTGCTGGCTCTGCAGATCAAGGGTTTGGAGGAAGGGTTATATAACTACGATGATATTTGAGGGTCTACAGCACAAGATTGTTTCTAGTATTTAGCATAGTATGAATAGTCACGGCAGAATGCAATATGTCCAAAGATAATTTTTGAAATAGGATGCCAGATGTAATTAAGCGGTAGTATTACCACATGCAATAGGATTATATAACCAGATATAGACTACATTAATCGTTATACAAGTCAACAGTTATAATACTAATTAATCGTCGCCTTTAACCGGCCTGGTAAACAGCCAGAGCAGCAACATGAGGGTTGAGCATGGTGAGATTGTAAGGCGTAACGTAAAGGTCAACGTCGGTCAGGGCGAGGAACATGGTGCTGTTGATAGCAGGGTCACCTTGCCAGGTGGAAACGTTGGGCTGGATGGTGTAGGCAGTGCGGTCGTCAAGACTGACGTTTTGAAGTGGGGAATACGTCACGTTGAGTTGCGACACCCAAGCGGCGAACTTGGGCTCTTTGACATTGGTCGACGTGATGTAACTGTTGTTGGGGCCGACAGCATGGCCTGGGGCGTCCCAGTTCAAGAAGACCTGGCGACCGGGATAAGACAGAGGGATACTGCGATTGTTGCTGATGGCTGCAGGACAGTCGAGTGTCTTGCTTGTAGCGTTGACGCACAGTTCACTCTTCTTGACATCTTTAGTAGACAAAGTGTTGGCATATCCACCGGTGGTTTCGTTCCAGACGTTGGAGCCGCTGATACGAGCAGGGTTTGGCTGGTTGAGGATGTTCAGAGAAGGGAAGTTCTGCCAGACAAGACGGGTCTGGTCGGCTGGACAACTAGAGATGTAAGGGGCGAGAAGAGTCCAAGCCCAGCTCTGAGGGATACCAGGAGTATGCCACTCAGGCATGGGGAAGTTGCCGCCGAACTGGCGGAATATCAGCTGCTGGCGCGCCTCAATGGTGATGCTCTGCAACAGCAGCTGCGCAGCAGGACCAGAGTTGAGATGGGGAAGGAAGCCGTAGACACCAGACTCGCCCCAACGAGTGAGCTTCTGGTTGAAGTCGATGAACTCGGGCACATTGGAGACGGGATAGTTGTAGGTGCACTGCTTGGGAGCCTGCGGACCGAGCATGTTGCTAATAACAGTGGCGTGGCCAATCTCCTGCTCAGCCATGTACTCGATCAAGAACCGGTCTTCAGCATTGATACCATAGGCGTCGAACTCCTCCTTGGAGAAGGTTGCCAGGCCCCATCGGAACAGATCAAGTTCAATCCACTCTTGGTAGAGCGCGAGCGCAAGAGACTGATAGTCGAAGTCACTCTGGACCCGGTACACGGGAGCAGAACCATTGGTGCCAACACCGCCATCAGGAGTGTACGGAGCAGGTTGGGGAGCGTGTAGCTTGCCATCAGCTGGGTAGTTGTAAGAGCCTGGAGGAGGTGGTCTCGCAGGGATAGCCGAGGCAAGGACCTTGGTTGACACAGCGCCTGTTGTTGTAGGTGTTCCAGTATAAGGGCCGTGAGAAGTCACATCGCTGTAAGGTCTGATAGGTGCTGCTACACCAGACGAAGATACGGTTGTCTGTGCTTCTGAAACGAAAGGGGCAGCATTGGAAGTGCCTGCGATAGCGAGCAGAGCTACACTTCGCAAGAAGGAGTTTGTCGACATGGCTTTGTAGGATGAGATGGATCTCAACAATGTCTGTCTTGCTGCAAAAGAAAGGGAGCTCAATGCAGGGCCAAGACTGATATTTTATTCACTTTGGTCGACTATACGGATCTGATCGATGCTTTGAATCTACAGTGCTTACATTAGGACAGATCCACTATGATGCGTACTAAAGAATATTGTTAATCATCTTCGTCATCCAAAAAAGAGTGATCGACACTCGGGAGAGGTCGTAATCATGCCGTCAACAACGATGCGAGACAAAACAATAATCGCGGTGTTATGAAAAATGTCGATTGATTCCAAAGTTTTGAGCGAGAAAAAAGTCAATGACATTATGACTTGATTCTTGATGTGGAAATAAAGCGACCCCGAGGTAGTATCGCCGGCGGGGAGTGGAGGTTGAAGCTAGTCTACTTGTGACGGTTTGATCCGAACCTTTTTTGTCGTATTTCTGACTTGATCATGTCGTAACTCTTATCCCATTCTCTGGGTTTAAACGGTAATTGATTTTTTTTAAATCCTGGAAACCACAAGCAATGGATACAACATGTTCCCTGTCACCGATATATGAGAGAAAATCCCCCCTGTAAATATGTTTCCGATTCATATCTGTCCATCCTTGGTTGACAAGATACACCAGCAACCGGAGGGTTTCATCCGCAATAACAGCTCCAATTGAACGTAGACAGACTAGAACGGCTGACTGTCTTAATTGATTTCGATGCCGATTTCCCGATCCCAGTTATACTTTAAGCTGTTGTCGATCCATACGCAAGAAAGACAAGAATGACGGTTGTGTGCCACCCTTTCGTATCGATAACTGTAGATGAAATCTTATGCAAGGTAAGCTTTGGCCTATCACCAACACCGGGCCTGTCCGTACCGGAGCTTAGAGCCCGGAACAAGACAAACTCAGAGACAAGACGAATCAGGAACAAGACATTACGTGCTGGTGTTTAATGAGTGGTCAATTGCACATGCATCGCGAGCAGCATCGTCGAGTAGAGTCTGTCATTTGTTGCGCTCTTGTACGTCAAATGTTGTCTGTGGCAGGTCATGAATATTGAGCAATAACTATCATTCCATCGTCATGATAGATCTACTGTTGAGTCTTGTATTTATTAGAGGCTCTCAAAGCTCATAAACGCACGCATACAACTCATTCGTATCTCTCAAATAATTGAAGTCGATTTTGCTCTCAAGTAGAAATGTCGTCTATTCGCTCAATTCTCACTCCTCAGCTTCGGGCAACCATTAAGCCTCGAAACTTTCGAGTCCAGCAAAACCATATCCGCTTCCAAATTGCAGCCATGTCTGCCCTTTCCGACGCCATTACCAAAGACCATCGAGAGCTAAAGAGGTACTACGATGAGGTCGTCCACTCAAGAGACCTTGATCATCAGCAGAAGTTCGGCAACCAGTTTATTTGGGAGCTGGCGAGACATTCTATTGGAGAAGAATTGATTGTCTATCCCGCTATGGAGAAGTACATGGGTGGCAGAGGAAAGAGCTTGGCCGATGAAGATCGTCAAGAACATCACGAGGTACATTAAACACAACCCTCTTCCAGCCCTCAGTCTTTGACTAACATTTCGGAACAAAGGTCAAGGAGCATCTCAAAGAATTTCAAAAACTCAGTTCCTCAGATCCAGAGTACGTGCCTAAGATCAAGGTGATCTGGGACCTACTGGAGAAGCATATTGATGGAGAAGAAAACCGCGACCTGCCAGCTCTTGAAGAGTCGCTCAAGCCGTATCCACGGGAAACTGATTCTTTGGCCTCGCAATTCTCCAAGACGAAGCACTTTGTCCCTACGCGAAGCCATCCTGCTGCGGGAGAGAGCCCGCCGTTTGAATCGGTTGTGGGACTTTTAACGGCGCCTATTGATAGGCTAGCGGATCTGTTCCGCAAGTTTCCTGATAAGAGGGAGCTGTGAGCCAATGCTCAGTTGTACAAATTTGTGCAAGGTATAAGACAGAGTCGATATTTATGAATATATCAATTAAACCTTGGTGGATACCTAGTCAATGACGTTATCAATTTGAAGTTTGCCTACCCTACAACCAGCAATACGCCTCGTCATGTACCTTATCTGAATGATATAAAGCTCTTTTGTCCATTTACCCACTAGTACTGGATAGACAGGAACCCGAAGATCCAGCTATCACTAAAATTCTTTCTCTTTTGGCAGTTGTTAAAGATGTGGCGAAAGGCCTTGTATGTTTTGTGTTGGACCGTGGCTCATTGTTTATTGTTTTTCACTTTTTACAATCTGACCTTTAGGATCCAGCTAAACGCTATCGTTCAGCCTTTCATTACTAATCAGAATGAATAAAACGCCCGTTACTTTTAAACAATAGTACATATAATGAAATAAAAAGCGAATTCAATTCTGTGGTTGACTCATGCTTGCGATATTCTCTCGAGATGGAACCAGCTTATCATTTATCTTATCGATAAATCGCCTGACGCCGAGTGTAACCGAGAGCAAAACTAGCATGGATCACACGAGACGGAACAAAACATGAACCCAGCAAACAAGCTGTCGCTAAAAACAACAATAGGACTGAGGTGAATGTGCATATTTTACTTGTTCTAGGGAATATATCTATAATTATATCTGAATATATGCAACTCATAGATATTGACGTGTTTGAGGATATTCCAGCATCTCGTAGCTATCAAACATCTATATAAACAACTGCTTCTTCAAGAAAGACAAGCAAGAAAAGTATTTACAGATTTGTTTTGTGTTCTATCCAATTTAGGTAACAAAATGACAACTTTGACAAGTCCAGCCGTTATCGCTCAAAGAATAACACAAAGCTAAAAGGGTAGCGCAGGGTTAATCCGATGCGGGGTTACTCATCCCTCAACTCCAAACTTTTACCAAAAGTCAGTTGAAAACCACGAATAGCCGTCTTCATCACAAACATCAATCACAAAATCTTATAATAAAAAAATGACTACTCCATCACTACAAGACGCAAAGATTGCCTTCCTCGGCGGTGGCAACATGGCTGCCGCCATCATTGGTGGTCTTCTCGCCAAGAACATCAACAAGCAAAACATCTACGTCTCTGAACCTTGGGATGTGAACCGCAACAAGATGGCCGATCTCGGCGTCCGCACAACCACTGACAACAAGGAGGCCGCTGCTGATGCTGATGTTGTCATCCTCGCCGTGAAGCCTCAGGTTGCCAAGGGTGTCTGCGAAGAGCTCGGTTCTGCTTGGGCTGGACGCGATAGCCTTCCCGTTGTTATCTCCATTGCTGCTGGTATCACCCTTGCCAGCATTGCCCAGTGGTTCAAGGGCGATAGTGGAAAGGCCCCTCATATCGTACGTGTGATGCCAAACACACCTGCCCTGGTTGGAGAAGGCGCTTCAGGACTGTATGCCGCCGAGGATGTTACTGGTGCTGAGAAGGAGTTGACTTCTGCTCTTCTGGGTAGTGTCAGCAAGGCCACTGAATGGGTTGACAAGGAGGAACTTCTTGATGTTGTCACCGGTATCTCTGGTAAGTCTAGACAACCAATACTGCTTTGCAGCATAGGCTCACCCAAGTAACAGGTTCTGGCCCCGCTTACTTCTTCGCATTTGTCGAGCACCTCATCTCTAGCGGTATCGGCCTTGGACTCTCTGAGGAGCAAGCTACCCGTCTTGCCAAGCAGACTTGTTTCGGCGCTGGCAAGATGCTTGTCGAATCATCCGATGAGCCTTCACAATTGCGAAAGAACGTCACCAGCCCCAACGGTACCACCCATGCCGCGCTAGT
Organism: Fusarium longipes; assembly: GCA_013618495.1. NCBI lineage: Eukaryota > Fungi > Ascomycota > Sordariomycetes > Hypocreales > Nectriaceae > Fusarium > Fusarium longipes. The sequence goes on along the minus strand of JABFEY010000047.1, from coordinate 48,566 downwards.
CAGCTTCGAGAACTCAGGAATGAAGGAGATCGTTGACAAGGCTGTCAAGGCTGCTGCTGATCGTGCCCAAGAGCTTGGAAAGAACTAGGTCGCAGTTGACGTTATGACATAGATACCTTGCAAGGATAGCAGAAATAAAAAGCAGTTAAATACGTGATTTAATGATAGGCATTGATTGTCATTTGTTCAGGATGCATTGGTACTGACCCTGATCTTTGTCTATTGTTTCCCAGATGATAACTTTGAGTCATGACTTAGAATATCAACCAATCTCTCCCTCTTGACGCACTTCTCAAACGAAAAGCTACTCGCAAGCTCCTCCAGCTCCTCCTTTCTCTTATCTCTGAATAGCTCTGCAAGCTCCCATCCTACATACTCACTCATCAGACACTCCCTGATGACCCTTTCAAACTGTCGCTCGAATGTCCAGATTTTTGGATACTTGGTATCCCTATACTTTTCCAATACTTCATCCTTCAGACCTTGGATGAAGGGTTCGTATAGATGTTTGACGCCGTCTTTATTGACCACGCCCCAAAAGTCGAGACCTAGGCGTTGCTTCTTGGCCACAAATGGAGCGATGAGACGCATGTAGGGTGATTCGGGATCGAGGTACACCATTCCCTGATAACCAATGTCCTTATACAGCCATATCGACCAGCTGACATCTGTCTCTCTGTAAATTGCAAGTTGCTCCTGTAGCAGATTGAAGCGCTTGATGTTGGTCTTGACACCCTCCTCACCCTCCTTATGCTCATTTTGATAAACGGGTCCAAACTCGCCGTTCCAAATGGGAACATTCTTCTCTCTCATGAACTGCACTTTGCGTTCGAAGCTACTTCGCAATTTGGCATTCTGATCCTCTGTACCTTCATATTGCTCGCCAATGGGGAAGCCGAGGAAACTGTAGTCGTGGCAGGCATAGACAGCGTTAGGGAGTGGTTTCTCTGGGAAAGCTCGGAAGTCCATAGCGTATGTGTTTCCATCAATGAAAATCATATGATCAGGGTCAATAGCTCTGACTTCTTTTTCGACTCTCTCATACCACTTGATCAACCTGTCGCCGTAGTGGCCCGAAGAGGTTCTCGACTCATCGGCAGGTTCATTGAGAAGGTTGTAACCAGCGATTGCAGGGTTACCCTTGTAGTGAGTCGCCAAGGCCTTCCACAACTGAATAGCCCGGTCTTGATGATCCTTGAAATCCCAGAATGCTGCTCGAGAGAGGCCAGAGTCGCTGTGCCAATCTTGATTCTGGCCTCCAGGAACTGCGTGCAGATCCAGGACGGCGTAGAGATTATGTCTGGAGCAGATATCTACACACCGATCAAGCCAATCGAAACCCGACTGCTTCAAGTTGTCTGGTTCCATGTCATCAATGAAGTGACGATAATTAAAGGGAATCCGAATGCAGTTAAGCCCCAATGATGCAAAATAAGCCGCATCAGAGTCTGTGAAGAAGTGGTACAGAAGTCTGTCGAAGAAGAAATTGGCCTTTTCTTGACCGAGAACCTCAGTCATTTGTTGTCGATGCTGATGTTCGTGGCCAGCGTAGCCGGTGATAAAGTTTTCCATGTTGAGCATACCGCCGATGGCTGTACCCTTTAAGATGACTTGATTTCCTGAGGAGTCAACAATCCTGCTGCCTTCTGTGTGCAGCATCTTGCACGTCGATGGCTGAGGGCGGCCATATGAGACACCCTCGTGAGAGCTGGAGTTGTCTGCTGTTGCGGTCATGATAAGATGCTGGATGAATGAGGGTACTGGGTTGATAACGAGGGGGAGACTCGAAAAGAAGAAAGATTCTTAAGATTCTTGATAGTTGGTGTTGGAGATTGCATTCCTGTTCACCTAAAATACTCTGTACATTCTCCAAGTGGAGGGGTTCCATGCGTCTCTTACGAGCGATACTCCCCGACAGGCTGAAATCTCCACACCAACTCTGATCACGATACCCAATGAGCTTTGCAAATGTAGTGGATCATATGTCACTCGTCAAAACATGGGGAACCTGACTCAAGTATTATCCCGTGGTTCTTGGGACCGGGGAAGGTTGGCAATAAGAGGACAGAAAACAAGGTGATGTATTTATTCCCGGAGCCTTATTACAACTAAATTACAATGGAGATTATCCGTCAAGCACATACAGCACTTCTTCCAAGAAATTCCGATGATTCGGCAATCCTTGCACATCGTCCTCCCATGCTCTCAAAACCTGAATGATCCTCTCACACGATACTCGCCAACCACTCGGTACTTCACAACCTAAGCGCCGAGCTGCAAGCAATACTGTTGCCGAGCGGACAAGTGCTCGAATCATGAACCATGTCCCGTGATGACGATGTAGGAAACCAGCCTCGTTAACATCAACATTTAATACATGATACTCTAAACCCTTCTTCACAAATTGGATGCCTGGAATGGGTGTTGTGATGCCTCCTTCGACAGCGGCGAAATGTGCCATCACAAAGGGCCAGTAGAGACGTTCAAAGAAGTTTACGAGGTGACCGCGGAGGACGAAGCAGCATACATTATCTTCGATGGAGCCTGACGTGATGGAAAGCTCTGATGGGAGGCTATCCGCCCATTCATTTGCTTGGGCCTCATAAGCTGGAATGAGTAGAGCGAGTTGCTTTAGAAAGCTCAGATTGGAGGTCGATGAGCGATGCAACTCAAGAATGTCATTGCATGTTTGATGCGATAGGCGCCTGAGCGAGATCTCAGAAAGATAAAATAGCCAAGCTGTGTGTTGTCTGCTGGAAGCCACAGTCTTGGTTGATTCGAGAGGATGCGGGGGCGTAGGAAAGAAAGGCGGATACAAGACGCTTGAAGAATAAGGTATGCTGAAATCTGGAAGCGATAATTCTCCTCTAAGCTCTCTCTCAGACTTCCAAGAAGACCAGTATACCGCTTCTTGTTGTGTCTCGCTCAGTTCAGGTATTGGAAGTTCTGGCTCATCCGAAACACTCAAAAATTGTGCTCGTTGCAGAAAGGGCAGTGTTTGGCATGTTGCAAGGGCCTGTGAGAAATATCGCCATGCTTCGAAAGGCCTGAAAGTGCTCATGAGAAAGACACCAGATAGAAAGAAACATTGTGCCGAAATGATATCAGAGCGAGCCATAAGTGTTCCAATCCTCTTCTGCGCTGTCTGAAACAACGCTTGAGCTTCTTGGTACTGCGTCGAATCGGCTTTGAGATGGTATGTTGCATCGAGAGGAGTAGCTATCTTCCCCAGTGCGCAAATGAGTAATGTCAGACACGACCCAGGTGACCAGTCGATCCCCTCCATCATGACATTGAGAACCAACCTTCTAGCAGCCGCTTCATCTAGGATGGGGTTCTTGCAATGTACGTGTGCGAAGAATCTATCCAACAGCACCTTTACACCTTGGGTATCTAGATCCGCTATGTCGGCTAGTGAGGTACTACCTGGCGAATAAGACGGCGATGGTTGAGGAGCATCATTTTGAAGTGTCGCATGCGCTGACATGTCTCTTGAAAGGACGGACCAAAGGAGAAGGCTTTCCATCTTTTCTGGCAATATACTTCTCAACGATATATCGTTCATGGGCAGAGACCGTACTTCCTCCACAGCAGACTCTTCAACTGGAGTCAACTCCTGGGTATGGGCATCGGTCTGCCCGACATTAACAGCCGGTACTTGATGTGAGACGTCATTTCGGGTATCGCGAAGAATCTTCTCCAGCTCATCCAGTCGCTCCAAGATCTTGAGACTTGCGGGGTCGAACGATGAGAGATCGATCGGGGACTGGATGCAGGTCGCCCCGACGCTTAGACAGTATGAACAGGATGGTTTGAGGTTGTCACACTTGGTCTTTCTGCTTCGGCATACTTGGCACGCTGTGTTGGCCCGTTTACGCGGGTAGAAGGCGGTGCCGCGTGGAGCTGGTCTCTTTCCCGAACGACGTTCCTGATCTTGGGGTTGATCGGCTGATGCTTGCCGAGTCATTCTGCCAAACCGTCATTATGGTAAAGTAGTATGATATGTAGGAAGTTAGTGGGGGGTTCAGCTCGGGGAGTCTCGCTCTTTTTACCCTCGGATCTTGTCGCGTCCTGGAGTGGAGAACTCATCGGGGAATGTCGCTCATATCAGCCAGATTTGGGATAACTCCATCCCCGCGATCCCCAGGTTGGCCAACAGACGATCTCCCCACAAACCCCAGAGTGGTCTAGACCGAGCTAGTGAAGCTTGTTGATGATTGTTTTTTCTTCAAATGGTTTTGGGCAATGAGTCCCCTTGTCACGCCATGTTCAGCGGTTGGCCATCGTCAACCCAAAGATGCAATACCAAGGTCGGGAAGTCGTTGGAACCTGAATATAAAACATGGCAGCTGGCCATCGTCTTCCATATCCCAGCATCGACATTTGCACTCTATCCTCCAAAACTCATAAAGCGTTATTAATTCATCGCGATGGCTTCTCATCTGCCTTCAGACGGCAAATCAGATCTTGAACTCCATGCCAAGGCCTCTGGAACAGAGCATATCGACGACAAGTATAATGCTATCAACACGGACCGCCAAGCTGAGCATGAGCTCACTCTCAAGCAATGTTTCCGCCAGCATCCCAAAGTAATTCTGTGGTGTTTCTACTGGGCAATTGCAGCAATCGGATGGTGAGAATATTTCATATTGAGAATAACCAACATCGCTGACTGTTTCTGTATAGGGGATTTGATGCTCAGATCAACGGCGCAATGATCTCCGTTGCCTCTTTCCGACGCGACTTTGGGTATGGTCACGTCCAGTCGTATTCCATATCCATCTAACACGATCCTAGATACATCCAAGACGGCGAAGCGATCCTCCCGGCCGACTGGCAGACAGCCTTCAATACTATCAGCTCCGTTGGCGGTTTCTTTGGGGGTTTCTTGTGCTCCTGGATTTGCGATAAAGTCGGCCGAAAGAATTCTCTTGCCATGGCTCTTCTCTTGGCTACGGGTGGTACCATTGGAGAGTGCATGTCGCATACAAACGTTGCTTTCCTCATGTCCAAGCTCATCCTTGGATTTGCTCTGGGCTTCTTTCTTACCCTTGCACCGCTCGCAACCTCAGAGATCTCACCTGTTGTGCTGCGTGGTGTAGCTACAGCAGGTGTCAACCTTGGTATTGCCATTGGCCAATTGGTTTCGAATGGTGTTATCAAGGCCTTCGGTGACAGGACTGATCATTGGGCTTGGAGAGGTGCTTTTGCCACTCAGGGTATCTTTATTGTCATTCTGGCTGCTGGTCTCCCTTTTGCTCCCGAAACACCATGGTATCTTGTTCGCAAGGGTAAGATCGACGAGGCCAGGAAGTCCATAATTAAGCTCTACGGTTCAGCCATCGATGTCGACGCCAAGCTTGCCACCATTCAGGAGACCATCGCCGAGGAGCAAGAAGCGACAGTGGAAGCACCATCATGGGCACAATGTTTCAAGGGAACGGACCTTATTCGAACCATGATCAGCATGGGCATATTTGTCTGCCAACACTTCGTTGGTATCATCTTCGTCCTGGGATACTCGACTTACTTCTTTCAACTCGCTGGCCTCGAGAGTTCCCGCAGTTTCGATCTAGGCGTTGGAGTCACAGCATGTGGTGTTCTTGGAAACATCTGCAGTTGGTTTGTCGTCAACTCTTTCGGTCGACGCAAAATCTTCCTCAGTGGTATGGGTACTCTCACCCTTCTCCTGTTTCTCATTGGCATCATGGATGTAGTTCCTACTGCTGCTGCCAAATGGGTCCAAGCTGCCTGCACTGTCATCTATGCTTACATCTACTTCGCCACCGTTGGAGCTATGGCATTCGCTGTTCTGGGCGAAACAGCTTCCCTAGCCCTGAAGGCAAAGACCATGGCGCTGACTACCGCCACTCAGTCTGTTATGGGCGTCGCTATGAACTTTGCCATTCCCTATATGGTTAACCCCGATGAGGGCAATCTAAAGGGCAAGGTTGGCTTTATCTTTGGTGGACTTGGTCTTCTTGGCTTCATTTGGAGTTGGGTCTATGTTCCCGAGCTCAAGGGTCGACGATATGATGAGATTGATCACATGTTCCATAATAAGGTCAGCCCTCGAAAGATGGGAGACTACAAGATCTAAGACTGGTCATGATAGCTGTTGCCGCAGGGCGCCTATAGCAAATAGGTCTGGCCTCTTGATTGTACAGGCGAAGAGACTACGTTGACTCATCCGCGTCTGTAATATTTATCGCTGTTCTCATTATGGCTTCAAGCACTAGAAGATATACTGTGAACGCATCAAGATCAACCACTGCCAAGTAGATTCAGAAACTTCTATTGAAAACTTGGTAAACTGAAAGCCTATCCAATAAATATGACAAGAAGAGGCAGAGCATACATCAGTAGGTCACCCACCACCGGAGACTTTGAACCGACATTAGTCTGACCATCATCAACAGAGGTGGCCGATGGTGATGTATCAACCCCAGTCCCAGTAACAGAGTCAGAATTCGAATCTGACCCGGACCCAGAGTCAGAGTCACCTCCATCATTTCCGCTACTACCACCATTACTGCCTCCACCACCACCTTTGTCTTTGCCGTCGGAACTAGAGCCAGAACCTTCACTATCATTGCCTTTCCCATCACCACCACCAGAGTTCCCCCCTCCTCCACTCTTTTCATCCCTCGCAACCCTGATATTCGCATCCTGAATTGTAAGTTCTACTGGCTTTTCTCCGCACTCTTGTATCATCCTAATCTTCTGGTTCTTGGCCGACTTAAATGGATCACTTTCTATGTTCTGTGTATCACTCTTATTACCCGTCGAGACAAGTTCCTTGTCGTAAACAGTGTTCTCATCGACCAACATCTTGAGACGAGATCCGGTCGCACCGTCTTTGGAGCTGGAAGAGTCGACTTCTTCTACCTTGACTGAAAGAAGAACGCGGATGTATTCGCCGGCTGGTATCTCGTCAACTTCACCGCCCGTGGGAGCGATTTCGCAGTTTGCTTTGCCATTTGGTGGTGGTTTTAGAAGTCTAGCAAGTCAGTACGAGGGTTCCACGATAATCCATATAGTGATATACCTACACTACTTGATCTCCATCAGAGGCTTCTTTAAATTCAGCGTAGTCGCCAAGAGTGGTATCCTCCTCTAAATCAACGGGTATCTCGTATGCCTCTCCTGTAGAAGTAGGCTTTGAGCCGGTCACTGTGGTGAGGCCATTGTTGTCAGTGGCAGCTGAAGCAGATGCTTTAGCCGTCTCGCTGTTGGATCCTGCTGAAGGGGAGCTTTGATCAGAATCTGCTTCTTCGGTCTCTTGGGGTTTTTCAAAAGGACTTGTTGTTTGGGGGCTATCGACTTCATCACTGGCCTGGGAGGAGGCGGCAGGTTGGGATTTCCCATTCTCCGTTGCTGAGGGTTTACTGGAAAAAGATTCCGGCCCGTTCGTACCTTGGTTTCCATCTTCATCGTTATCAGAAATTCCTGAAGCGGCGCTCGTGGGCTCCGCATCACCAGTCGCTGTTGGGTCGCTGTCATCTCCGGTCAAAGTTGGTCCTATAAGTTCTGCTCCGGTATTTGATGGTTGATCTTCTGATCGCAAGTTAGCTGTGGGTTCATCGGGAATGTCAGTCACTAAATCATCAGTAGTCACGGTAAGTGAAATAGCCGGTAATGGATCAGAGGCCTCAGGAGCAGAGACTGGCTCGCCTTGGCCAGTTCCTGTTGGTCCGGGTATAGCCTCTTCCGGCGCGGAGATGGAGGAGTCACTTGGAACAATATTGGATTCATTGTCGGTTGCAGTTGATTCCTCACCATTTGAGTCAGTGGGTTCCGGGTCATTGGTGGGAGACGGTTCAGCATCGTCACTAGTGGGTGCTGCATCCGTGGGAGATGGTTCATTACCGGCGTCGGTCGGCTCAGCGTCGCTAGTAGCATCAGGTTGTTCGTCGGTAGACGGATCCGGTATTTCCGAGGGCCCTGTAGGGGTATCAACAGAGACTGATTCATCGACTGGGACTCGGGCATCTTCCCCGGATGAGGGCTCGGGCTCGGGGTTGGCATTTCCTGTTGGTTCTTCGTCTCCACCGTCATCATCACCATCTGACGAGGCATATTATCAGCCATGTCTCTTACATCAGGATGAGCAGAAGGACGGAGCTTATTGAAGCTCAGGAAGACCAATATCAAAGTTCACTTACCTCCACCTGATGGTGCCGAAGGCTCGGGAATAGGGACATCTGCCCCACCAGTGTCGGCAGCAGGGTCTGCTAGGGTAGCCACAGAATCTTCATTTGCTGAAGCCAAATCAGTTTGGCAGAGGCCTCTCTCAATAATGAGACCTAGAACGAGGCTTTTTAACAAATGCATGGTGAATAACACAAGACTTGACTCAACGATAACAGCTACTGCTCAAAAGGGAGTTAGTCAGTCGGGGGTATGTTGCACAGGTTGAAAATGTCGACGTTGTTGCTCCATTATATAAGTGCTCCATTACTAGACATTCCTCTGCCTTTGAGTGTCTAGACCCTCTATGGTGACCTTTCTCGCATGTAGACGATCAGCCACCCAGCCACAACCTAACGCTAGTGACCGGAGCTGAAATTCAGACAATCTCCTCACCTAATACACTTTGATGCGGATCAGCCTTATGGAGATTGTGGCGACCTAAACCGGCCAAGCCAGACGAATTTGAGAGGTTTAGTGAGAACACGACGCCATCTACCAGACTTCTCCGTCCATAAAACATTCCTCAACCGCGGTCCACCACTGTTCACCAGGGTTAATAGTAGCCCCAATTAGACACATCTATCGCTCCAGAATCATGTCTGAGAGTGAACTAAACAGGATTTGACCATTCTCGGAACTACCATCTACCGACGTGCGGGGACTGAGATTCTACCGAGTTAAGCCTAGACCAAGCCACGTCAAGTAATAAGTTGATACTCTAAATACAAGGTTAAACAGGCCTCCGGGCAGCGACTCTTAGCGGATGGGCCTCAGTATCATAAACAGAAAAGTCAGTCCCCCCCTCTCCACCTAAAACATCCCATTGGCCCTTACTTCCAGTCTGGATCAGCCACTGGTACGTCAATGTTTCAGCAAGCATGAAGCTAGCCGTGATGCCACCGCAAGTTCCGTTGCCAGACGGAGATAGCACATCATGCACGCTCGCAAAGCCACCACCGACACGCATGGTTCTGTTCTGGGCTAGGGTGAACGCCCAAGCTACATCACGCCAATATTGAGACTTGGTATGCTGGTGAGAGTAGTACCAGCTTTCCACAGCCTCTGGCGCTTGACCATCGCCGTAACAATTATCCGGGATAAGGAAGCTCGCGCGAGAGTACCGCTCTGTCTCGTTGCTATTCTCGGGTAGGGACAGCATTTCAGTATCCCAACTGTACAGCGTTGGGCCAATTCCAGATGTTGCATACCGATGACCGTTGGCGCAGTATTCACTAAAGGTGAGACCACAGTCCAGCCAGTCAGAGCGGTTCATGGCTGGCTCCAAGGATAAAAGAACCTCCAATACAACTAGCGAGAAACTCTGTGTAGTTGACCTGTTCTTTGCCAGCGAAAGTTGTTACCATGATCGAGTCTGGCCGTGAGGACAGATGCGAGATCAGATGTTTGATGGTTGAGTCGGCAGCTTTGGCGAATCTCTTGCCATAGTGACTGAAGCGATCAGGGTCATAGACGGAAATCTTGGTAAGATACTCATAAGCTGAATCATTACCCGACGTCCATCCTCTAAAGTTATCTAGAATTTCTCCAGTTTCGATACCAAAGGTACCGCTGTTAAGATCCAGGCCATACTTCCGAAGAGGGTGACAGCCAATACTCTTCGGCACGGTTGGCAAGTTCTCCATACTGTGGATCTCCTGTGAGATCAGAAGAATGCTGCCATTTGAGAATAAGCGAGCCCATGACAGCTAGACCCGTCGTTCGTCCTCCACCTTCCGTCAAGATCCCCTCGTTGAAGGTTTTGTTCTCGATGAGAATGTCGTTAACTGGAATACCACTTGGTATTTCAAAAGCAAATTTGAGAGTATCAGCCAATGTCTTGGCTTGGACGAGCAGCACATCAATCTTGTTACTTTCGATCTTGAGCTGGCGGAAGAGGCCTTTGATCAGACCATAAGCTCCAAGCAAACCGCCAAGATAGCGAATATTGGTCTCAAAATTACTGACAAGACTGGGCCTCGGAGCATTTGTTTTAGTAAAGTCAATAGTGGGAATAAAATCCAGAATTGTCTCGACTATATCGATTTGCTCCATGAGGATGGCAGTGTCGAGACCATCCACAGCTGTGACACCCCATCCATTTCGGTTATCTATATAGTTGTTGTACTTAGGTCGCAAAGAATCATGGTGGAAGGCATGTGTGAAGTAGCCGTCCAATGCAAAACGGAACATTTCAACAATCTCATCTGCGCGCTTAATTTGAACTGATTCAAAGTCGGTGTAGTCATAGTCACGACCCCGCTGCTTCAGGTAGCGAATGTAATCTTCTGGTATCGAGTTCTTGGGGGGGGGGGAGCAAATGAAAAAAGTGGTAGTCAGAGGACATAGAAGAAAGAGAGAAACAACATGGCAGCCTTTCGATGAATAGATAATAGAGAGAAATTGGGGTTGTCCACAGCATGCATATGGGCAATGTGAGGGCTGTCTAATCTAGAGTCACTAGCGTGTGATTTACAATCTCTATACAGTCCTGAGAGAACACATGGAGGGTTCAGATGCCGCAAGTCCCTATCATTTGGTCGTTTTGGTTGTCCCTCAGTGAAAGAAGGAAGAAAGTTCCGCGGTTTATAGCAAGCTCAATTAGAGTTAAGTGAAACCACATGCCAATCCTGTAGTTGGGTATATCAACAGGGCAGATCGCAAAAGACCAGTGCTTTACTCAAGGATCGCGCAGATCTCGCACCGTCGGGGGATAAAAAACAAACAAGCTTTAACTAAGGAGCGTTTGATCTCTTCTTTTCATCATGTCCAAAGCATTTGAAGATTATGCGAGACTGGAATTCATGAATGGCGATATGTAGCAACGACGGCAAAACATACAACACCAGCTTCTTAAGTACATACGAACTGATTGGGGACAAGATTGGGATTGACAATATCGTGCAAAGATTTTGTCTATGAATCCTATACTGAACTACTAACTGTCCATATGTAAAACGCGACGCCATTTCAGATAGTGGTCATGTAAGAATGGAGGTCGTTTGCCTCCATAAATTCCTTCCAGGTCGTCAACTTCAAGCCGGGTAGCTAAGGAAATGTATTAGTGCCGTGATTTTGTAGTAGATTCCAGAAGTTACTTACCTGATTGGCTTGAACAAACTCAGGTCTTTTATATATCATTCCGAAATCTCTGAAGATGAGGAGCTGCTCAGTAAAGTCCAAAGCAGTCAAATCATCCATGTGCTTCTTGAGGACAGATTGAAATTCATCAGAGGACATTTCTTTGTAACGAATGTCCACACCATATACTACACGAGATTAGCAATTGTTGCTTGAGGCTCCAATAATACATACCCTCTGACATGGCACGAATCTTTTCCCCTTCCGACATGGCTTCAGAGTAAAATGCGATAGACTTCTCAAGACATTGGTCGGGATGGTCGAGGATATACTGCACCAATTTTCCTGTGTCGGAAATGGCGACATTAGGTAGAGGGGTAGTCTCAGGTAATACGAAAGACCTCAGGTAAGTTCCATCCGCTTGCTTTCCAACTTTGTCAGAGATGCACTAGTTGTTGAAGATATCAACATACCTTGATAGGAAGATAAGTGCTTGGCTGAGTGAGGCAGTTCTCAAAGTAGTTGGGGAAAAGCACAGTAGTAGTCTTTTTCCACAACTCTGGCTTCCGCTCCCGAATATACTTGGAGACAGCAGCCTTGCTCTGCCAGTGATACACATGAGGGTAGAAGCCTTCCGATATCCTATTAGCATCCGGAAGGTCTGCCCAGATTAGCTGTTCCAGATGCGGCATTTCAGCAGCTATATCCATGATAGCCTTGCCCTGGGCTTCCTCTCTGGCGCCGGACATGTGTTGCCAGAAATCTGTCATGGCGAAGATAACATGGGCATCATGAAAGGCATCCTTGAGGCTCTTTGAGTCGTCGACATCGGCTCGCTGAACTTCGATGCCGAGCTTGCGAAGCTCTTGGGCCTTTGGAGAGGAAGTGTTACGAGTTAATCCACGAACGATGTAACGGTCTGGAGACTGGACGAGGAACTTTGCCACAGAGCCACCCTAGCGGTGGGAAAGGAGATATTAGTCAAAATCGAGAAGGGTTGAAGTTGACAAGACTTCTTACCTGGAGACCGGTGGCACCAATGACAACAACTCTCTTCTTCTCGAAAGTATTTTGAGCCATTGTGAGATATTGGCAAATACCTGAATGAAACAGGATTCTAATTGACGATCAGACTTGCTAGAAACCTGATTGATGGTGGGAATTAAGAATATGCAGATTTGGAATAAGGGTTTATATAACAACAAAAACCCGATCAACCTACGATTCCTCATTCTGTGGATCTTATCGAAGATCGTAGATTCGTTCCTGTCGATGAAAGACACTAGCGGGTCCTTCGATGGATTCCACGAAGGCATTTGCCGCTGATTCAGCCGGGACTATCACCACTTTTGGCATCTTCAAGGATCCACAAGTGCGAAAGCCAGGTGTTGTCAAGGTATCGTGAAACAACAGTTAGATCACAAGCTTTTGAACCTTGACCTTAAGGAGATATTATATTCTCTATAGGTAAAAAAAAAGAATGGGCTTAAATCTATTACAATAGGGTAAGATTGAAGCGGTACAAGTTTGACCACAGAACTATGGTTGGTGGTCCACTTGCGTCATGATCTAGTCTAGATAGACGCGCTTAATTCCCGCTAACGAATATTAATAAGCGGAAAATTAGTAGAAAATTACGCGAAATTCAGGACTCGATTCTTGCGTAGCAACCAGGCCGCAGACATAGCTGAAACAAGACCTCAATTCCTACCGCAACAATGCCGGAATGCGTCAGGGGTCGAAAGTCGAAATCATGTGGTTCTTGTCGCAAGAAGAAGGTAAAGTCAATGTTTTATAGCATCGTACATGATAGTTAAGACGGAGAGATCATTACGGTCCGATATCTGGTATTGTTGTGCTATACTTACTCAAGTTTATTAGATCCACTGCGATAGAGCTGTTCCACAATGTGATTACTGCAAGCATCATAACTTGTCTTGCATCTATAAACAGGCGACTAAACCGAGAGATGATGGGTCAAGGTAAATCCATGCACTTGTCAATTCTCTGAGATACCTGGTAGATAACCAACTCGACAGATCCGTGGATATCTTACCGCCAAGCATCGACGCATTTGAACCTGGGCATAAACAGGTGACATTGAGCCATTCAAATTCCAGTTGTAAGTTTCCCCTCACCTTCTCGGCCTTTATGACTATACCATTTCAAAGCTCACTCGAATGTGTTAGCAGTCCCAGACGTGCCCAATGCACAATGTTACCAATCCTATCTGGAAGGCCTCCAACTCTTAAATGGTTTACCATTTTTTAGCGATGCTGGTCAACTCTGGATGCAGTCTACGACAGCATCAGCTCCAGCAAATAACCTCAAACATAGATTCTTCCAAGGCCATCAATATGCCCAGCCATATACTTTGCCGTCTACAACTGCGACAGATAACGGGCTTCCAACCCACGAGACAATCAAAGACTTTGTGACGAATTTTGTTTCATCTGAACAGTTTCTTGTCTTCCCTGTGTTGAGTCTCCAGAGGTTTCTTTATACGACGCTACCGCTTGCCCAGGTCGATACTATCGTTGGTATAGAAAGACAGCGCGGCGTGATTAGTGCTAGAGCATGTGTCAGAGCCATCCTTGTGCTTGGCGATGTCCTCGGCCATAATGTCACAGAAGTGGGGCCGACAGAGCTACAGAATTATGTTAGGGAGATCGAAGACTCTTTGCCAGTGATGTTACAAGAGATGACTATAGATGGTTTGGAATCGTTGACCATGCTCGTGAGCAACCGCAAAGATGAACTAGATCAGGATGAATACGACTGTGGCTAATCTTCGAGCAGATCATATATAAATACTTCATTGGCGACCTCCGCTCAGCGTCATTCCTCATCTCCTTTGCAACTCGTATGATCTTCCAGCTTGGCGCCCACATTCCTCCTCCAACAGCAGAGCGATATGACAAATATAAAATCACTCATCATATGCGTGATCTCTTCTGGGTCTGTTACTGTATGGACAAAGATCTATGCCACAGAATCGCCAAGCCACCCGTCATAAACGACGCTCACTGCGATTTATCATTTCCCACCAACTACGCCGAAATGCAAAACTCCAACATCCTTAGTCTTGGTCAGCTGCCCAACTTTAGACCTACCACCGTACCTCTTTACCCGTGGGATATACGGCTATCCCTCATCAAATCCAGAATATATGAAGATCTGTATTCCATGAGCGCTTCAATACAGCCCGAAGCTGAGGTTTTGAGACGGATTCGGTATCTGGATGAGGACTTGGAGGTTTGGCGTCTTACGTTGCCTCTAGATCATCGACCGACGCTTTCCTTCTTGGACAAGACGCCTGTTGACGAACAAACAAACACTCAGGCAATCATGCTTCGTCTGTCCTACCATCATTCTGTCATTCTGATTCACAAAGCGAGATGCAGGTTGATCGGCCCCGTCCCAGGTCTGGTAGACACTGGTTATGAGGCCAACTTCCAATTGTTAGTTGATGCTTCAAAGTCAATCTTGACATATCTTGAGAAGGCCCTGCCCGTCGTAGCTCATGAATGCTTCTGGTATGTCAATCTCCCTTGCTTGCATATAGCAGACTTCTTGCACTTCCAACTGCTGACCGTTCATCGAGGATTATTCTCTTTTATCCCATGACTGCGATTTTTACCATCTTTTCTATCGCACTCGTTAACAAAACCCAAAAAAACTCAGTCCATGAAAATTTGGCCCTTCTGCAAGAGTTTGTTAGGGTGATTCGACGAATTCCCATTCGCAGGCTGACCGTCGCGGAAATTTCCCACCTAGCGTTTGTAGAAGAATTGGTAGCGGAAATGAGCAGGTTGATTATTGCTGCAGGTCAGAAAGAAGGGTATTTGCTGTAAGCCACATATTGATGAATACATCAAACTGAAAGCATAAACATGATGGACTTCATCTTGACCACAAGCTAAAGTCCGATGGAATTCAACATTGTTTTACGGTGTTTAGCTATATCCGAAACGTGATAGTAAAGATTAATATCCAGCTGAGAAATCTTGAGAGTATTTCCGCAAAAATGTCCGTGTTAAGTCCCTCGCAGCGGACAAGTGCAATTGTCCGCGATGCAGCCACCTAGTAGGTCCAATCAAGAGCCTTGCTTTCAAGGACTGTCAGTCTTTGATTGGCCAAACGGATATTATGCATTCTCATCCTAAATCCTCGTATAATTCGTAACTGCCAGATTGAGTTGTAATGCTTACTTTGTACATAATATCTGTCAATGTTGGTTGGAGTCTCTGCAATGAATGTTGCAGTATAAGTTAAGGTGATTTCTCGCTCAAAGTGAGAACAATATCACCGTCATCTTACACGTATCAAACAACAAACCGTATCAACATCTTTATAAGACTACCTCAACTCCAGTCAATACTTTACAACACATCTAAAATGGAATTTCCAAACACTCCTCTCATCGGCGGCGCTGCTGACATCCCCGTCAACTCCCCCTCTCCCATCATGTCTTTCACTCCTGTCACCCTCCCCGCCGAGGGCCGCAGGGTCCCTCTTGACATCAAAGTCACTGCCCCGGCAACGGGAACAAACCTCCCCATCATTCTCCTCTCCCACGGTCATGGTCCCAGCAATTATCTCTCTTCACTCAAAGGCTATGGACCAATCGTTGATTGGTGGGCTAGCCACGGTTTCGTTGTTATCCAACCGACACACCTGAGCTCCAGACAATTAGGCTATCAGCTGTCTGTTGAGAATATCAGAGAGCTTTTTATGGATGAGCGAGTGAAAGATATGCATCGAATTCTTGACAGCCTCGACACTATTGAGGAGACTGTATCTTTCATCAAGGGTCGTCTCGATAGAGACAAGATTGTTGTTGCTGGTCACTCTCTCGGTTCTTTGACTGCCAACATTCTTCTTGGTGCCGTAAACACTGACCCTCGCGACGGCGAAAAGATGGAACTTGCAGATGCTAGAATCAAAGCTGGTTTCATCATGGGCGCTCTCGGTAATGGGACCACAGATCTCTCTGAAGCAGGTTTCAAGATGATGCCCTTCTACAACATCGACTTTTCCAACATGAGGACGCCTTGCTTAGTGGCATGGGGCGACTCGGATGTGAGCCCTCACTTGACATCGCGCGGCGCAGACTGGCACGCCGACCCATATACAGAGTCGCCCAGCCCGAAAGCCTCCTACGAGATCAAAGGCGGAAAGCATGGATTCGGCGGTGTTAGCGGATGGGATGCACTAGAGTGTCAGGACGAGAGTGCTGAGAGACTTGCTGCTGTTCAGAGAGTTAGCTGGGCTTTCTTTAGGAGTCAGCTGTACCCTGGCGATGATGCTTGGGAGAATGCGAAGAAGGCTATTGGCCAGCATGCAGAGATTGGCAAAATTGAAGAGAAGTAGGGATGAAGTTGTGTAATTTGATTGTTATTTATTTTATCATATGGCGGTATTTTACATTAATTCCAGTCTCATTATTGTCACGCAGATTGCAATAATATCATGTTTCGTTATTATGCAACTTGATAACAATTTAAAATGCTTCTTGTATATGAGGCTCACTGAGCCTTAACTAGGCTTGATACACCAGATCCGGATGTAATACAGATCTAGCTCAGCCTTACAACACCATACTAGCATGCATGAGCAGGACTATCATTCTTTACAACAGAATCATAGTGATAATTCTAGCTTAAAAATAATATTCATTGTTATATTTCCGGAAATTCAGGATAATCTACCGTTGGATCTCTATGTAAGCTAATGTTTGAGACCCCTGCAGTCTACATACTGTACTTGGGGGCCAAAATCATATCTGTACCAATAGAATAATCTAAAATCCCTACCGCCCTGCTTAATTAACCTAAGTCCTACAAGAACCTGAGGCATCAATGAATCCTTCCAGCGTCAAAAATCAACGTGCTGTTTGTCCCTTCATTCAAAGAACAATACTCTTTGAATACTTTTTTCATGCTCTATCTGGTGAAAATAGCTGCTGACACTTGCCCTTATTCACTGTCTTGTCATAACTACTCATACCCTCCCAAGAACGAAATCCTAGCTATCAAGTTCATCATTTGGACAATTTATCTCCTACGGCGATATGGAGCCTCGGGAATTGGCAGCATCTGATTTCGAGAGTACGACAGCTGGCGAGGACCAGCATCCCCGTTCTCCAAAGAATTCAGAACGATGTGAATCTTCACATCGATTCTCGAAGCATACAGAGCAGAAAGGTCTTGATATCTGCGCCGAAGCACTCGACATTCAGAGATGGAAGTCGACTATCACGAATAACGAAATAAACGAGTGTCAAACACATCTGGAACCAGAAACAATAAATGGAGTGCTTGTATCATCATTGAAACAACAGTCTGATGCCAGCAGGTCTCAAGGGGGAGATGATTATGAGAGTGCTAAAACTAATGGCGAGCCAGATGACAAAACTGACCAAATTTATGATGTCAACAAGTCTACTCGTTTACAGTGCATCGTTGGCATTTTTGTTGGTTGTCTTTTAGCCTTCGCATGTATCGCGTCTGGTACTTACGTCCTTGCCACACGAAAGGAAAGGCTTGCTGCTCACATTGACATTGATACGACGGCAAGAGAGATATTATCGCTTGTTTTCAATATCGTCCTCACCTTCTGTATTGATAGCATGGCTTTCATTCATTCTGTGTCGTTAAGATGGGCCCTGTACAGCGAACAGCGATTGGAATTTAACACGAACCTCCGCCTGTTCACCAGCTCCAGCAAGAGTGGGCCTAATCGGTGGTATACAAACATCTTCAGCATGATCTGTTTGTGTCTTTGCTACGGGACATCCAGTTACTTACTATTGCCCACTGTAATGTCAGATGAAGTATACCTGAACGGCGTGGCTCTTGTGGTACTGGGCTTAGCTCTCCTAGGACACGCAACAGTCTCGTCCTGGTGTCTTTGGACCCGCTCCGATTCAGTCTTGACTTGGAGTTCAAATCCATTGAGCAATTGTCTGGCGGCTGTACAAAATGGGATGATTCAACGACGCGAAGGAAGATGCATGCAGCCCGTTCCCGACCAACACCATTCCCCATCAACACAAGGCTATGACTACAACGACGTGGAGCCAGTTCATCCTCAGAAAAAACAAAAGAGCATTTACAATTTGCACAGGCGTATAAAAACAGTCATCGTACTATTGTGGACGCTGGCAATACTTGCTACAGGATGGGTGTTTGCAATCTTGGGATTGGATCTCGCCTATGCCGTCGATAGTGGCAACCATTGTCCTCCTGGTACAACCTCGCTAAAATGGGAGATTGCCGCTCCAGGTAGTTGCGACAGCAACATGGCCAGCCTGTCCATGTCCTTTTCTCAGAATGGAGATATCGGCGATCAAAGCATATACCCACTTCTCCAAGTATTCTTGGGTCTGTTATTCATAACCGCCATTCAAGCAGCCCAGTCTATTGCTCTACACTGTACTGAACTGCTTGTCAATATATCACGAGATGAAAATCACTGGAGGAAAGCTTATGACGGTATCGGGACAGATAAAAGATGTCCTAAAGGGTCTCTACTTGCAAGCGACTCACTATGGAATGCAATAAGCAGTTGGGAATATGTTACTCTGAGTATCTTCAAGTCTTTTTTGCATTGGAGTGTCGGTCAAGCTGTGCAGCCGGGCATCAATGGGAAACTCCCAGATGATGTCACGATGGAGGATATGTCTTCTTTACTGGAAGGGATTACTTTGGTGGGTATAACCTTTTATATGACATATACTCGGTTGATACTTTATGCCGCCCTCGCTATACTACTGGCTTCGTTTGCGACTTTCTTGGCACTCAGAAAGCGATCAGGACCACAGCCTTCTACTATGGGTCACTTGCAAACTATAGCTGACCTAGTTGATGATTGGACTCTGAATGAGAAGGGTCGTCTTTTTTGGGGAGACAAGGGAGTTGACATGACAACTGAAATTCGTCATGCAGGGACAAGCTCAAATCCGAACGATCTAGATGAGATTTCATTCGATGCTATCTATGCAGGACAGCGATAAATAAAAGGTTAGAGTTTCTTTTCTCTGACAAAATTGATGTTAAACGACACCCCAGCCTCTACGTACAGGTGTGATCGGATATTGGCTGGATCTGACCGCCGCAACCCAGAACTTCAACTGCGTCGCCTGTTGAGCCTGATCCTCCAAAACCAAGTGCTTCAACATTCATGTGACTTGACAGAACAGCACCTGCTTGAACATGGCCTGAGATGATATTGAACATGCCAGGTGGAAAGCCCGCCGTTTGCACCAACTCTGCAACTGCCCATGGTCAAGATGGCTCTATGTACTTACACAACTTCTACATTTCGAAAGACGTTACAGAAGGTTCCAAGGATGCTAGAGTCAATTTGACTGTATCAGGCAAGTCAAGACATGACTACCACGTTTGAAGAGGGACGTAAATCATGTTTAAGAACTCTTAAACCTTTGAGGCTACTATGAAATCTCGAATAAGCATTTGCGAAACTCAATCTTATGGAAGAGGCCTTGGCTCAACACTCTCCAGAGTGGGCGTCACTTCTGCAAACAACCCAGTATCCTCATCAATAGGCAGTACATCAATCGTTGTCTCTCTTCTGAAGCCACCACCATCCGGAATGTGGAATCTATGATACGCAATGTACCATTCATCAGTTCCCGGAATATTCAGCACCGAGTTGTGGCCTGTACCCAAAATTCCCTTCGACTCGTCTTTCTTAAGAATGACACCGCGATACGTCCAGGGTCCAATAGGGTTGTCAGCTGTTGCGTAGCCCACCCGGTAGTTTTCAGAACCAGTGTCATCGATAGAGTATGTCAGGTGGTATGTTCCGTCACGATAATTAACGAAGAGGCCTTCACGGAAGTCTTCGAGTCCGGTTATGCGCTCCCATGTGCCTGGCTTGAGGGACACCATGTCATCGTTTAACTCTGCAACGATGGGCACACCATTACCCCAGTACATGTACCACTTTCCTGTTTGTGGATCCAGAAAAGCTGCTGGGTCGATGGCTTGGTTACCAACAATGGGCTCATCTGAGGTCCCCTTAATCATAGGCTGAGATTGGGCCTTCCAGGGCCCTTCCGGATGATCTGCGACTGCAACGCCAATACTCTTATGACCTTCTTTAACAAATGGATTGTTGCCGCTGTGGTAGAAGTAGTATTTGCCATCATGAGCAGCAAAACCAGGTGCCCACGCGTTACCCGTTGCCCAAGGGACATTTCCGTTCTCGCCATCGAGGACAAGGAAAGGTTCCTCGCTCTTTGTCCACGATACCAAGTCCGGCGACTTCCACCAGTAGAACTCGTTGCCACCCCAGCCTTCGAAACCGTCCGTGGTGACGAAAAGATAGTAAGTGTTATTAACAACAGCGATGTTGGGGTCAGCCCATAGTCCTGGTAGGACAGGGCTATCGCGCTTTGTCAGAACTCGAGCCGAGGCTGGGTTAAGTGCGAGGAATGCCACAACCGCGAGGCTTGGAAGGGATAGAAGACGCATCTTGACTGTTGATGAGCTCGAAAGTTCACATCAAGTTGAGCTCAGTTGCTCATCCATTTGACTATATATCTACTCCATGCCGCTACATATGACGAACTTACCACGGATAGTGCCTTGGAAGATCGTCATGGTTCTACCAGTTCTACGGACCGTTTCGGACCGACACCATTTTGAGTAAATCACTTCGTTCTCAATTTTCATTCGTGCGCGAAGACAATTAATTCCCCCCGCAGATGAATCTGGGGGATCGGCAATGCGGGGTGCAGGATCACTCTTTAAGCGCTCGAGTCGTTGAGGTTGGGAGAGTCTCGTATTAACATCCGATACTACCTCCCTCTTGTCCGCGTGATTGTTCCAAGATTTGGAGGTATGCCAAGATGCCTCGGCTTTGAACACTCCAGAACTAACTGGGATTTGCCGAACGTACTATGGGGAACTGCATGCAAGGTTATTTTGAGTATTTGGCATTGGTAGAGAACCTGAAAAGTCTAATGGTGGATTGGAATAAATAGATACATCCACAACGTCGTATGTGTGATAATATTGATTTATTTACAAGTTCAAATTCATATACAGAAACGAGCATCCAGCTCACAATTGGAAAAGAGACCAGCTACTAGCCGAGAAGAAAAGTGTCGCCTAGTAAGCAACAGGCCAGCCGTTGTCGTATCGCAAAAGGTTGATACCGAGGAGAGCAGTTCCGGCGTTGTCGTAGTAGTGATAAACAAGCACATCAGCATCGACATCAGTAAAGACGGCATTGTGGCCAGGGCCGTGAATGTTGCCGTGGCTAGCCATGATCTCAGTACCACCGCCCTGCATCATCTGTTTGCCAGCCTTGTCGACGAAAGGACCAGTGATGCTGTTTGATCGACCGACCATGACACGGTAGGTGCTGGCAGCACCGTTGCAGCACTTGTCGAAAGAAACCCAGAGGTAGTAGAAGTTGCCCTTCTTGGTGATGAAAGGAGCCTCGACGGCACCATCGACAGATGAGTCGCGCTTGGCGAGAGAGTACAGCTGGGTACCGGTGCGCTTACCAGTGTTGGGGTCGAGCTGGATCATCTTGATACCGGACCAGAAAGATCCGAACGAGAGCCACCACTTTCCGTCACCGTCAACGAAGAGGTTACCGTCGATAGCGTTGTAGTCATTGTTGTTGTTGGACTCGATGACAACACCCTGGTTCGTCCAAGAACCTGAAGCGCCAGTCTTGCTAGTGGCGAGAAAGATGGCGGAAGTTCGCTGGCCAAATGATGAGGCAGAGTAGTACATGTAGTACTGGCCATTGTGGTAAGAGATATCAGGTGCCCAAAGGTTCTTCTCGCCCTTGGTGTATTGTGTCGTCCATGGTGCTCCATTAGGGAAAGCCGCGCCGGCTTCCTTCCAGGTAGTTCGGTCCGTGGAAGTCTTGAGGGCAACATAGTCTCCCGTGTGAGCCATCAAGTATCCTCCTTGAGGCATCTTGACAACAGTGGGATCGTGCACACGGGTTGCGCCGTTGACGGCGCCAGGGTTGGGATAGGCGGCGCTGACGGCCGAAGCCATGGCCAGCATTCCACTGACGACGAATTTCCACATTGCGATTGAAGAGATCTACTTTTGTTTCGAGTATGTGCAGTAGCTGATCAGCAGATCTTCAATTGAAACAAAAGGCTGCGGCGTAACATTATCTTTATAGTGATATTGACCTTGTTGCCCCTTGAGCCCCCGGCATTTGGGTCAAGTCCTTAATCTTCAGTCCCAGTTTCAGTGAATGCTGAAACGGGCCCCTCCTGTTAACTCCGTATTGAACAGTGGAAATCTATACGCGACGTTGCCCGCCTGCTATTTCCAGTTGGTCTCAATCCTTAAGCGCGCCACGGAAGAATTGTCATGGGGCGGAACTTGTCGGTCCGTTGCCTGATTGGGATCCTTGCCCGTTAGTTGATCTATCTTTGCCGAGCTAAAATGACGGGACGGCAATAGGAGGTTCTGATACGAGGTGATAAGCCAAGACAACATCACTCGTGATGGATCAGACGCGTCGTGAATGGCTCATCAAGATCCGTGAATTAAATAGTATCATTGCCAGTTTACAACCTTCACTACAAGAGGCAGGTAAGCTCTGTAGATGTAAATTTCGTCGACTTCACCGCCAAGACATCTGAAGATCAGATGAAACTTGCAGGGATGAGGCCTGCATGGGTTCTCAAGCTTCGCCTTTTCAGGTTATCAATTCGATATCGTCTGTCCGAAACATACATATTGAATGAATAAAAGTACGGCTAAAGATTCCGAGGGTTCCTTTATTGCTTTTCCCAAACTTCTATCATCTTTCAAGTTGCTGTGACGATATTTGTTTCAGAGAAGACCTTGGCAAAAGAAAAGCAAATACAAATAAACATCGCACAAGGATAGACACATTTGAACCATGACGGAGGTAGCCAATTCAAGTTTCCAACAATGCAGTCATATTATAGCAAACTGGTCGAGATGTATTTTAATACTATCATTTGTGCTGAGTTTGAATGATACTCTCCCATTCCGTCAGTAAGCCCATAATCTCAACACTCTTCTGAATGTTTGGGGAAGGACGCTCCGCCTCTTTAACGCCACGACACAAGCAATCCTCCACTGTCTTGACTTGGTGTCCAAACGCATCCAACTCAGCCGTAACAACAATCTGCTCCGTCTCACCGCCATAGGTCTTTACTTCAATGACGTTATCGCCAGCAATAGGTAGCCAAGGGTTAGTTACGAATCTGATCCTTCCCTTGTCACCAAGAATGGAAAACGAGGAGTCGTTCCCGTAGCTATCTGTTGATTGAAGACTCGCAAGAACACCGTTGTCAAAGCGTATCGTCAAAGAGGCATCGCGGACATGGACGCTGCCTTTAGTAGAAATGTTGCCGAAACCTTGTAACTGACGCGTTGAAAAAACATCACTTCCGAAAGCTGTCTCTATGACGAAGTGGAGGAGCGAGACCGGATAGCAACCGAGGTTGTAAATCGTTCCCATGCTAAGAGGATTGGCTTTCTTCCAGATATTCGCCGAGTAATATCCTGAAACACCACGAACTGTGCCAATGCGTCCCTCGAGTAGCAACTCCTGCATCTTTTTGATGACGGGATGCGTGAGGTACATTAAACCCTCCAAGAAGAAGACATTTGCATCCTTTACAGCCTTCTCAATAGCCTTTGAATCCTCCATCGTAGTTGCGAGGGACTTTTCGGACAGAATTGCTTTTCCTCGCTTTGCTGCTGCTAGAACTGCGGGAGTGTGCATGTGGTTTGGCAAACCGACGTACACGACATCGATTGAAGCTTTGTCAAGGAGATCTTCGATAGAGGTATATCGCTCTTCAATGTTGTGCTTATCTGCAAAAGCTGCCAGGCGCTCTTCGTTACGGCCAAAGACCGCGGCTATTGTTGAGTTTTTGCTTTTGAGTATAGACTTTGCGACGACATCGGATATGAAGCTCGTGCCGAGCATGCCCCAGCGTAAGGCGGTCATGGCGGATTTGATTCCTGTTCTTGAAGATCGAGATATGGCTGAAGTAAAGAGTGATTCTGGATGAAATTTACTCTACCATGAGATCAAAAACCAATGTTATTATGTAAGTAAATAAGCACTTAGATAGCATGTATGCTTCTGACCTATTAAACATTGTGAATTCGAGTTCCCCTCCATCTATACATTAGCCTCCTCCGACGATCTCCGCTGTTTGCCGGTGGAGACTTTTTTACCGGCAGGTTTGGCGTACTGCATTAATTGATTCATTCATACGCCTGTTCAAATGGATGTAGAGCTATGGTAAACAAGTCACTCAGGCATGGAGACGAAATAAAATGGGAAGAAGAGTACAAGCACATAAAATAATTCTTAATCGCCTGTGGCTGGACTCTTAGAGGAGGCGTCCAAGACGAACACGAGGCTAACAAGAGCAGCTGTTGACATGGAACGGAGGATTATCGGCGGCGTTTTTTACGTACTGCGCAGATAGCGTAACCAATTTGTGTTATCAGTATTCTTGATAAATTTATTGAAAACACAGGCGTACCAGTCATCCCAACTGGCAAACAGATTATACACAAGTCATCAGGTAACCAGCCCAACCAGTTACATGATACTTCACTCCAGAGATCAAGAATGCCCCGAAATCGGATCAATCCTGCTCAATTGGCTGAGCCAGGATATAATTCATCCGACTGCTTATTCCTGTCTACCATTGGGGATAAGATCAGCAGTCTCGGTTATACCCACCGCTTACCATAGGTTGCCAATCCCGAGGCAAAGCCGTGATCAGCATTGACTTGGTATAAGGTTCGATAGAGCTTGTCCAGCATAACTCGATGGTTGTTTTGTGCATCACAACAATGCACGTTTCACGGCCCAAAAGTTGAGAGTCTGTCACCAGAATGACGGCGGCAAACATACCAGACGCCGAAGCAAAAGTTTTCGAAGGAGATCTTGACCGTGTTTCTATAGGCCAAGCTACTTTCGATGACGCTCAAGATGTGATTCAATTACCCGTTGGTTTCGAAACACTTGATCCATCATTTAATATTTATGAGTTTCTGCAGTCAAACCGCATCAATGCTTCGCCAAGTTCCATTACAGAACAGCCTCTTAATTTCCAATCACCTTTCACCTGGACAATCAAGAAAAAAATCAGGATTCTGTCAGGGGCCTTTATGGCATCAACACTCGCTTCTTACTCAGCTGGTGCATATGCCATGGCTTCAGAGCCATTGCGGAATAAGTGGAACATTGGCGATACTCAATTCAATGCTGGCATCACCCTCTTCGTCACCGGGTTCGCTATTGCGCCCATGGTTCTGGCACCCGTGAGCGAGGTCCATGGCCGATACTGGGTCTTTGTTGGATCTGGAATCATCTTCTTTCTTGGAAGTTTGGGTTGCGCTGTGACGGAGAGCTTTGCTGGCATGATGGTCGCGCGCCTCATCACGGGCAATGGTGCCGCTGTCTTCGCAACGCTGACCGGAGGTGTTGTCAGTGATCTTTATCGAAAAGAAGATCGCAACACACCAATGGCACTGTATTCACTTTCTATCATGATAGGCACCGGCTTGGGACCTTTGGTCAGTGGTGCCATCGTGGACCGTCTAGGCTGGAGGTGGATCTTCTATCTCCAGCTCATCACCATTGGGACTGCAACTGCCATAATATTCTTTCTTTTCCAAGAGACACGAAGCAACGTGTTGCTTCGAAAAAAGTGTCTGGCGCTGAACGCTATGCAGATCAAGACGTCACATGGATTGAGTGTAAGCTTCTCACCTTCGGCCCAAGAGAATCTCCATGTCGAGATCAGTATGATATGGCGAAGTCTTGCATTTCCTCTGCGATTGCTAGTGACAGAATCGATTCTGTTTTGGTTTTCGGTATGGGTCTCTTTTGCATGGGCAATTCTATATATGCAGTTCAGCAGCATTGGTATTGTCTTCCGTGAGGTATATGGTTTCGACAGTACTCAAGTCGGAGCAGTTTACGCAGCAGTCGTGGTCGGATCTATTTTGAGTATTGTTATGCCTGTCATACAGGAACCGCTCACCCGTCTAGTATTTCCACACAAGATATTCTCTACCACGCCCGAACAACGGCTATTGTCACCATGCATACAATCCATACTCCTGCCCATCGGGTTGTTCTGGTTCTTCATATCTGCCAGATCTGATGTGACTTGGGTTTCCCCAACACTTGCGATTGGATCGTGCACCATGGGTATCTACAGCATTTATCTGGCCGTCTTCAATTACCTGGCAGATACATATCACGGTTACGCTTCGTCAGCTTTGGCTGCTCAGAGTCTGTGTCGCAACCTACTGGGAGGCGTATTCCCGTTGCTCACAGCAAGAATGATATCCAGTTTGACATTAAAAGGCACTGGGGGTCTCTTGGGTGGTCTGGGGCTTGTGTTGACTGCTATCCCCTGGCTATTGTATTTTTTTGGAAAAGGCATTAGAGCACGTAGTCCATTTGCCAAGGAGATGGAATAGTTTCATGTGCACTGGCGATTAGCAAAAGTCCCTAATAGGTACCGCAGTCCTTTACACATGTATGTTAATTGACAACTTCAAGACTTGCTTCATTCCATTCGGACTCGCGACAGTGAGGGACGTTGATTGCTAAGTATATATCATCCATTTCCTTCACTTGTCAGAAAATGCCTTGAGCAACTTCAAAGATGCTAACTCAACCACAGCTCTGGCTGTAGGCGATTCTCTTACAGGCGCCAACATAACATAATCATGGACTTGCCCGTCTGCTTTAACCACTGCTGCATCGACGCCTAGTTTCTGTAGCCTGTGGCCAAAGGCTTCCCCCTCTCCGATTAACGGATCCGCCGCGGACAAAAAGATAGTTGTCGGAGGGAACTTGGCGAGAACTTCGTCTGTGGCGAATTGCAGAGGCGAGGTTAGTGGGAGCTTTCGATCTTCTTCATTAGGTAGAAAAGCGGGTATCATCCAGTCCATTGTCTTCTCAGATAGGTAGGGTCCGTCTTTGAATGTCTTGTATGTTTCAGACTTGCTGTATGTATCTGTGACCGGGTAGAAGAGAACGATCTGGCCAATTCTAGAAGGAAGGCTGCGATCTTGCGCGAGCTGTGTCACTGCGATAGCCATATGGCCTAGGGAATAATTAGACCATTATACTGAGACGCTTCATGTGCTTGCACCTACCGCCAACGCTATCACCAGCAAGACCAAATTGATCTGTTTTGATGTAATACTTATCTCCGTTGGCTACGAAATGCTCTAGTACACCGTATACTTGCTCAAATTGAACGGGATACTGTGCCTCCGGCGCTGGAGTGTAGTAGGGGAAGACAACTGCGGCGCCTGTTTGACGTGCCAAGTTCTCCATCAAAGCACCGTGTGCAGTCGGGCTATAAAAGTCAGAGTCAAAACTTATCATCACAAAACCCAGCATTAGCTCACCTTCCAAGAATCCATCCGCCACCATGTGTATAGAAGATCATGTTCAAGACACCTTTTGCACTAGCGGGTCGAAATATGACAGTCGTGACATTTTCGCCTTTGACTGGAATTTGAACCTCTTCACTCTTGATATCGGAAGCGATTTTATAACTTTGAATACTTTCTAGCACCTCACGAGCTTCTTCGTAAGTTTTGGTATACAGTGGTGGACCTTCAGCAGCCGCGTCTGCGAATTTGCGGTTGATGGGATCGAGATAGGTTGTCATGGTTATGATTCAGTGTCGAAGTGGCTCAATGGTATTGCAGAGTTCCGGATCTATGATTTACATAGGTGTGATGCTCTCTTATATCGAAAGTCAACTCGTTATCAACAGCTCGCCCATTATCTATTCCGAAATCCTGGTGGCACACTGATGCGAACGCCACCATTCGGCATTTAGCATAAATCAGAATCACTAACGCTTCGTAAGCAAGTGCTTATGCTTTTAAGCTCCTTCATAAGCTTATCAATCTCACCGATTGGCTGTTAGGAAGCGGAATTTCCGGTAGAAGCCGTAAAAGGCCCCCGCATGGAAGAAAACAGGTAAAACCAAGTCGTATTCCTTTCGAGTTATCGTAAAGGCTGTCTATACAAATGTCATGGTATGATGAAATCTGCATAATGACAACACGCTGCAGGGTAACAACACTCCACATTCAGAGATAGCAGCACTGATTACGTGCTAACAAAACAGTCTAACGTGATAGAATCTACAGCTTCTTTCGACCGCTTATGTGACATAGACTTATGCCAGATGTTTTTACTATCGATCTATGCTTCAACTTTGATGAACAGATTTTGTTCTCCTGTAGATCCCGAGGATGGAACAAACAATGCCTGATTGTAACTTCAATTTTATGTCCATTTCTCGACTGCAAATTCCCTGCCACAGACATCTTTAGTCAGACTCTGTCATATTTAGTCCTTCTTTGGCAATATGATATCGGGCCGTGATTTTCCGCCGAGAGCCTCTGCAATAATGCAGCCAATGCCTTCTTCGAGCTAACGCCAGTCACCCGCAATCTGCATAATGATCACACATTTTTGCGTAAACTCGACATTTTTGTAAACACTGCAGGCCAGGATGGGAACGACTCATACCTGAACAATTGTAAACGACCTCTCTCTCTACCGAAATGCGGTTTCGTAACTCTATATTAACGAGTGCTGTAAACGCCGCCAAATCGCAGAGTAGTCAGGACGACTGTGAGATTTGCGGCATTTTTGAACGACTCTTTAATGAGCAAGATATAAAAGGACATTTGGGCAGAGACAAGGTCACTCAAAAGCAATGCGAAATGCACAGTCCGTTGCTCGATTGGGTTGAGGACAGATATATGGAACGTCATCAGCTTGAAATGAAAGCTGGCTACAAATCTCGCAATTATGGAATTGGCGATTTCTGGTTTACACGAAAAGATGGCGAGATACCCTTGGTCGCGGTCACTGACGACAGAGGCCGACCGCAAGCTCCATTTGAACTCATTCAGCATAACTGCAACACAGCAGGAAACCTTCAACGAGATACTAACACTAGCACTATGGATCCGAATTGGATTGATCTTGGCATAGCAAGATCATGGATGGACAAGTGCATTACTGAGCATAAGTCTGAATGCCACAGTCCTCTGGATCCGCAGAAGGTCTCTCCAGCATGGCTTATCGATATTAGAGATGACTGCTTAGTGCCAGGTACAGTCAGTAAAGAATACGTTGTTTTGAGTTATAGATGGGGACCATCAACAGCTCCGCAGATGGATGGAAATATCTTCGACGAGATGGCACTTCCAGGTAACCTTTCAAAACAAAACTCATTTCTCACACCTACGGTCAGACACGCAATTCACACAGTTCGTGAACTTGGCGAACGCTACCTATGGGTCGATGCGATATGCCTTCCACCTGATGACACCGAACAGGTAGCCCAACAGCTACAGCTCATGGGCTCTATCTATGCTTCTGCTAAGCTCACCATAGTGGCACTTGACGGTGACGCAAATACCGGTTTAAAAGGCCTCAAGGGTGAATCTTCACCTAGGAAAATACCGAGTTTGTTCGCCTGGAAGAAAGACACGAATATTCTGTTAAGACATCAGCCTAAGTTATCGGCCATGGATGTGCAAGCATCAGAGTACTTTACGCGAGGATGGACGTATCAAGAGTACATGCTATCACAAAGAAGGTTAATATTCGGCAATCAACAGATCCATTGGAAATGCTCCTGTGCGTATTGGCACGAAGATCTCCCTACTCTTCATGAGGAACAAAGAGGGAAGTCAATCCGACCCAGATCATTAGGGTTCCCAAACATCAAACGAGGTGTGGCAGATATACGAGAGTTTGGAATATTACTCAACGAGTACAACGCCCGGCAGCTAAAGTATCCTGAAGATGCACACCCGGCTGCCGATGGTCTTCTGAATTACATAGGGAAACTGGCGTTTCCGGCAGGGTTCTTCTTTGGTCTGCCTAGACTATACTTTGGTATGGCGTTGATGTGGACTATTGACTTCGGAATGGCAAATCCCAACGGGCCTCAACGCGCTGGTCTGGTACGGAGGAAAGCTTCTGAAAGAAGACACTCTATTCTTCCAAACACACATCTCCCGTCGTGGTCTTGGATTGGTTGGAGTGGGTACGGTGTACACATGCTCGACAGAGAAGCCCAGTTCCAATGGGCAGACTTGCTGCTCTCTGAGAAGTCAATAAACCCTGTTCAACTCATCAGAAACTCCATAGTGACGGTTCCAATCACCGAGTGGTTCAGTCACAGCTCTAAGGATCAGAAAGTCAGACAAGCTTTTCCACCATGTGCCACAGTATATCAACAGGGTTCGGAGCTTTCTTATGATAAGACATTATGGATGCGAAAGGATTATAACCAAGTCGATCACGATCGAGAAGCTGGTAATTTTATACCGCCTTTCGAATTCGGCAGAAAACATGTTTACGAACATGTTAATCTTCCTGGCAAATATTTTTGGTGGCCTTTCCCATCAGTCAGCTCATCTCAACAAGATGAACCAGACGACAGTCAGAGCCCGCTCATCTCATGCCAGGCAAAACGTGCTTGGTTTGGAGCTGTTCAAGGACTCTGCTACAACCGGGACGTCAACATGGATGTCCATCTACGTTTGCTAGACAACAATATGAGATTATGCGGCTGGCTTCAATTACCTATCAGCGATGAAATATCTAGATTTCCCGAACCAGATATCGCAGACGAAATGAAAGGTTGTCATGAAAACAGCTTAGGCATGAACGGTGTATTCCTCAACCCAATTTCTGAGCAGAAGGATTTACTGGAGCTTGTGGCGATATGTCTCTGTAAATTTGCAAATATTCGAACGATCAACGATGACATACAGTATAACGAATTCTATGGTGTACTTTGGGTGGAGTGGAATGACGGGGTAGCTTATAGGAAAGGATGTGGGTATGTGAAAAAGGATCTCTGGGAAGAACAAAAGCTCGAGGATATTGATCTAATTCTTGGATGATTTCCGGGTGTTTATGTAACTGCGAAACTGGGAAGAAAATGAGATCAGAGCCTTTGTTATCAATCTATATGGAGATAACAGGGACCATGGCGAGGTTATAGTGACCTTCTATTGAAGGGCATTGCGTGCATTGTTCTCTCAGAACTCCGTGATCAAACCATAATAACACCATCAAGGCTCGTCAGGGAGACCTTCTCCGGACTCGCAGAGTTGTATCCTCCTTTGGAATCCTATACTCCCAAATAGTCTTCATGGGGGGAATCTCTGCTCCAAACTGAACATCATACTTCGTGACAAGATATGCCAACACGACCTTCATAATATGAACGCCCAAGAATCGTCCCGGACAAGCGTTCTTTCCATAGCCAAAGCCCAAAAAGCTCTCGTCCAGACTGACAGCCGAACGAGCGGTGGATGTCCCATCTGCAAAGCGAAACGGCTTGAAAGAGCCCGCACCTTCGTAAAACGCCTCGTCTGTATGGATAAAGTGCATAGGAATTTCCATGTGCACACCAGGCGGGATATAAATTCCGTTATCCAGAGTTATCCCTATAGAGTTAACGCGTCGTGGTAGGGCAAATAATCCGAAGTCTGACCAGCGCATGGACTCACGGATTGCCGAGTCTGCAAGCACAAGCTTCGAGATGGTTGCACGATCCCAGGTATTGGCAGTGCCGATAACGGCTTCTGCCTCCTTTCGTAATTGTGAGAAAGCAGAGTCAGCGTGAGGGCCGTTACAAATGTCGCTAAGAACTGTGCTGAATGGAATTGATCCGCTTTGTATAAAATTGAAATTGAGGATCATTAGACGGTGGCCTATACGGATCGGGTCTAACTGAGCCGGATCGCCTGTTGCAGCAGAAGCTTCGATGATCCATTCAAGAATATCGACCTGTGCTAGTCAGTGGATTTTCGGGATCAAGAGCGAAGTATCAGATAGACTTACTGGTCCCTTTTCTTTCCTAATAGACTCATCTTTGACGCGCTTGTGGTAGTCTTCCAGACGGGCTTTGACGAGTGGCAGACATGTGGCGATACCTTTCTCAGTATCCCGCTTCGCTTTTCGACACATCAGCGGGGCAAAAACTGGTTTGAGTAACTTAGGAATCAGTGTTGTGAATAGACCCTGAAAAGGCATGTCCATAGCGAATTTCCGAACAGTTTCAAGGTATGTTGTATCTCGGCCTGGCTCGCCGTTAGCATCATTTCCATAACCCAGGATGTCACATACATAGCGGGAACCCCACGAGAATTCTGTTCAGCCCTCTCGCAAAGACTTTCTGTACAGCAATCCAAAGTTCAACGTCTCTCCACTCTGTATGCAGACCGAAGTGTTCGTCAACAGCCAGACACAACTCCTCCTGTAGCTCAGCTGTAAGCTCATCGAATCTCTTGGTGATCCACTTCCGAATCACATCAACAGTATAGTTAGTCGGATAAACCGCTGGATCGCGAATAGTGTACTCGAAAGAAAGAGCTTCAGAGGCTGGCGCATGGGCTTGAAGTTCGTTTTCGCGTTTGTTGTATATCGCTTTCATTTGAGATGGCGGGAGAATGAGAACTTTGCCTTTGCGAAATGATGGGATGATGAAAGGCTGGTTCTTTCGGGAGTACTACATGGAACGTGAGTGATGTTCTTTGACTCTTGCGTTCTGCTGAACACGTTGGTTTCCGCAGATCCCAGCAAACCGGTGGCCTACCTTCTCATAGCCTTCCTTCATCCACTCTTCTGTCATGGTGAAGCTCCGTAGCTTTGCCCTAGACCAAGCAAACCACTGCCCTTCTCGTACACCAACACATGGCAGAGACTTGTCAAACACCTCATCATCTTTTTGCAATCTCCACACTGCGTACACAATGGCAAGAGTTACAGTCGACACTAAAACGAGGAGAGCCATGACGACGTCCCGTATAATGAGGTTCGGTCAGTCGCAGACGATTTGTGGAATGGTTTGAGGGATTTGAGAGACTGGAGTGGAGGGGACAGCTCAGTAACTAAGAACATCAAAGATAGCATTGCCTTTGTATTGAAACATGGAATATATTCATGGTGGGCGGACCTTTTGAAACACGATGTAAGCGCTAGCCCTTCGTGCCCCTACAATCAACGGCTGAAGGTGTTTATGGCAGAGTGTTGACCAATGGAAAGGGTGGCATATGGCGATCCTTGATATTGGGTAGTACAATCCTTCGTTCAAACAACACTACAACACATGAAAGCCAAGAATGAAGGAGGCACTGTTTTTGTCTTATTGGCTGTCTCGGTCTCCAGGACTCGCAATATCAACGAGATGGCTGCGTAGTTGGCCAACTTGGTCTACAGCCCCCAAAACAATTCCAGACCTAACTGTAATGTAATCTTACATTTCAAAAGGAATCCCGGTGCTTGTTGCTAGCGAAGGTTCTTGTGCCTGAGGCATCCAAAGCACACTCCAGCGAAGATAAATCCTGAGGCAGGGAGTTATTAGAAAAATTAGCCCCTAAAGCTTAGGGTGACAGAAACAAATAGCCTAAGAGGCCTATCTAAGCACCATAAAGTAACCAACTAATTTCGTCTCTTAGGTTTTCAGCGGCCAATTCTCTGACATACTGAGGATAGGCCTGAAATCGCCATGATTGCAATCGTGGATTTAGTTTACGGTGTGGTCAAATGACACGTTTTCATTTCTCATTGAACGGTTTATCTGGTTGTCTGGATCACTGGCCACATAACTTAATATTCGGTGTTTTTTGCTTACACACACGCGAACCTAATAGTACTTCAAAATGCGCAGCCTGGTATACGTATAGTACTTATGCCGAGTAGTAAGCTTTGGGTTTGTTCTCATCAAACTTTGGTCGCAGATGAGCCGTGGAGCACAAAGGCGACATGGTGTGAAAGTATGATACTCCTGATCATATGATCTTATAGACTGGAGAACTCTTGCCTAATAAAACAATATACTGTGGTGACAAAATTCGCTTCTGGGAGGCGATTCGTAATGAAATGCGCACGCCTTGGGGATTGCAGCTTGTATTCGCCAAATGAGCATGGGTTGAGTGGAACTGAGTGAATTTCGCGTTGGGGTAATGAAAAACTTCAACCAGCAATTGAACGGCATTCACAAGCTGACCTTTTTCACACTCATATTTTGTCAAGAAATTACTCTTAAAGTATAGATATACAAGAAAACAGGTCGAGAGATGCGTACATTTCCCAATTCATTGCGCCTCTGCGCGCGTCGCCCTGGTGTCCTTCCTACCCTTGAGCCGCGTCTCGCCACACAAGCTAAGGGCGTCATTTTGACAACCAGCCTCCAAAAACAATGGACAAGCAGCCAATGCTGCAGCAAAAAAGATAACGGAAAAGTTCCAGCTTCACCATCTATCACTTCAATTGAGTTTTGGACCTCAAGAACAGTATGGACGAGAGCATCTGTCAACACTACGCGATGTCTTATCGGATGCACATCAGCCTCCTCCGACGATCTCCGCTGTTTGCTGGTGGAGACTTCTTAACGGGCAGATTTGTTATCTGCATCGTTCGAATGACTATAAAGATGTGCAAGTAAACAGTAAAGTGTTTATCCAGATTAACCCTTGAATATGTGCCAATAGGATCTTTCTAGAATCAGAGACCGTCAGCTGAAAATAAAAAGGAATATAATCATATCGTCACTAATGTATCGACACTTTGCGTTTTTTCACCGTACTTGAGGCTGATAAATATTACTTTCGTGATTTAGAAACTTGCGTCGCAAGACGTGTCCATCTTGCAAAACGCTTTGAACTCCTTACGGATCTCAATCGTTTTCCTTCGTCTTTACGCTGCATTCTTACAAGTTCGACACATTTTCCTTTTGGTTAACAAACAACCAAAGCAATTCCCTCGCTTCTTTCCGCATTTCTTACACCTGGAGTGAGGTCGGCTTTCTGGACACATATCTAGCCCCGCGATGTCTCTCCAGCATGGCTTATCGACATTAGAGATGACTGCTTAGTACTGTGCCGAAATTGACTCCGCCTACTATATTCCTCCTTCCCCAAGCTACAGCTTTCTTGGTATCGCTTAAACTCTTCGCAGCCTTAGATGTGACTGGTTCTGCCATTATGCGCCATAGATTTCAGTTAATTTATTCCTCTCTTCTCCTTATGTCCATTTTTCTCAACGTCGGAAGATACAACCCGCTGCCTCCGAAGGCGTTGGTGGATTTGCCGATGGAGCTCTCTTAGGTGTATGTACTGCGTCGAAGAGTGTATGACACTACTGATTTCACAAACGCACAAACTTGTCTCAGTAAATTTCTCCCTGAAAGAAATATGAGTACCAGAAAGATGATATGTGGCAGTCATAATTCTTCACTCTGTAAGTCTGTGTTCCATATTCCGAAGCTTAATGCTAACAACAAGTCTTTTCACAATGACTATAGTAAAGATTGCTATAAAGACATCCTTGGTGTAATTCTTATTATGGATAACTTTGTGAGAATCTGTTATTCTGTGAATTGTGGGCTTTTTTTGGAGGGGGCTAGTGAAGATGTTAAAAGAGCTCAATGGTGGTGCAAAAGTAAGTGATATTGCAACCTTGTGAAATCGGATTTTGTGTACTAACTTGGTATAGTAATGTTGACCCGAGGTCCTTTCGGAGACGGGATTCAACATACTCGACAATATTTCCCCGTTGTAATGAGGACATGAACGTTTGATGAAGATTACATCTCCGCATAATGGAACCAGTTTGTATTACTGAAACGATACAATATCGCCCTGAACTTGCGGATGTTCGCGCTAACAATGACTTCCGTGGGAACAAGGAGAGGAAAGACAAGAAGAAATGTTACCACAGACGCTCAGAACGACTACGTAAAAAACTTTATATTTCCTACGATAATGATCTCCTTGATGACAAGGTTGATAAGGGATAGTGGGATGTTCCGTGAAGTACGTGAAGTTTGGATGCCAATGCTTCGCATGTTTACAAAATCAACGTAATAATCATGGGATATATCTGGGATCACAAAATTTGATCCTGGATACACGCATTTGTGGTTTCTTGCCTAAAAGGTAGTCAAGAGTAGACGTTCACAAACTATACCAACTAGAGCTTATATTCCAGTTCATCAGTACCATAGTAGGATTACCAATTAGTTGAAATTCACAAAGTTCAATAATATCAAGTTACTATAATGGTAACACATTGGATTTGACAGGTAACTAACTTAAAGTCAGTAATCAATATACAGCTACTCACAAAGATACATTACTTCTTTACCTTCATTCAATTTTCACCTTATGATTTCCAATGGCACCACCAATATCAAGACCAGGTCAACTTAGACTTTCAAGCTCAACAGCCATCTTCATCAAGACAGTACCATAAGATACCACCAACATCAAGACCAGGCCAACTTACAATTTACAAACCAACCACCATAAACAATTCTAGAGCACTTTAATCAAATTAATTTGAAGTATAACAGGGTGTCCTTCATATGAGTCTTTTATGTCCAGCCCGATAATATATATGATTCTATGTATTCGAAATAAAGAGGCAGAACTGTACTATGACCATGATCCCAGCTATTTCACAAAGTTGGTATACCGCCATTTTAGCTTCCAGGAGCCGCCTAGGAGATGGTTCGCTCTAATGCCTAATTATCCACGAGAAGCCTCCACTCCTGTAGTGATTGAATCCTCCGCTTCATACAGATTTGTTTCTTCCTACCAAGTCTTCCTTTCATCCTACATCTTACCAAGTTTTTATTTCTTCCTACGTCCTGCGAGGTCTTCATTTCTCCCTGCATCCTGTGAAGTCTTCCGTTGCTGCCGCATCTTGCTCAGTCTCCGTCTCTCAGATTAGTGGCATTCACTCTTCCAACTCCACCACCAGGAGATCCAGATTTCAGATCTCGCCTTCTCACCACTTTAAATCATTCGTCACCACATTTTTATGTTTCTAAAATAGAATCACCTATTTCCTGATAGTTAAAGATTTTATCTCATATTTTGTTTTTCTTTCGCAACCTACGTTTACGATTTGCGCCCGGTACTCTCATTTTATTCTACTCCGGTTTGTCGTGCTCTCAGAGAGGCTTCTCCAACTTGCACTGACCCCACTCTAGATGGCGCCCGCAGTAATTCAACCTTCCCGCTGCAGCTACTGGATGCGACTTCTTGATCGGCTTTGCAAAAGTGGCATGGAAGATCCAAGCAAAGGTCCTAATGCCGTCGTCCTCGCTGGCGCTATGATGGATGCTGGTGCTACTCGAGAGTCTGATGCACGGCTTCCTAAGACCTGGCAGAAATGGACTGAAAAACACCCAGATTGGGCAATGTCTTGTCGCACCGCTGTCGCGCTGATGGTGGATAGCCAAGGGAGACAGCTGGAAACCTTACCTGTTACAGGTACTGGCTATCTTAAGCCACAGAAAGGGAAACGATTTCAGGTTTCTTCATGGGAACCTGAAGACATGAAAGTTCGCCGTCCCATTCCCAAAAACGACAAGACTTCATCACGACAGACAAAGAAAGTTGGCAAACAGACGCCGGGCACTTCAAAGAAAGTTGATGAACAGACGCCAAGCACCTCAGCACAGAACTCGGAGCCTGAAGACGAAGAAGATGGATTCAGCAAGTGGTTGCGAGTTGGTGGTTTGGTAAAGGAGTCTGAAGAACATGACAAACAGGTGCAACGGCGAAAGAGAAAGTTCGCAACTGAAGAAGGAGCAAGCAAACGCCAGACCGGTTCGAGCAAGCTCAGTAAACAACGACCTTTGAACAACGACTCAGCAAATTCTTTCGCAGAATCACCAACACTGGGTGTCGTCCAGTCAACCTATCCTCCACCTCCAGCTGTTGGGTCATCTATCATTGAGTCACCCTTGAAGCTTACTGAGAGTTTCGCAACTACCGCCGATATCGAAACAGATGAGAGTGAAGTCCATCTCAAGTTACCCCATGGGGCATTGCCTACTGGCAATGAACTTGCAATTCCAGTCACTCAATTGGAGGACGACATGAATGTTGATCCCAATTTGCTCCCATCACATTTCGACTCTGGTGTGAAGGGTGTCCGGCACAAACCTGACGAGGAAGATCATGGCGAGCATGATGAGTCGGAAGTTGAGAGTCAGACAGCGGATGTCCAGAAGACGCCTCCTTTCGGAGATTTCGAAGATGAGACTAGTCTCAACGTGGATTGTTAGGATGGTCATTAAAATGATCGGGACAAGGCTGCTAAAGAAAATGCCATCGGTTTCGCAAAGTTCGGGCGTATCACCTGGGATCATCCACAGAATTGAAACTTCACATGATTGGGATTGGGGTTGGGACTGATGACAATACTTCTTTGCTTTCCACATTGGAACTCTATGGGATATATGGCAACTTCATGGGCTGGTTTGTGACGGTGTTTCGTGGGAAGGATTAGATCACGCTTCCTACACAAGGTGTGATTGCGAAACAGTTGATCTCCACAACACGTAGATACCTATAGTGTAGAACAATTGCTTTTTATATCACTTGCTTGTTTCGCAAATTATCATATTATGTGAATATCTTTCTACTCCGTCTGGTTTCTTATGCTAATTTCGCAAATGTTCTATTTGATCCTGTGTTTCACTTAACGTTGGTCATCCCAACATTGGATGCGACAAATGTTAACATATAGAATAAGTTCGCGAACATTAGTATACTAAAACTTACAAGCCATTTAAAGCTTGGTTGTAACAATATTACAAATAAAACTAGTCTCTGTATAGTAGAGATATTGTGAGAAGTACTGCATTTTAATTATCTATGGGACACTGTTGATATGGCATCTGGATATAAATGGAGTGTGTAAGTTCTAGTGTAAACTTACAAGGTGCTCCAGATGCAAGACTTAGGAGTGGGGGGAATGGTCAACATTAAAGGTAAAAATGGAATAGTTTCATTAATTTTGGCTAGGAGAGATCACCATCATATCAAGAGTAAATATAATGTCAACCACCAAAATTGTCACAAGGACAAATCGCCATCATGTCGAGAGTAGATATAATCTCGACCACCAAAATTGTCACAAGGACAAATCGCCATCATGTCGAGAGTAGATATAATCTCGACCACCAAAATATCAATGTAATTAGAACACAATCCTGATAATATGAACTACTTGATAACATAACATGATTTGACATTCTTTAATTAACAGGGGAATATCTCATTCTAAATGCATATAGTATCTTCTGTAATTTTCATTGTCTATGGAACGCAAATATGCTCTTCCTATTATACTTGTTAAGTGGGATATTCTGTTTTCACAAAGTTTTTAATATATCCACCCATAGCTTGTCGGTACTATGTCTCAAGATCCGTGTCTAAATTAATGTGAGAAGTAAAACATACAAGTAGCAAATTCCAATTCAAGTTGAACAATGAGCGTCAGCTCATAGTGAATTAAACATCAGTTTGTTGAAACTCGAGGGATGCACTGGACAACACGCTTGACAATAAGTTGATATTGATAAACTTTCACCAGGGAAGTAGATTCGATTATGCACTGAGCTACAACTTAAAAGACTGAGCTGATTGTTCTGGACTTCGTATAATACGTAAATCGTATTGAGATAGAATTTGTCAGTTGGTGTATAAGCTTTGAGATTAAGGAGGAACAAGTTGGAAAAGTACCTGGCAGGTATGTTTAAAGCTCAGCTGGTAGCAGTCAGTTTGGATGCAATAAATTTTTTCTGAAGGTTAGCAGTGAAGTCTGGCAATAATTATTAAAGTATGAGTAAGTTAGAAGATAGCTGGTATTGCTATAAACTGAGCTGGCAGGTAAGTTGAAAGTTCACCTGGTCGTAGTTAACTCAGATAACATGTTTTACAATAAGTCAGTTGGCAGACTGACAGTAAGTCTCAAGTTAAGCTGGATCCAGCAGGAACTTAATAAAGTCATAATATGTCTATGTTTGTGAAATCTGAAAATGTGGAATACTTACAGAAGACACTGTCGAAATGGTGTGGTAGGCCATTTTGGTGGGGAATTCGAAATCCAAGGGGTCCCCCTTAAAAATCCACTTTTACACCAAAAGTGACACTGAAGCAACAGCACTACCGAAATGATTTATTTCATATCAGAACAACACCATTAATTTTACACTTACTTTAAGCCAGTACCTCAAATCAGTAGCAAAGTAATGCCATTAATTTTACAGGTACTTCAAACCAGCGCCTGCAATTTATTAATCGCCAACAAACCATCACGTCTTCCGCTTTATTAACCTCAGCTACAATCTCGTTATTGTTCACTCTCTTCATCAGCGCTTTCAATCTTGGAGCTCACGGAATGTTGCAAAAGCTAGGGCGATATTCGTTCACCAACAAGCGGCAAGCGGTTACACATGTATACCAGGGCCTACATGACGATTAGAGTCTTTGCCGAGACCTGGTTTGTCTAGCTGGCAGCGAAGCATTGCGAACAGTAAACCGTCATGTATTTGGGATATTTAATTTATCCAGCTAATAATGAGGCATTGCGAAAAGTCCATTGACATGTTTTCAGGATATTTGGTTTATCTAGCTGATGGATGGCGAGGTATTGCGAAAAGTCAATTGACATGTCTTTGGGATATTTGATTTATCTAGCTAATAATGAGGCATTGCGAAAAGTCAATTGAGAACGTCGTGGTAGATGTATAACAGATTTGTCGAGATTAGCTGCATTGTTTGACTTCGGACGTTTGCTTTTCTTCAGCGACTTTCTTTCACGGCCCAATTTATTAAGATTCAATTGAGCCCGCCCTATATTTAAATAGTAACGGTCATCATTCGGGTTCTTCAGCGCAGCATGCATCTCACGTTCAGCTTCCTCTTCCTCTCGTTCCAGGGCTTCTTCCATCTGCTCCTGGACGGCCTTGCTGTATTGTGGCGCTGTAGGTTTGGTACGTCGCTTGGTGACTTTAGACGGCGCTATAAACTGTTAGATATAGTCAATTAATGCTTGAGAGATATTAAACTTACTCTTTCTTGGAGCTGTCGATGCTTTGCGCTCGCTTTGTGAGGTTGTCGTCTTGGTCTGTCGCTTAGCCGATTTGGCCTTCTCTCCAGCTGGACGGCTTTCGTTCTCTCCATCTTCACTAAGCTGGGCCTCATTGCTGTGCCACAGTGAGACAGTAAGTCTCTTACCCTTCTAAGGTTTGAAGTATTTAGATTCCGAGATAGGTAGAGTCTTTAGTTGTGTCCCATGGCTGTCGACAAGGAGAGACACACCGGCGCGACAAGAGTTCGCCCAGTTAGGATATGTCTCTGCCCACTTGGCCCAAGACTTGGGAAGCTTGTCTTCTGCGCCATGCTGAGCACCAGACTCCAGAATAGCGCTGGCCAACATAACAGAGTTAGGCCCGATACTTGGGTCATTGTCTTTTTTACTAGCAGCACAGCGGCGATCCAGCAGGCAGTACCAGTAGCCCTCGCGGGATATGCAGCTGGGTGTTATCTATAGTAGAGTTAGTATAAGAGCTGGTAAAGTTTCACTGGGGGCACGACAAACCGGAGTTCCAAAGAGAATGTGCTGTCACTACGCAAGAGAATCTTGAGGTATAAGGACAAAAAAAAAAAAAATAGTGCGCTATATAGGGCCGACTAAAGATTCCAAGGTAATGTAATTCTGAGAATGTAGAGAGGCGATGCGGTTAAGCGCTAGGTGCTAAAAGGGCGGAAGTTTGAATGGTGATCTCCTAGCGATGGAGTTGGAAAAGAAAAAAAAGAAATGTTATGCAAGATTGTAGTATTGCAATGAAACTTGGAGTCTTGTTCTAGGCAGATGTAAGACACAGAAAGAAGAAAACTTGACGGCTGACTGTATGAATGCTTCGAAGTAATGTGTGATGGGAGAAGACAAGGTGGAATTCTACGAGAGAGATTCAGACTCACTGCCGAAGTCCACTGTGGTGGCTCTTGAATATGGTGGCAGCTTTACGAGGACTTTGTGAAATGGCCCTGTTAGATCTTATGGCCTCCGTTAGTCTGCTACGCCAGCCTGGAGGAGATCATGACTCTAGAGTGTCAAGCTTCTGCAGGTGGGAGTTCAAGCTGGCTGAGTTTCTAGATTTAGATTTACTAGTAAGAGCATCAGAAATTAATAATTAATTTCACAGAAACTCAAGTGTAAATAGAACTATAGTTATGGTGAAGCTGAGATTAGTATTTGTATTTGTTGGTGATGGTGGTTGGTGGTTGGTGGTTGGTGTTGTTAAAGTCTTAAGCTGGCTTGGTTGGTTGGTTGGTGGTGATGGCTTCAGATAATAGGTGAACAAGTAAGAAAGTGTATTAAGACATATTATCATTGTGAATTGCTGTCTACACAGGACTAGCTCTAAAAATCAAACCCAGTAAATACAGGCTATCGCCATTGTGATAATTCTATGTTATCATAACATTGTGAACTCCATGTAAACATCCATTGCGCCTATA
This sequence comes from Fusarium longipes, assembly GCA_013618495.1. Classification (NCBI taxonomy): domain Eukaryota; kingdom Fungi; phylum Ascomycota; class Sordariomycetes; order Hypocreales; family Nectriaceae; genus Fusarium; species Fusarium longipes. Next base: position 5,883 of record JABFEY010000047.1, on the reverse strand, counting down.
CATTTTGTAACCTGTAAAATGCGCTCCAAGTGGTATCATTTGTGAAACTTCATCATAATAGCTCCCGGTGCCCATCCGCCAGAGACGGCGTCAACCAGTGAGATGCTCTGTAAACACAGCGCCCGCCCAAGAAATTCCAGACAATACATATTACAACCAGACATAGTCCATACTAAGCGGTAGAAGAAATCACCTCTTCCTCATCTCCAGAGAGAATCTCGTCAGGAAGATAGGGTCGCTGACAAGCTTGCTGTCGGAGCTTATCCATGTCTTCGGTCTGCTTGGCGCTGGACTTCTTGGCCTTCTTCGTGGGTGCGAACATCTTGAAGCTTGGGGCGGATCCTATCGTACGCTGGCATTGAGCCGTACTGATCAAAACGAGTAGAGATGAACTTCTTGTCATAGACGTTTGGATTCGTGGCATCGCGTCGTTGAATGTTATTTTTAGCATTCCACTCCATCTTCAGACATGCTCCAAGGTCAATGTAAATCACTGTCACATATGAGTATATGTAAGAGGATTTCACAAAGTGTAGATGGCACATACCTCTACACCATCTCTGGACCACTTTGTCACATTTGGTGGTTCCACGCGAGTTAATGCCATCCTCCACAAAATAAAAGACTTTCACAAAGTCATCAAGCACGTACATATCTGCAAGCTACTGCTCGCACTGATCCTTGTCAAGAGTCATGCGAAAACTTTTGTCCTTGCTAGCAAGCTCAGCAATATGCGCCTATATAAAACCAGTTAGTCAAATTACACTTTATTGCGCGAACGACACTTACACGAAAGTCCTTCAAGGCACGGCTCTTTCAACTGTTTATGTTGTTGTGAAAACGAGTGTGCGAGGCTTGCATGCAGAAATCCTGCAGGCCGGGTTTGAAATCACTAAAGTGATACTCCTGGATGATTTCCATGCGGTCCTTATTGAGATCAACGAGAAAAAGGATTCGAGAAGACAAAGTAAACTCTCTCATGCAAGCTTGAATGTCGTCCGTCCAACGCTCGTCCTCCTTCTGGTACTTGCGCTTCGTGGTTTTCTTGTGAGGCGTACCCTGCTGAGACGAGTTTGTGCTCTTGTGAAAAGATTAGTCAAGAACTCGCAGTGTCGAAGAGTTTCACTAACAGAAACGCCGTCGGCAAATGTACCCATGTCAGAAGCAGGAACAGGCCATACTTCAGGCGTTTCCCGCGGACCGGTAGACCGTCAGAACCATGTTCTTGGGAGCATTGGGTTTCAGGAACTTTAATTGAAGTTAGTCCTGTATAAAGGACGCGCGAGAAAGTATAGCTTACTGATTTCCTCGTTAGTAGCCGCCATCTCGTTACACTGGCGGGACAAGGGAGCACAGGAAATCGGAGATCGCTTAGAGGATGGGCGTGTTTGCTGCAGGCAGAACGAGCGTGTTGATGTTGGAGAGTAAAAAAACATAAGTAAAAGAAAGAAACCACCTAAACACCGTGTTAGCGCTCTAGCATAGCCATTCTGGCAGGACGGGGGGATAGAAACAGCAGGAGCGTAATTGAAATGCTGCGGCTGGTGATGTTGAAGGAAAGAACAATTATGGGTTGCGGATTCATGTGGTCGCTGGATTACCCCCGCTTTTTGGTGAAACTTAGAATTGCTTTCTCCAGCTCGACAGAAGCCGACGCCACAGCCAGGACTAATGTACACCTATAGACAAGTACAGACAACAAGCCAATATGCTACGCAAACGCTCAGATCTTCTCGGAATACCTGCTATCAAAAAAAAAAAAAGGGCTTATCATTTGCTCAGTTTGCGGACGCACAGCGAGATGCATCCCGAAAGCGAAACGCCAACAACGAAGAGGCGCGCCAAAATGAACCAGCGAATGATGGCGATTTCCTACCTGACTTTGGGGGCAGCGAGCAGACAGGGCACTCACCATCTTTGCGAAACGAGGAGCTCGGAGTGACAGAAGCCAATATATCGACTTTGCGACGAGGTAGTGGCGATGCGACAGCGGACACCGGTGCTTACCAGGTTGATAGCTGGCTCCATGGTGTGCAGCGACGGCGAGATTCTATGGACAGTAGTGCTGAAGAAACTCTCCAAACAATGTTGGACGGTCTATCAGTTGGGCCAGGTCAACTTTGGGAATCGCGCAAAGAAGCTGAAAAGGCCCTCGACATGCAGCCCAACTCTCCCACTCAGTCAATACAACTTTGTGAAACTGATAATGGGTCAGACCACGAGCCACTGACACAGCATCAATTATCAACACAGCCCGAGCAACTGTGTGAACACCGCAACGAAGCCGAACGAGCTCTAGACATGGTTGATCGTATCATTGAAGGAGATGACCTACGCGTTAACCCAGACAATAGTCAAGAAGACACGATAGCAGAGGGACAAGATGAACCAGCCTAGTTGGATGTTCTTGTTAGCCAAGATACGGGTCAGGAAGTCGCTGACGATGATGGTTTCGAAGACGACGCTGGAAACGTGCCAGCCGAGACGCCCAGCGAAACACTTGCCGATGAGATGATGGACATAGATACACATACATTAACAGGTTCTCGACCACCTGTTGTCGATGCCACTAACGAGATACATCATGAAGCTCGTTCCCCCATGCTCTCACGGTTTGCCACAGATCTAATTCTATGGGAGGATAAACACGGCGTCACCAGACAGGCTCATCGAGAACTTGCTGAGATCTTCAAGTTTGCGGACAAAACCGAGGAGTTTCATACTGTGCCAGTCTACAAAGATACTCTACGGAAAAATCTTAAGCGCAGTCTACCTCTTCTTACACTGCGTCAGAAAACACTTCAACTCGACAAAGCTGTGCTGCCATCAAGGTCGAAACTAACTGAGGATATGCTGGTTTTCGACATGAGGAGTGTTCTTCAGGCGTTCCTTAGCCCCATACCAAATCAGCAGAGTCTTGATCGTGGAATGGCGCACCTAGTTGATACTGAGGTAAAGGATCCGTGGGAAGCAAAGTGGTGGGGGAATCAATCAGAACTACATCAGGACAACATATTCTCGATCAGAATAATAAACCTTTTTGGCCATCAGATTTTATTAAGTGGGTATGCTCAGACCCAGATTATGAAATAACCCATCTTGGTAGAATTGTCTGGTGTGGCCTTGACTTACGATCCGCCGATCAGCAGCCTGGGTTTCACAGAGATCATGGAAGTCCAATTGGTTCACAATACATCCTCTTTGCCTGCTGATATTTCCCAGCAAGCATCAACAGTCCGCTTTTCACAAAGCACAGCTGACCACCGAGAGCTTATCGTTGAACAAGACTCCCGTTCATTTGTTGATAAGAGTCAGATAATAGGAAGACTCCCTGCCGTCCACGTCGATTACGAGTTTGATCCTACAGCCACGGTACCTCAGCAACCCAAGAGAGGCAAACAAGCGAACAACAACGCCAGCGATGACAATCAGCCCATTCAACTGAAACCCACTCGAGCCCCTTCAAGCGCGATTTACAGTAAGATATTTTTGGAACGTACAAGAAAACAATTTCGCCCTGCCCGCCTCACAACTCCACTGCGCAGCGAGAAAAAGATTTTAGCATACGGCCGAGAGTATCTGGAGGAACACTTTCTCAACCCCGATATTTTCTCATTGCCAATGTTTCTCTTTGCTGATGCATTTGGTCTCTTCCGCAACATGTACCGTTCACTGGAGGGCATGTATCTTATCCCGCAGTTTGTCAAAGGAGCAACACGATCAAAACGCAGCAGTCTCCTCCCGCTCACCTTAGGTCCGTTTGGAGCAGACATCAAAGACATTTTCGAGGGCATTTTCCATTTATGCCATCTTAATGCTGGAACGGTTTTAACAATCAACAGCCAGGAGGTATTTGTCTATTCTTTTGTCGGGGCTATTATTGGGGACATGCGCTCAACAGAAGTTCAGCAGCCGCTTAGGCCAAAGAGCAACGAAATCTTGTTGCTACTGTCTCATTTCTTATGATGAACGTTCAAATCTTGACTATAATATTGTCGAGTTTGGTAGGTCGTCGTGAATCTACCCCTGGGAGCGGCACCCGAAATAGCTGTTACAACTTACTATCGCCCTTTTCAGTGGACCAGTCCATGATGACAAGATCCAACAATCAGCTACACCCAGCCAGGATACTCCGCCAGATGCTTTCACTTACCCAGAGCCAGCATTTGGTAACCAGTATACCTACAATCCTTTCACTAATGCTTCTGAATCACCAATCCCAACTTTGGCGTCTCAGATTAATATCGAAACAGAGGCGAGTCTGCTTCTGACTCCATCACACGAATCACGAGCATCTGAAGATAGGGCTTACGATGATGCACTCGAAGAACAGATGCTGAATGGACAGCTGGGTATCATAATTGATCCTGATTTGGAGACTGCCGTTCCAGGTTCTACTCAGGTTTTGGCTGGGACAAACACTGTCCAGACTAATGATCCTGAGAAGCAGGATCAGTCTTAAATTTACAACTCTACGGAAACTCCTGGTGACACTACGGAAGTTTAGATCTCGGGATATTATGGGATCATGGGATCATGGGACCATGGGCGCTTAGTTTCGTTTCTTTTTATCTTGGGGCTATGGGAAATACTACCGCGATCTTTGGGAATGGCACTGAGCAGTGGTGTTTATGGGAGGTATAAGATTTAGCTACACGGGTGCACTGAAAGCGATAAGGTGACTACAGACTTAGAACACTTGCTTTAGAATGATAATTCACAAAACTTATTGCTTGTATAATGGTTGAAACTGTCACAATATTAATGGCGTACTATCTTCTGTCTTTATTGATGCAGTTCAATTTCACGAGCCGTATATAGAAACCTGCCACTTCAAGGAAGACACTATTACTACTACTAGATATTAGTATAACGTGATATAAATGGTGCACTTTGTGAAGTCCAACTGAATAAACTCTTTACTACATCACATAATCTTCGGCTGATTCATGTTCTCATATGTTCCGTGTTCCATCTCTGTCTTCTCTATTCTGTACTGCACCTCCAAGCTTTACAGTCTGATCTTCTAGAGCCATAGCCTATCACCAAATCTAAATCTGCTATAACAAAGAGATTTAAAATTGCAACGTCCGTTCTATGTTTATAGCAGTTTCTTTTCTGTTTACCACAACATAAACGTTTCTAACATTGGAGTAGCCATGATGTTCAAGCACATTATTATGGCGAACAAGAAATCTATGTCATATTGACATTCAAGTTGAAGACTAATATCATGTTACATTTCAACATTGATGTAGACATAATGTTGAGCGATCTCACTCTGGCGATGCTCAACATAATGTTGAGAGTCATCACCTGTTGGCGACGAGCTCTGTTGCCTTACACCAATGTTGTACGCCGACACCAGCAATTAATAAGCAGTATGTCTTGGCGTTATCAGTATGGTAATGGCGTATCTAACAAGTTTGTACACAGTATCCGCGTCCATCACCATACGCGGCCATGCTGGCACGAGACACAGTGTCCAAAGTCAAAAGATGATCTCACCCCTGTTAAGTCCCAATATGGTGTCCCTATCAATGTTGAAAACTCCTATCCCCCGCTAGGTAGTACTCAGGCTCCCCCGCCTCTGCTCATTACTAGCTCACTCTGTTCAGCAAGAGGTGAAGATAACTCCATTATCCCATGTAATTACTTAACTGTGTTATATGTTGAGAAGAAAAAAGAGAAAGAAAAAAAAGAGCTCCTGTCCCTGTCGCAACGCTTCTCCAAGCGAAACAACTCCACGTTGTCTATCCACTGCCCGTCTCCATGGTCTACAGCCTGCCCAGTTTCTTCCCGAAACTTGCGTCGAGGTTCCCTTGAAAGAGGCAGGAAAAGAAAAGAGAACGTTTGCGCCGCAAAGTTCGGGGGGGGGGGGGG